>PVIA01002294.1:0-218148 GCA_004024845.1 Tonatia bakeri | reverse complement strand
TTGCCCTCAATCTGCTGTCCTTTCCAGCTTTTTCTGGTCACCATCATGGGTCTGGGCAAGTGTCACCCCATGTCCTGGAACCAATCTCCTCCGAGCTCCCACCCAAGTGCTGAAACTCAGGGGACCTGCTCCTAGTCACGTCTCAGGGAGGTGTTCCTTTCTCAGGGGACCTGCTCCTAGTCACGTCTCAGGGAGGTGTCCCTTTCCATCCCCCTGGCCCAGAGCATGGCCATAGCTATTTAGCATATTCAGGCAACCAGCCCAAGGCTATAGGTATGTTAAATAACCATGCCATGGATTAGCTGCAAAGCTGCCCTGCACGTTCTTGCTCTATGAGCCCCTTCCCCCAACTCACACCTGTGGTGGGGGAGAAGTGGTAAAAAAACCATCCTAGAGTCTCTGGACACCTTGAGTTCTGGGCCCCATTTCAAATGTCCATTTGGGGTCCCCCCCTCTTGGCTGCACCCTGTAACACTGCCACCGGAAAGATAGTTCATTCGCAACAGGAAAGGGTACATCATGCCATGAGGAGGGGTGTGATGGGAGGACCCCACAGAGGAGGCAGCCTCTGTCAGGAGGCAGAAGGAGTGGGGGTGGGGCAAGAGCCTTCCTCGTAGCTTCTACAGGAAGCAAGGGGAGAGGCAGGGTATGTAGGGTTAGGACAGGCTAGTTTGAGCTATTCCAGTGGGCTCTGGAGCTCAGGGAGTGTCCCTAGCGGTCTGGTGCCCGACCCTGGGGTGCTTGAGTCAGGTGGACAGTGGCCCTGGGTATAAGAGCCTGAGAGGGGGCTGCTGGGTTGGGGCTGGTTTGCATTTGGGGAGTGTGCTCGCAGGAACTGGCCGACCCCGGGAGGGAGGGACAACCCCTCCCAGGGTCAGCAAAGCCCAGAGCACAGAGAATAAGAGACGTGTTCACGCAGAGGGGAATGTGGCAGTGTCCAGGAAGGGCCAGGTGGTCGAAAGCGCCCGACACGCCTCTGTGTCCACCACCCCCTCTTCTAATACAGACGCTTTATCTTTTCCTTGGGGTGGTGTAAATTACCATGGAAACAGTGCCTCGAAAACAAGTTCCTAAATCGAATTGCCATATTTTAACCTATTTGGTGTTAAAATACAGCCCCAACATTTAAACAGTGTTTTACGTGGAACCAGAAACACAGCTTGTTTTTTCAAGTGTATAGTATAAATTGCATATATTCTTACTTTATGTAAATACCTTGATGCATGAAGGTCAATAACACATACTAACCAGCTATAAATACAGGTTTCCCTACATTATCAATATCTCATTACCCAAAACTCATGCTACCATTGTACATTTTAAAACATAACCAAATGAAATGACATTCTCCTCCATGTGTGTGTATATGTGTGTGTGTATGTGTGTGTGTACATACATACATGTATATATCACATATGCATGGATCATTTCATAAATTAGATAATTAAATGCATAAAATCTAGAAGGATATGCACCAACTTTTTACTCATTAACATTGGTGACCTCTTATGTTTGGGAATCGCTTTCCATATTTATATTACTGTATTGTTTAATTTTTTGTCAATAAGCATGCATTATATTTGTAGTAAAAATATCACAGTTATTTTTAATATTAAAACCTTCAAATGGCAAAAACTTCTCTGAAATATCTAAGAGCAGAAAGTAGACTTAAGTAACAACGAAATGTTTTTACTTTTAAAAAAGACTTTCTGCTACGATGATCTGATGAACTGGCACGTTGCCAGCTCCCCGAGTTATTGTTAGAAACCGAACTGTGGAAACACTTGATTTCGCACTCACTTTCTGACTAGGTGTTACTGTTGCTCAGATTGCTTAAACAGTTCAACCACACACACTTAATCACTGCATAGAAAACCTAATTCTAGGGAGTGATAAGCAATCAGGGTAAGTGGGGGGGAGAAGACTTGTCCCAAAATAACCACAAATTATTAGATGTCAAGTCAAATTTCAACCTATTTTTGTAGGAAATAGAACTAAATTCTGGATGTTACCATACCCCAGACTCTCTTAAAAGTGCATGGTGTGTGTTAATATACACATTTACATCATAGATTATTTCTAGGAATTTTGTAATATCAAGGCCAACTCTAAGATCACAGCCACACACTGATACTGTGCAAGCATTTAACCCATTCAGAAAAGAACACCTTTGATTTAATACTGTGAGAGAATCCGCTTGCAAAGTGTTTTGTCAATTTCCCCACTGACCACTGACCTCTGACCATTCGTAAGGTGAGGTTTGGTATGTTTCCATAGCATTCCTTCGTGTTTTTGTTAATATCCTAGGACTTTCTGAAGAAATACATTACTCCCATCCTCTCTATCACCTTTTTCTTTGCCCTGCATGTAAGGGGGAAAGACATCAACATTTGCCTGAGTCACTGTTCTGAACCTGACCCTGAATGCAGGTCCTGGTTTGGGAGAGGATACGGTGCGGGTAAATTCTTCCTTCTATCTAAACACAGGGAACATTTGCTTCCCGAGCGGTGAATGGGAAATATGTTGTGTCGGTTAGTATATACTGGTGGTGTGTAAAACAGTGATGCGTCTGCTCTTCATCTGTGGCTGAGATGAATTTGACTGCGATTTACTTTCTAGAGTTCAGAATTTATTCTTTCCCTGTGACTTTTCATGTAGGTGCTTTTTAAAATAAAAAATAAGGGCCAATAACTACCAACTACTGGATTATAAATTCAACCTGGTATCTGATCATCAGATTTCACTTTTTCTCCCTTAATTCTCATCAAAGATGATAAGGATACTTCACTTGGAATTCAGCTGTGACAATATAGTTGATTAAGCTGAAGTCTAATTGGCTTTGCAGTGTTAGCAGAAACCAAAATTTAATGGCTGATTTTCCCCCATAGTAAAATAAACCTTCACAAATCACAGTCTTAGAGAACAGAATTCTGTTGATTAAGAAAGTCTTTTTATGGACAGTAAGGAACTGACTATTAGAATTATAACTTCAAAGTTTTATTTTTCTCTTATAACTTTTAGAATGTAAGAATTCGCTAACCTATTTTTAAGCCACAAATATTTGAGGTAATGGAATAAATATTTTTAAAGGATTTAAAATTTATCAATGATTTGAAGGAAGAGCTTAGATTTAGATTTAGTTTCTTCATTTTATTGTATTATTTTTTTAATTTTTATTGAATTTATCGGGGTGATGTTGGTTAATAAAATTATAGGTTTCAAGTGCACAATTCCATAATATATCACCTGTGCACTGCACTGTGTGTTCGCCACCCAAAGTCAAGTCTCCTTCCTTCACCAGTTACCCCCCTTTGCCGTCTTCTACCTGCCCCCACCTCCTTCCCCTCTGGTAATCATCATGCTATTTTCTGTGTCTATAAAATCTGTGGGTTTTGCCTGGCTGGTGTGGCTCAGTGGATTGAGCAAGGGCCTCCAAACCAAAGGGTCACTGGTTTGATTGCCAGTTGGGGTACATACCTGGGTTGCAGGCCAGGTCTCCAGTAGGGGGCGCATGAGAGACAACCACACACTGAAGTTTCTCTCCTCTTTTTCTCCCTCCCTTCCCTTCTCTCTGAAAAATAAATAAATAAAATCCTTTAAAAATGTATGGGTTTTCTTTTTGCTTAAGCCTTTCACCTATTTCTCCCAACCCCCCAACACCTCTCCCCTCTGACAGCTGCCATTCTCCTCTCTGTATCATTTCCGAGTAATGTGTGAGATGAGTGTGTCCATGACAGCCATGCTATAGAATCAGATAAGAGCAAAAATCATAATGGCAGGTAATGCACACACACACACACACACACACAATTAGCATGTGTACAATGCCTCTGGTGGTTCTGGACCACAACAGCAGCTGCCTTGGGGCGGTGTGGGGGGTGCCCTCTTGTTGTGGGGGAGCCAAAGTATTTCCTGGGTGACTGGACCGGAGAAGGATCAGAGCGCTCGGACATGGAATGAGAAAATATTTCCCTGATAGGCCTCAGACTTGCTATCGCTTTTCTCCTGCGTCCTGAGTAGGACCTGGCCCCAAGCCGAGAGGCAGTCCTGTAATTCTAAAAAGTATGTAGAGCTGTAGTTTCACTGAGTTCTCTGATTTCAGATTAAAAACCAAATGAATGGACTAAGAATACTTTTAATGAGAAAGATCTAATAGTGGGAACTAAGATTTTTTGTTTGTTTTTGCACTCAAACTCAATTATTGGGTTAGAACCACACTAACCAGTAGGGCAGAATACATCAGATAATCTCATGTCCATTCCTGTCCATTCCTGTGTGAATGAAGTGGCAGTTCTAAAACAAGTCCCCACCCTCACCTTTTTTTGATAATGGTGACAAAATTGTTTATACCTCTAAAAAGTTTATATACTTGTGTCTCCAGTGAAATTCCCTGAAATCAAATTAGAACTTTTATTGCCACAGGATATCCTAGATATTTGTTCTGTTAACTCACTTATGGCTAAGGAATCGGTGTGGTCAAAAGGATGAGTCACCCAGTTCTCCACTCTAAAGGTGAGGAACTGACATGAAATTTTAGGCAGACAGGAGGCCAAGAGCAAATGTTAAGAAATTTCTTCAAGTTCAATTAGCTATAAACCTGAGTACCACCATAAAGGGTACTCAAAATGTAGTAGGATATAAAAGCCATTAGAATGTCAGCAGACTATCAAACCCTGAATTTCAAGTGCTCTCATTCTTCTGTCAAAGAAAGGCTAATTTGTGAGTAAAATTTATATTTAAAAATCGTAATAATTAGCCTCATTGAAAAAGGAAGACATGAAAGTCTCATGCCACAAGGAATAAAATTTCTACTTATTTCAAATAAACTCTAGATTCCCAAGTTAAAGTGTGAAGTATATAAATCATGGAGGACATTTGTGTTATGAACTGTAATTATAACTAAAGTAAGATTTTATATCAAGAGAGGTTTCTGGGATCATCCTTTATGACATCTTCCCATAGAGTTCAGTTCAGGACACACAATCAACCAAAAGAAGAAAAAGAACAAGAACCCAGGACTCCAGCTTTCTCAGGAAAAATAACAAACAAACAAACTTCGTTCTTATTTTTTTCTCTGCAGACCCTGGTTGGAAATAGATGTACTTCCCACTGGGTGATAACATACCAGAGCTGAACTACAGTGCTATTTTGTTCTTATTTTAGGGGCTGATGTTATCAACTTTGATGGCCACGTTGTGCTGCCATATAGATTCAGAAACAAGAAGATGAAAACGCTGAAAGATGTCATTGCCTTGAAATTCAAAACCACTGAGAGCGAAGGGGTGATTTTGCACGGGGAAGGCCAGCAAGGGGACTACATCACTCTGGAGCTGAGAAAAGCCAAGCTGGTCTTCAGTTTGAACCTAGGTATGTTCCGACTTCTGGCATCGTTCTTTCCACTTACTAACATCGCCATTAGTGAAATGCTACTGCTGTTTAACCCTAAAAAGGTAAGTTATTAAATCAGTTCACATTGTTATCCATTCACTTTTAACCCCTAGTAGTTGGTATGTATTGACACTTTGATATCCTCATTCATTCAAAAAGTACTGGTGGAGCACCTGTGTTGTGCAGGGCGTATACTGGCATCTGGGACGCAGTGGTGAAAAGGCAGGAGGATGCTGAGCTCACAGAGTTTATCACCTGGTGCGGGAGTCAGACAGTGGATTATCTGTTATATTTTCAAACAATGAAATCAAAAGAAATGACAAGTACAGATGCTGACCTTTGAACAACATGGGTGATGGGGGATGCCAAGCCCTCCCTTCCAAGGTTGAAATTCCACGCCACTTTTGATTCTTCAACGCACTCCTTGCATCCATGGACTCAACTAACCATGGATCAAAAAGAGTATTTCCCATTTGAGGTTGGGAATCCAAGGCTGGGAGTGTGAAAAGTCCATGCATGCAAAGAGCTGACTGCAGTGATTAAATAAAACCTGTGCGTAAGTGAACTCATGCTGTTCACACTTGGGTTGTTTGAGGGTCAGCCTTAACATGAGCTCAGTTCAATGGACCAGTTCAACACTGCAGAGGCAAGAGGGGTCAGCATGAGAATGGGGACTGAGAAAAGTCCTCTCTGAGAAGATGTTCAAGCTGAGGTGGATGACAAAAACTAGCCAGGAGCATGTCAGGGAGAAGAGCGTTTCACAAGACAGCAGGGAAGCAGGTGTGCACGTTTGGAGTAAGTGGGAGCGGAGATGAAATCCAAAAGTTAGGGATTGTTGGAACCCTATAAGATCCTGTCAAGCACGGTACAGGAATTAGATGTTACTTTTTAAAGAATGGGCACTTATTGAGACTTCTACAAGAGAAAATGCTTCCACCAATGTGAGACTTGAAGATGAATTCCTCAAGGTACAGGATGAGCTGGCACGGGCTTGCAGATGGTGGAGATACAGAGGCGTGGGTCCACCATGGAGATGACTTGAGTGGCACTTCAGCATGACTTGTAATGAGCTCAGGATTTAGCAAGAGAGGAAGAGTATAAATAAAGGATACTTCCCAAGGTATGACTTAGGCTCCATTGGGCATTAGTGCCATCTTCAGAAATACAGGAAGCCCTGTTTTATCTGTAGAGCGTCGTCTAATAGAGGATTGTTAGTTTCTTTGAGTGGAGCTCTGTTTGGACAGGGCGAGTTTCGGCTGCTGATGAGTCACCAAAGCTGAGACGAGTGGCATGCATGAGACTGCAAGGGGAGGGTGCTAAGGGGACTCTGAGAAGTGGACAGTGAATAGGAGGAAATAAGGTGCAGAGGTATTCGCTGTGTTGAATTCACCTAAAATGTCACCTAAGAAAATAGAAAACGGAGGTGACCATTTGGCAACATAGAGGCTCCTGGTGATTTACTCTCGGAGTAATATGTATGTAACATGAGCAAAATAAAAAGTCAGGAAGGACATTCACCTCACTCTTCAGTGGTGGAAGTAAGTGATAATGTTTTACATGTTAATTCTTCATAATATTCTCTAATCTTGATATTGAACGTGCATTCATGGGTTGCCTGGGAGGAAATTAGCTCTAAATAATTTTTGAAAGTAGATCCCATAGAAGTTAAGAGAGGATATGCAAATGAGATGTCATGGAACTATACACTTGAAACCTATACAATTTTATTAACCCAATAAATTTAATGGGAAAAAAATTGAAGTTATAAAGGAGGAATGAGGGAGAGAAACTAAGAAAACAATAATGTAAGTCATTGTTAAAAATACACATACACAGCAATTGGGTTATATCTTCAAGAGTTTATTTTTTCAAACCTTTCTCCTTTTTCTAAGAAAATGGAAGCATATGGAGGCACTGTGCTTTCACAAAAGTGAGACGTTCCATTACTCTTCTGAGACAAGTCACTGATCATATGATGTGGCACAAAAAAAAAGTACCATTTCTCTGGAAAGCATTTATATATAGACCTTTAGTGACTGACTGGAGTTTATGACAGCCATGGACACCCAGTCCCTCATCCACTCACTGCTAGTCCTCAATGCCATTACCCAGACATCACACACGTCTGGCTGCTGCCTCGTCTTCCAATCTAAATACTTAAGTGGAACTGAAAGTAGCCTTTCACTTCGATTTCTTCCTTCTTTTCTCCTCCTCCCCTCTTCCATGTCAATACACAATCATCACATTCGATTTCCTCTCCAGAAGAAAGAAAATTTGACCTAGGAAATCCCTTAAAAAAATCCAGTATAGGTATCAGGAGCATCTTAAATGTGAGAAGAAGGAAATAATTTAATTTCCCAGTTAGTCTTGTTGTTCTGTTACTTCTATTAAGCTATTTATTCTGAAACAATATTATATTTTTATAACATTTAGTTTTGCCTGACCATAAAAAGCAGTCTTTCATTAGACAAAATAGAAAATGGTATAAACTATATAAACAGCTTCCAGAGATGATCTTGGTAAACATTTTGGATTCTCACAGCTTTTCAGTCTTATTTATAGCCTTATTACAATGGAGATGTTATTTCAAAACTAGATTAATGCCATAGATACTTTTCCAGAAAAGCTTTATTCTCAGATTCTTCCAAAGTATTCACTTATTAATGATTGACCGTTCCCTATAGAGCTATTTTTAATCTGAACCAAAATAATAGTGTTTCATTTGAAATTTATCCATTACCATTCAGCAACTGGCACAGCGCATTTTCATAATTTAAACACTTTTGATCGAGTGCAGAAGAAAACGGCCGTTGTGTGATGCACACCCCACAGAAAGCAACGTGAACTCACTTTGCTCAACTAGGTTGTGTGTACCAATGGCGGATGTTGTTTTTCTTTGTTGTTTAAAAAAAATTATTGGGATGACATTGGTTAATAAAATTATATAGGTTTCAGGTACACGATTCTGCAATAAATCATCAGTATATTGTACGTTCATCACTCCAAGTCCAGTCTCCTCCCACCACCACTCACCCCACTGTTCCTCTTCTACCTCCCCCACTTCCCTTTCCCTCTTGTAATCACCATACTGTTGCCTGTGTCTCAATCCCTTCTCCCTTCCCACCAAGCCGCCAAAACCCTCCCCTCTGACAGCCGTCAGCCTGTTCTCAGTATCCATGAGTCTGTCTCCACTTTCTCTATTTTGTTCATGAGACCCCACCTGTAAGTGGGATTGTATGGTCCTCACCTTTTTCTGGCTGGCTTACTTCACTTAGCACACTGCACTCCATATTTTTGCAGGTTTTTATTGTAGGTATAGCTAGTGTAAATTTTCCATGTCATTAAATATTACATTGTGCTTAAGATGATGGCATTTGAAGACAGAGAAAACTAGAAAGTGGACATGCTGTATTTTAAAAGAACAACATCCACCTCAATAATGACAGATTGTTAACAGGTACCATTTCACGAATGTTCACTATATGCCAGAAAGTGTGCTAAGTTCTTTTGCACGTACTCAGTAATGGGATCCCCACGGATCCCCACAGCAGCCTTATAAAGCGACTACCATTTTCCCTTTTCTCCATCTGAAGAAACAGAGGCCCAGAGAAGTTATCAACTTGCCCAGAATTACAGAGCATCGGAATCCGGGCCCTCTGGTGCCAGAACTCGCAGGACACTGACTTTAAAAGGAACCTAGACCCTGGCAGGTAGCTCAGTTGTTCGGAGCATTGTCCCAGTACACCAAGGTTGTGGGTTCGATCCCTAGTCACGACGCATACAGGGAGCACCCAATGAATGCATGAACAAGTGGAACAACAAATCTATGTTTCTCTCTCTCTCAAATCAATAAAAAAAAAATGAAGAAACCTAATACTTCTTAAAACTCATTATTTTTAAGGGTACAAACTTTTTAATCTTCACTAGCTTTTATGTACGTTGAACATAAAACTGCTTTGAAGAATAGTCCCGTGCTGGTTTTCCTACAGCGACTTCAGCAGACAAAGCATCAACCCCTAGCGTGTGATCAGAGGTCTGCTGCCGCCCAGAGCCGCGGCCTCATTGCCTTGTTTCTCTTCCACCCTGTGCCCCAGGAAGCAACCAGCTCGGCCCCATCTACGGCCACACGTCCGTGACGATGGGAAGCCTGCTGGACGACCACCACTGGCACTCAGTGGTCATTGAGCGCCAGGGCCGGAGCATCGACCTGACCCTGGACAGGAGCGTGCAGCACTTCCGCACCAACGGGGAGTTCGACTACCTGGACCTGGACTACGAGGTGAGCGGGGACGAGGGGCGGGGCCACGTCCGGGGCTGCCTCCGCGCCCACGTGGGGTGGGTGGTGTGTGGGGGGGGGGGGGCTGAGGTGTTGTAGGTGCCTCCCTGCCCCATTCTCATCTTACTCTCCAGAGAGAAACTAACTGACAACTTCAAAACCTAATTTATGAATATATGCCATTTTATTCATTTCTAAAATTGTAATGAAAAATACTTGAAATTTTTTTAATGTTGGCACCAAAGTAAGAATGTGAAGAGAAGGGTCCCTCTATCACATTTTCAGGATTGTTTAACAAGTCCTGAATAAATTTAAGTTATAATCTTTCCCTTGGCCATTAATCAGAATATAAATTACCTGCTTTACTTGGCAGTATACAGTATTATATACAAAGGGTTGCCTAATATTTACTATAAAATATTAAATAAGGAATCATGAGTTCTGATTTATATTAGGCCATTTATAAATTTGACTGTTAGTAGTTCTTTTGATAAGTTCTATTTTCTCAGATATAATTGTCACTAAAGAAATTAAAATTTGGGCTAATTTAAAGAAATTGTACATAAGAAAAGGATATTTTTCCCTTCCAAATGATCAAACATTTTAAAAAATCAATGATCTTGGTGCAGTAAAAGTGATAGATTCTCATAATATACTGATAGGCATGTTGGGTTTTTAAATAAATTATTTGGAGAGCAATTCAATGTTAACTGCCCATTCAAAAATGTTAATCATATACAGGAATGAGTTCTGTAAGAACGCATTTCCCACAGTGTATTGTATACCAAGATAAAAGGGATAATCTAAATGAACAAGCAGAGCACAACAATAAAATAAACAGGATGAAATATTCATCAGCCAGAGGTTTCCAAACTTTCTTAATTCATGGGACCCTTGGTGTCTTATTAATTTTCCACAGCTTCCCAGACCCCTGTGTAGTAGTTAGAACCAAACAACTTAAAAATATTTATGGCCTAAGAACTTGGAAGCCGTTTGAAAAAAAAAAAGCACATGCAATGAGAGAACAAACCATAGTTTTACTTTGCTCTTAGCAATAACAGTTATGTGCCGATGGAATGTGTGCGCCTGTCCCGGACCACTTCTCAGGCTTCGAGTCGGAGTGGACGCTGCCACCCTCGTTTTCTGTTCTGCTGTTACTTTCACGGGCCACTGTTTCTATCTGAGCGATGACCAAAATCCCAACTTCACCAGGGCAGAGCATTAGCAGAAGCAATGAAGCAGGTGTTGGAACAGTGGACCACCTCCAGCCACTGTCTAACATGGTTTGTCCAAAAGATACCAAGTATTGCTGTTCCTTTTTTAAATGTGACATATTGAAGGGCCCTGATGAGTTTACTGGGTCCCACAGGATGCCTTGGCCCCAGTTTTAAAATTTCAGATATACACATATGCACATATATGTGTTTTATCTACCTATCTATATAAATTTTTTAAAGTGTGGAATATATTCACCATAAAATAATAACTGAAAAAGCCAGAATTTACAACTGTGTTTTCTACTTTCTTATATGTTTAAGTAGTTTCTAAATTTCCTACACTATTAGCATATTACATATATTTCTAAATAAGAACACAAAATAGAAAATGCTATATAAACCCTGATTAAAGACTTTATTAATATTAAAATAAATTAAACATATTTAGGAAAGAATTGCCTCTCAAAAAAAACCCTCTTTAAAGCAAAAATTATTGTTAAAAGGAAAATAATGTGAAAATACCAGATAATTTTATCTTCTCTAAATGTGTACAATTCCTGGCTGATGTGACTTATCTCCCACTTTTCGAGAGAACATAAAGACGAGTAATTTATTCCTCACTAATAAACTTTGAAGTACTGTAGAAGAGATGAGAAATCCTAGAAAATTAGCAATAATAAACACAATTCCAGTTTTTAAAAGAACAGAATTAAAAGTTTGGGGTCACAGAAACATTGGAAGTCACAGACCCATTTGAGTCAGTGATGGAATCTATGCATATGCACACACACAATGCTTTCCAGACAGGGTCGGCGGTTTGGGGACACTTTGGGGCCCATCAACACACAGGACCGGGTCTGAGATCCTCATCTGTGGACTGGAGTGCCGGGACTTATTTGTTAGAGACCTAGGAAGACACTGAAACTTACTAGGACAGAACCAGCACAGACTCAACTCACTTCTGTTGGTAGAGCTGCTGATTACTGTCCTCTTAGATACTGCAGTTACTGTCAGGAGCTACCATCAAAGTGGTTGGCCTACCTTTGTGTTTCTACATGTTTATCTCAATGTGCAGGGGTTCTTTTTGCATATTGGTTTGAGGAAGATGAGGGTTCTACAGTACAGTCAGCCTCACTGTGTTCGCACATGTCTCCTTGACTCACCAACCGCCACTAGACTCACACCTTGGAAGGGACTTCTGTGAATAACAGAAACACTCCTGTCACTCGGGACATTTCAAGGGTTTTAGGAGCTCTATGCCAGGGACTAGGGCCAAAGAGCAAATATATGTATTAGACCGCACCACTGTGCGATATGTCCATCATGTAGATATCATAACTATAAATAACTTGGAGAGCATGCATGATAGGAAAATGTAGAGATGAGTTCTGAGTAGTATTTTTTTTGTGTTTAATGTTATTTATTTCATTTAAAGCTTACACCACTTAATTTGTAGCGATGGCCGGGTTTGACAGTCGTGCTCCTGGGCCAGTACGAGCAGGGATCAGCGCACTGCCTTTAGCGGTGACTTAAATCTCACCCCTCACCATTCCCAGAGATGTGCATCATGGGGGGAACAGTAGAAATCAGGTGGCTCCTTTGTTGTGACTCCATGTGGGATTTTTTTTTCTGCGGGGGACTGTGCTTAAGAGTTCACCTCCCTCACCTCTCCGTGGTCCCGTTACACCGCAGAGAAAGCCAGTCACCATTTGCAGTCAAACTGCCAGGTGCAAGGTGAGAGGGTACGGGACACACAGGTGCACCTACCAGTCTTCTTCCTTCCTTCGGTCAGCTAGTGGCATCAGAGGGCAGGGCAGCAGTCTGGCATGTGACCTGGCTTCTCATTCTCCATTAGTTAAATCCCAGGATATACCACATGGGGTGTTAGGCCCTGGCCTTTGTACCCATAATGCATCTCTTCTTGGAAAGGAGCGGATGGCTTCCCCTTGTCCACTCAAGGACCTGCCTAGGAGTGTGGGGAGAATCTATTTCGTGGGCTCAAACTGGAGTGAAAAGCCTGGGTTTGAATTGCCTTTTGCCCTTTACCTGGGGTTGCAACAGCGGAAAGGCCTTATTCCTTGCCTATAAAATGAATGTAATAGCATGTTTATTGAAGGACTATGTGAGGAGGCCACTGGAAGGCATAGAAGCCACTGAGTATGTCAGCTACAATTCTGTTTATTCTCTTTCATGTAAAAGGAGCCCCTAAGCAGATAGCCCTGGGCTCAGATGGCAGCACCCTGATCACCAAGGCCCCACCCACTGTACTCTTGCTGCCCCCCCTCCCACTGCAAATCCCTATGACGTAGCTCTTCCTGCCCACAGTGCACGCCAGCCAGTGGGAAGGAGAGAGGGCGAAGGAAGGTCGTTTCAATTCTAGCCCTTGGAGCCACACCCAGCCCTTTCACTTAAACCTCCAGAGACCAAAGCTCGCTTCAGAGAGGTTGGTAAATGCCATACATTGGCTAGGGAGCAATGTGTGGATCTGAAAAGCAAATTTTTTCTCTAAAGAAGGTGGGGAGGAAGGACGCTTAGAGATATCTCGTCTGCCACACTTTATAAGCCCCTGGTAGTTAACAAGATAATGAATGCAGTTAGTTTTCAAAGTCATGGCTATCATTGAATGGCAGTATCCATGATAAGTCAGTCATTTGAGTCATATTAGTATCTGATGTTTAAGAATTGCAACAGTTTTTACTGTCCGAATAATTACATTAGAAAATACTTTGTGGTCCAGCCACTTTACTGGTGAGAATACATAACGAGAAAGAAGTGATTAGTTGCATTAACACACAATTAGTTGCACTAGGAATTGGGATTTGAACCCACCTCTCTTAGAGGTGAACAGTCTGGCATACTGAGGCCGTGATTCCTCACCAGGCACCTCCCACAAGGCAGGGCACGTGCCACCGGCTGCTGAAAGCAGGGACACAGAGGCGTATCTGAGTCGTCCCCCCCACCCAAGGAAAAGGAAGACCCCTAGGTGAAACGTGCATGGAAAAGGAATAAAGCAAGCATGTTCAACTAGGATTCAGTTATATAATTCAAAATGTGGTACTGCTCATCATTAGGGATAAAGATTTTATCATTGTCAGCTGGGGTGGAAACTGATAAAATAAGTCATGGATAGGAAATTCAACACTCCATCTAAGTATTGGTAATTCTTACCTGTGGTATTAGGTATACCTATAGCTCCCTAATAAGGTCAGTTCAGTGCCACTTGAAAATATTTCTTCAATAATTCTACTATTTTAGTTACTCTCTATTTTTTTTCTTTTATGGTTTTCTAATTTTTAAATATATTCTAAGTTTCCCCCTTTTCTTCCTACATGTAAACTTTCTGGTAAATGATATACAACTAACCATTACTTTTTTTATTTTATTAAGTGATGTATTTTTCTGTATTGTCTCATGAGTCATCATTAATTTCTGCTTTCTTCCCCCTAAATAGAATTAGGCATATAAAATGCCAGGATGCTACATGATAGAACATGATCATCTAATGGCCTTCTAGAACAAAAAGATCTTTGCCTGATGTATCCAATATGTAGTCTTGACATTTAAAACTGCCTTAACTATTGCTTTCATTTTCAAAACTTTCTAAGAAAAATTCATAAATGGTAGCATTGAATGATAATGGTAAACACACATAACATCTAGATTATGTATCTTGATATTACAGCTCTGATTAGTAGAACCACATTCTACTTTTTCATTATTAACAGTAAATGTCATAATTGGCAATGCATAAAGAGGTATAATTTTGTATTATATGAACATGGTATTACAATACTGTAATTTGACCAAAAATGTATGGAAAAGTACTCTTTTTACAGGCAATAGTAGCTAGAGAGTCACAGAAAGAAATATTAGCCTTATTCCTTAGAATTTAGAAGACCTATAATATCTTTAAACCTGTGCTTAAGTTCCAGCCAGCAACTTTTAAGTTGTTCCTAATCAATATAGTAATGAGACTAAATGAACTATTGTCTGTGTTCACCGTAAATCTAATGAATTTTTTACTTTAATGGTCATTAGACTGTAGTAAGTCTGTGTCAAGAAAATACAATATTCCTTGCTTTTGGCTGCACTTTTATCAATTTATATGTTAGTGCTGGTTATCTCCTGATGACTAGAAGCATTTATTAATAGTATGTCTTTGAAGGATGAACATAAAAATTATATTTAATGTTACTTAATCAAATATGTTTGCTGTGCGAAATGTTTTGAAGCATTCTCGGGAAAATTTATAAATTGCCTTTTGGGTAACAAAAACACCAGGGATTGTTGCAGTTTTCTTGTTCAAGTTATAATCTAATTGCCAGAATTAATGATGCTATTATTCAGTTCAATGATAACACAAATTTATATGCAGCGGATTTTGGAGACCGGAAAACATGTGTATTCAGGGTCCAGCAGAAGCCAGGTCTGCTTGAGTGTGGTTGGTAGGGTAATAATAGGGGTGTAATAATGTATAGTTTTAATTTGAACATTTCACCTAAAATGTCACATGGTGTGCCTGAGTATAATGTTGTGTTACAGAATTGTGTGCTTATGATTTTGTAATATAAGATTTTGCTATAAAAAGGAGGCATTATCTGTGCTGAACCCTGTCTATTGGTTGATGTAAAGATAACGGGCCTTGCCTATATTAATAGTTTTGTCTAGTTTATTGTGAATGTTATTTTTTTTACAGTCGAACCCAGCGTGAGTATTGATGTGTGTTTTCCTCACAGATAACCTTCGGGGGCATACCTTTCTCTGGGAAGCCGAGCTCCAGCATTCGGAAGAATTTCAAAGGCTGCATGGAGAGCATTAACTACAACGGCATCAACATAACTGACCTCGCGAGAAGGAAGAAGCTGGAGCCCTCCAACGTGGTAAGATTTTTGACCCCCGAAACGTTGGCTCACGGGAAAATCACAGAACATTCGTGTCCTGTGGACTGTTGTACAACAACGTCCTAGCATCTCCCCTCACACTGGGACGGGCCCCAACAGTGTAAAAGCAACTGTAGGGTTACTGGTGTGCCGGTCCTGGATGTACTCTGAGAATCAACCCTGGTGCTTGGGTTGACTTGGCCGGAACTAGACGGTGAGTTTCACTCACAAGGGGCACAGCATTTTAGCCCGGGTGTCCTGGATCCCTTCTTTCAGAAGGACAGACATCCTTCTGTAAGGGAGATGTGCTGAACTTAAGTTGTCACCGTCCTGGTTCCAAACGTCCCATCACACATGGCCCCCCGTGTCTTGTTTATGGCGGGATTCACTATTTGAAAAGTGTAAAAACCACTTTTATAAAGCTGTATTATAGTCACTTTCATGATTCCAGAGATAATGCATTCAAGTATATAAATAAATAAATGCACTTTTTGTCATGATTCTGAACATATCAAATACAATATGATTAAATAAGGATTGGCCACCACAGGACAGGGAATACTGTGACCTAGCAGGCCCGCTGTGGTCTTCTGGCTCTGGTGTGAGTAGCTCCCAGGTTTACCTGTTTTAAGAAAGAGACCAAAAAATCAAAGGACACTCTGGCATACCTGCATCCTTGTGCCATTGCTCAGGACTGTTTAAAAATATCAGCCTAAAAATCTAGTCTGTGTGCCCTGGCAAAGGGGCTTAGGTGGCTGGAGCATTGTCCCATATACCAAAAGGTTACAGGTTTCATCCCCACTCAGGGCACATGCCCAGGTTGCAGGTTCAATCCCAGATCAGGGCGATTGTGAGAGGCAAACAATGGGTGTTTCTCTCTCCCTCTCTCCCTTCCCCCCCCCCTCAAATCAGTAAACATATCCTTGGTGAGGATTTAAACTAAAAATCCAGTATGTGTGTTCTCTAAGCAGCAGCCACGTCACCCCAGAATGTTCTTTGGGCGAGCCTGGCATTCCAGAGACCCACACACCTGACGGCTGCTGGCAGCAGGCGCTGTTTGTGAAGGAGCTCAGATGCTCTCCTCACCCCACATTCGAGCCTAGGGTCTAACCCCCTGGTGACTAAGCAGAGTTTCCATGAACATCAATTCATTATGATTTAAGCATAGTTTGTGAAAATTTAAATGGGGTTTTGAGTTGAATAACAAAATAATCTGAAATAATCACAGTCAGGCTGATGCTGAATAATTAATATTTATAAATAGGTGTGGGTATAAAACCCAGGATTATTTGCCCCATGATCTTAGTTTATTAAATAGCAACCACATGACCATAGTCCCCACTGAGACCAGAGTAGTGTATCAACAAACATTTGAATAGGACACCCAGAGGAAGGCAGTGACGTCTCCTCCCTGGAACATGCATCGTTAGCAGGGGGAGGCGAGCAGCCTCTCTGGGCCGTCTTCAGAAAGCCCAGTGGTCCACAGTCCAGCTCTCAGAGCTGCACGCCCGTCCCCTGGTCAGCCCATCACAGCAGGCTGCCAGTCTGTCAGTTTCATGATGGAGTGGGCTCTAATCTCCCTCACCTTGATGGCCAAATTCCGCAGCCTCTTAGGTACACAGTCCAAGTAGATTCATGCCACGGTATCCCTCCGCTGACTTCACGTCACACTGCTGCGTGTGAGAGCTTGGGACAGGCGAAGCCCCACTTTGAAATCTGTAGAACCGTAGCTCTGTCTGCCGTCCGACCTGCATGCTTATTTCATTCTGCGTTTTCCTCAAAGAAGGCCCTTGTATTTCACAGGGAAACTTGAGCTTCTCGTGCGTGGAGCCCTCCACGGTGCCCGTCTTTTTCAACGCCACCAGCTACCTGGAGGTGCCCGGGCGGCTCCAGCAGGACCTGTTCGCGGTCAGCTTCCAGTTCCGGACTTGGAACCCCAATGGCCTCCTGCTTCTCAGTCACTTCGCAGATAATTTGGGCAACGTGGAGATCGGCCTCACCGAGAGCAGAGTCGGCGTCCACATCAACGTCACACAGACCAAGATGAGCCAGATAGACATTTCCTCAGGTCAGTGGCGTCGCTTTGACACCCTCGCCAGAAACGGCTAAGGCGATTTCCGTGCGTTGCGTTTGTTTCCTTTCTGCTTGGTTGGTGTTGCTCGCTGGCGGTTCAACTGGATCCATACTCTGGAGGTTCTTTCTGGGCTGCCCTGAGTGCTGGTAAAGTGAGGGAAGCTTGGAACTTACTTAGAGGGTGAGAGGGGGCGAGGAGGAAAGTTGGTTGAGACTGTCGCAGAGCTCCGGCGTCTTCTGTCTCATCTAAATTCAATACAGAAATCGGTACTCCTTTCACTGAATATTTTACGTTTAAAAGGAAAGCATGTTTATTTTATCAACATAATAGTATCTGGTGTCTTTTGACCTCATGGACACTCAAGTATCTGTTACTGTCAGTAGTAGGATGACAGTAATTTCATTGGGACTTCACAGGCCTGTGGAACGGCATGAGTCAAAGCTTCAGGGGACTTTGCTAAACGTGTGCGAATTGCTGGGAAAACAGCAAACACGGATGAGGACGAAATGTGTGCATCAACTGAGTAGGGTGATGTTTAACCTTGACACCATAGTGGTATGATAAAGTGAGGCTCAGGAAACGTTGTCTGAACAGACTTAGCAACCTCAGAACATTCTTTGAGTAATGAGGTCCAAAGAAAGTTGAACTTCCAAGTGAGATGTTCTAAAAGAAAAATTCGACATGATGTGGGACTGATAAGCAGTAAAAGTTTCACACAATTTCTGTAGATGTCCCTTGCTGTCGCTGTGTTTATCGTATGGAGGACTACTCAGAAGACAGAGAGAAAACTAATGTTTGTGAGCGCCTCATACAGGTGTACGAAACGCAGGAAGGTCATGACCAAGTGCTCAGTTGCGTGACTTCTGGCCCAGTCTAAGCATTCCCAGCTCGTTCCCTGGTGACACCACATGTGTTCCCCTGCCCCTCACCCGCCACATTATTTGTGTTTGTGTCACTTCCCCTCCATGGTGGCAGCATTCAGAGGGCAGTAGTGGCCGTGCCTGGTCTGTCCCTGGCATGTCACATGGCACGGACAGCAGAAGACGTGTTATTGGGAGTGTCTGTCTGCTTCAGCACAGTGGTCCTCTGCATGGGTGTCCACTACCAGAATATCTCGTGCTGACGGGTATGTGTCCTTTCTGTAAACAGGCTTTGTGTTTCCTTGCGGCCTGGCTGTGGGGGCTGTTACTGAAAAAACTCAAGGGAGACATAGGAGCCAAGCGCTGAGAGGTGCTCCTGAAATCAAAGCTATTGTGAACTATCTAGCTATTTCCTTTTTCTGTTTTTGCTTTGCTGGTTTTGCTTTCTCCCCGAATGTTTGGAGTCAAAATGATTGATCAGCCGTATTTTATCACGACTTCCCAGTACAAATTTGCTTGGGGAGATTTAGAGCAAATAGAAAATATCTGGAGAGATCAGAATAACTCGCACAACAAAGACGCATATAAATATTTACTGCAGTTGGAAACTCACCACGTTCTGTTATGATTAGTGATTCTTTCCCAGCGATTAAACAATAAAAACTGGCTCCGAGGCCTCCCTCCTGCCTCGCTCTTAACAAACCCAACTTCCTGGAACCATTGTCATGGACAGAACAGGATCTGAAACGCAGTGGTCAGTAAAGACTAATCGAATTTGGTCTAATCTAGGATTCCAAGGTACTCTACTCTAATTTAAACAAAAATAAACAATGAAGAAACCCAGTATTTACCAACTAATCTACCTTAATAGATTTGTTTCACACAGTTTCTCCAGGAAGATAAAATTGGACTCCAGAAATTTGTGTCAGTGTATCCAGGAATCCGTGCAAATGAAGGGAAACATATCAAATATATTTATGTAGTCTCACTCATATATCATAATGAAAATATCTAGTGTTTCAAGTATTTCCGGTTTTTTCCTTATACGTGTAGTGGAAACTAAGATCTCATCAGATACCATTCGCAAGTTTGAGAAATTTTAGTAGGTAAGTAGATACACAAACATTGTAAAAAGGTGTATCCTATACTCATTTAAACTGTGTTTGTTCAACATTAAAGGAAAGAGAAGAACAAGGGAATCCAGTGTGACAACTACATTCCCCCTACAAATAGAGTCCATAGAAGATCATTTTCATCTGTGTTTTAATTCATTGTACCAAGTTCAATTAAATCTAAAAGCAACTTAGTGTTAAGTAGCCACAATGAGAAAATAATTAATTTGGAAAAAGAAATTTACTTTAGATGTACTCTAGTAATTTGGATGTTTTCTTTTCTTTTTTTCCATTAAAACAATTGCCGCTGTCCACTAAATGAGTTCATGACCTAAAAACGAGTTGTGACCCACAGTTTGGAAAATACTGACCTACAGATTTGCCTTCTCCATTGGAGTTAGAATTTTTTTAAAGTTCTAGTTCCCTGGGGGCAAAACTGAATCTTTCAGGAACAAATTATAGTAGTAGTAAGAAAGTATTACATATGTATTACTATCTGATGTATTGCAAAAAACAAAAACAAAACAAAAAACCCTACCTACCTACCACTTGAAATAAGATTTTTTCTAGTAAGATTCCTCAATTTGATGCCACTAACTCACAAACAGATGTGTGGAATACTAATCTAAAGTTGTGGTCTGCCCATATTAATAAGGTCATAAAACGTGATTCAGCATTTATTTAGTGGAAGGAAAGTTAATTCTATTAATGACCTCTTTCACCTATTGAAAAAGAAATCAATTTCTATCCATGTAAACAAAGCCTTTCAGCAAAATCAGTCAGCGCCTGCCTCTCCTAAATCAGCTGTGGGTGAGGCTGAAGTATTCAGACCTCCTGGCCTTGTTTATGCAGGCACTGCTTCAATGTCAGAAGGACTTTTCAGCATCCACCCTGCCCTGGGAACCTGCAAATACAGTGTTCATTTGTATTTCTACCTCCAGAGAGAATCTTTTTGTGATCTTGTTTTTATTTTTGCTTTGTGAGCCTCAGAGTTCCGTTTGGTGTGTTAAGGGGGGTTGCCCTAGTCATTCGGGGCTGCGATAGTAAAATACCAAACCAGAGAGTCTTGTATCTCTCATAATTCAGGAGGCTAAGAGACCAAGTTCATGGTAGTGGGATGGTCAAATTCTGGTAATGGCTGTTTTCCAGGTTGTAAACCGGAAGCTTATGCCTGTGTCCTCACCTAGTGGAAGGGTTCTAGGGACCTCTGTGGCGTCTCTTTTATACTGTTGATGAGAGCACCACCCCCATGACCTGATGGCCTTCCGAGGGCCCCCTCCGAATACTATCCACTGGCCCTTAGGGTAGTAGTGCAGTTGATCCTTGAACAACATGGATTTCTTTCCCCAATAAATAATGTAAATGCATTTTCTCTTCCTTATGTTTTTTTAAAATAAGTTTCTTTCTCTCACTTTATTGCAAGAAGACAGCATATAATACAAATAATACACCAACTATGTGTGAGTCAAGTGTTTGTTTTATCAGTAAGGCTTCTAGTCAACAGTAGGCTCTTAGTAGTTACGTTTTGGGGGGAATAAAAGTTATCCATGCTGCATTTTTATTGCATTGGGGGGATTGGTACCTGGAGCCCCTATGCTATTCAAGGGCCAATTGTCTATGAATTTGGGGACACAGACATTCAGACCACAGCACAAGGAGGGGACTTTCTCTTCGCTTTTTGTGACCCAGTCCGGTCTCAGTGAACGCACTTTCCTGAGACCGCTCACGGTGCTGTCTCTCCTAAGCAATTAGAAGGTCTCTTGTCTCGTCTCGATTTGACAAACATTTGAAAGTGTAGTTAGTTAGCACATTGATATTTTAAAGAACGACTTAATTCCAATTTTAAAAGTTCAGTGGTCGCATGCTTCATGAGGTTACTTTTTCATTGCGTAAGGAAAGAAAAGTCTAGCTTGTAATACTACTTTTTACATTTTAGTTGTTAATTGAGAAAAAGGAAAAGTAGTTTGGAATCTTTAAGATGTTTCATGCCTGAAACAGATTAAAAATTAATCAATTCGAGTATGGATTGCCTTGTTCCACAACACCGAGTCAATTGCTAGAAATTAGTATTGTCTCTGAAGTTAAGAAAAATAGTTAAGAGAAAACATTAAGCTTAATCACAGCTAATTCTGCTCTAATAGCTTGCTTTTCAGACAGTTTTTTTTTTAGGATAGGTAGAGAGAGAGAAAGGTAGATAGAAGAATTCATATATAAAGGCATTTTGCCTTGAAACTATTGCTAGCTATCAACGAATGACAGATTTTATGTTCTCTCTTAGTGATGAATCAGTGAATACAAATCCCATTATTTCCAAATAATCTTCATGGACATCTAAAAAAGTAGCCAACATTAATTTTTGGATTTCCTCATTCCTGGATGGATTTGTAGATACATACGATGTTTAAGAAAAACTTGGAAATGTATCATTTTAAGGTGCAGAAGGCAAAACATGGATCTAGATGCATCTAGGAAGGTGGGAAGCAGCAAGGCTCATTCTCAGAGCCCTGTGTTCATTTTCATTTGGAGACAAGATTTCTAGAAGAGCGTATCTCCTCTTATTTATATCTATATATGTAGGCATATATAGATATAAATATAAATAACCATGGACATTTCTCCAGCACAGTTTCCTTATTTCATTCTCTCAAGTTCACAAATGGACAGGCTGTGAGAGCCACATGGTGCCAAGTCAAAGGCATTTGAGTGCATAGTGTATTGCTGGTGGGTAGCTTCACCTAGCTGACTTGTTATTATGTTTCGGTTCCTGAAGTGGCTACATCGTCCTCCTGCAGGCGGAGGGGAAATGTACCTTTAATTATACTTCAGCGCCTGCTGGTGCATTTTCACACCAATAGGAGCGTTATGTTCCAACATGAAAGAGAAAAGAGGCTGGGGGTAAGCTTTGTGATATTAGATATTGACTTACTCTTTCCGAAGAAAAGGGGACATTTTCATTTATAATCACACTCCAGGATACTGTATCCACTCTAGTTTCTACAAGGTTTCTGGGTCTTTTCAAATGCCCTATGCCTTTTTCAGGGAAGATAAATAAAATACAATTCTGTGTATGTGAGTATAATAATTTTTAAAAATGGCAAGTAGAAGCTAAAATTTAGTAAACATAGGTACATAAAATGGAAATAAAAAACCCCATTGAGAACATCTCATTTTATTTTTAAGATTTTTATTTACCTTTAGAGAGAAGGGAAGGGGGGAAGAAAGAGAGGGAGAGAAACATCAGTGTGTGGTTGCCTTTTGCATGCCCCTCACTGGGGACCTGGCCTGCAACCCAGGCATATGGCATGATTGGGACTTGAACTTGTGACCCTTTGGTTCGCAGGCCAGCATTCAATCCCCTAAACCAGGGTACATCTCATGTTTTAAAAACATCAGTTTACTAGACAGATAAACTAGTCAAAAAGAAAAAAAAAATCAAATATCACTACTACAAACTAACTATGAGACTGACTAACTAGCCAAGAACACAACTCAGGCACCCAGAACTTAATCTTTGGATGTAGCTGAAGCCACTTCTCAAACAAGAGGAGGAGGGACACGGGAGCAGCTTTGTCCAGAGGCCCATTGTCTCCCATAGGTTAAAGGGCTGACCTAGCGGGGAGTACGCTGAGTGAAGTAAGCCAGGCAGAGGACAGTTTCCATGTGATCTCAGTTATATGTAGACTCTAAGGAACAACACACACAAGCAGGACAGAAGCAGACTTGGAGAACAGAGAACAGACAAACAGCTGTCGGAGGGGAGCAGGCTTGGGGGATGGGGAGAGAGGGGAAGGGATGCAGAAGTGCAGTCTGGCAGTTACAGAACAGTCACGGGGATGTGAACTACGGCATGGGGAACACAGTCTGTAACACTGCAGTAACTGTGGATGGGGCCATTGGGGTACCGGAAATACCAGAGGGGTCACTGCGTGACTCGTGTGATTGTCTGACCACTGTGCTCGACACCTGAAGCTAATACAGAATAATATTGAGTGTGAACTGTAATGGAAAAAAAATAAATAAAAATGTTTAAAGGGCAGTCATGTCTCTCACTGACAGGTGAGCAATTGGTAAATTGAAGCAATGTAGGTTGATGTAGTAGAGAGGTAAGTCAGCTGTGCTGGCTAGGGTTCTCCAGAGACACATACCCAATAGGACGTATATGTAGAAAGGAGGAGATTAATTATTAGAAGGAATGGGCTCACACACTCATGGGTGGAGGCTGAGAGTCCCAGGATCTGCAGCTGGCCAGTGAACCCCCAGGAGGGCCTATGGTGCAGTTTCCCTGCCAGCCCTAAGGCCCGAGAGCAGGGAGGGCGGGTGGTGCAGGGCCCACTCTGAAAGGCGAGGGCCTGAGAATGAGGAGCTGCTGTTTCAGGTCATACCCGAAGGCAGGAGAAGACTGGTGTCCGGGCCTCAGCGACAGGCACAAGAGGGAACCCTCCCTCCGTACTCTGCCCTTCAGCTCATTCTGGCCTTGAGGCTGGATGAGACCCGCTCACATCCGGGACACTGATCTGCTTCATTCAATACACTGAGCATCCAGAAACAGCCCCCAGACTCACCCAGAGTAACGTTCAACCAAACATCTGGGCACCCTTTGACCCAGTCAGGTTGAAATGTAAAATTGACCATCTTTTTCATTTTGGATGTTGGTGTTTGTTTGTTTTTTTTTTTTTGCCATTGAGTACATAATTTTGTTTCAAATAGTTAACATAATAAAAAATAGTGTCGTCACAGGCAGTCAGAGAGTGGTTACCTTCGTGGTCAGAAAGAATACAGAGTCATTGATTAGAAGCTCCTGCAAAACCCCCACTCCTCGCCTCAGTCCTATGAGGAGAATTGCCCCGGGAAATGAACTTGACTGGGAATTCTGCTGGAATAATAGTACAATGGATTATCATCCACCGTTTTTCTTTGATGCTTTTTCAGCAATTTGAGCAATCCCATGTGTGACGGGTTTAGGCAGGGTGGGTCGTCTGTTGCTTCATTATAATTCATTGTGCTGATGAGCCTTCTTGGGCGAGAGATCCACGGATTCTGGCAGAGCTACTCAGGAACCTCTGAAATTAACTCGTCATCAACTTAAAGAACAACTCTGATGCCCTCTGAGAGGTTCACCACACCTGTGTCTCCGTGTCTGTCCTTTGTTCATAAAAGCTCTTAACACAAGCATTTTGGAGGAGCCACACTCTACTGCTCAGAGAGTATTAACCTTTGGTAACATGGTATCAGAAAGTAACTCTGTGTGTGGACCGATCTTTAATCATTGCTCAGTGTTATGATTTGTTTTATTCAGACACACGACCCTGGAGACTCTGCTAACCCCAGCACAGGCCCTGGTTGTGGACTCCTGCAGGTGATCCCGGGCCCTTTCTCCTCTGCAGCCTCCATATTTGCCCTCTTACTCCCTGAGGCCTCGTTTTTACCAGCCTGCACCTTGACTGCACGACGTATTAGCATGTGATTAGCGTGTGAAGTTTCCTGAAGGATGCTGCAAACCTGCCAGTCTTTCTTCCAGCACTTCCGGTCTTGTTCCCAGTCTTTCTGGGATCCTTTCAGAGGTGGGAACCCTATTGCTGAACCTCTGTGCAGAGGCCGGGATTGTGCTACCCCTAGACATGCCAGCCCAAGACATGCCACCCCAGTGCCGGGCCCCTGTGTGGATTCCAGAGCATGGCTCACTCGGATTCCCAGCCATCTCCTCCCCTCATTCCAGCTCTCTGCTCCTTTATGTCTAACTCTGAGCTTGCTGACCAGAGTCTAGGCTGCAGCCTCTTCATGCTACACAGATCCCCTCCTGTACTTTGGGCACAAGTGCTAACCATCTCCCACCTTGAAACACCTCTGGGGTCCATCCTTGCACAGATCTGTGCTCACTCCCAACCTCTTTCTTCTGTGTCAACGGATGCCTATTGCTTCCCGGCATGCAGATACAGCACAGTGAATTGGGCAGAGGGTGCAGGGGGAGAATGATTGATACAGACAGGGAGGCAGTAGAGCATACACAACTCCCCAGGCTTTTGTTTGGGCTGGGCATCGATGGTCCGCTGGCCCCATGGCCAGGATTCCAGCAGAGAGGAGCCTGCCGGTTTAACGTCCTACATCATTATGGGGCAGGCATCAGAAAACTGCCTGGTTAGGAAAGGCAGCTTCCTGGAGCCCAGCAGTGGATACCAGTGTGCTCCTGGGCTGTGCTGATGCATCTGTGAGCCCAGTTGTCCCCTGAGGAGCTGGAAGGCTGGAGGGATGAGGTGCGGGGCCGGCCAGATGTTTCTCAGTCTGGAGAGAGTGAGGATGGCCGCGATGGGGACGGATGGCTGTTAAATGCTTCCGCAGCGGCTCTGGCTGTGCTCCATCCTTCACATTAATTGTCTTGCATGAGGCTCCGATGACCTTGTGCGTTAGGCATAAAACCTTCCTTCTCACTCATTTATATCAATGCTGAAGCCATTCTTCTAGTGACCCAAGTTCAAAACCTTGAGAAAGTCAGATTTTGTTCTTTATCTGTGCCCAGCACTTGGGCAGATTTAGCAAGTACCACCAGTTCTTATAAAGTACCTCATCCATCCCTCCTTTCCTTATCCTAGTTCAAAAAAAAAAATCATCACTTGAAAAGATAATCAAGGCCATCTTCCTTGCACAAAGGAACGTTTCTTCCCAATCATCGTCCTGTTATTATGATATACTAGCCATGTGCGTGGACGCCAGAGCCAGCTTGCCCACCAGCTAGCTCTGATTGAGGTCTTTCTCCATTCCAGCCCCTGTTTCAATGAAGATGATGTCCACAAATGCATGAAGTCATTTAATTCAATAACTCCTCAGGACAAAGACCATTATGGTCTGTATGGTACAGATGAAGAAACAGAGGCATAAAGACAGGATAATGCATCCAGAGTTTTCCAGCTATGAAAAAGCAGAGTTTGAGAAGGGATTCAGAAAATCCGAGGCTAAAGTCAGTCCCCATAGCCCCCTCTGCTCCAATTTTACCCCTCCCATTCATTCGGCACATGGGCCCCCATTCACAAGGACTGGGCATTGTTGAGTATGTCACACCTGAAATATTTGTTGAATGCAGTACCCCACCCCAGTGATACTGTCCTGTTTCATTGGGGTCCACCGAGGAGCCCTCAATAATCTCCCAGTTCTAACTCTGTAGCATGCTGTCCATGAGCGCACACAAACCGAGCCCAGCTGGAGTGGCTGGGCTTCGTTTCTCCTGCTTGACACCATGTACTCCGATGACAACGTCCCGCTCTCTGCCCAGAATCTCTTTCCCTGCGCACTGTCCTGGTTCTTGGTCTGCTGCCCCTGCTCATCCTTCACGGCCTAGTTCCACTGTCGTTTCATATCAGCCCAGGGCTGTTCCCTTCCTCAGATCCCAGGAGAAGCTGCCCTCTTTTAATACTCATATCTTGAATAGCAGTGCTTTCTCTTTGTTGCCTATTGACCTAGCAAGTCCTGCATCATCACGCCTCACTCATCTCTGCACCCCTCGGGCTCACCACGACACTTGGCGGACTGTAGTGATCAGTGTTTTCATCGCTGGCTTTTCCTGGTGGTCTGCACCTGTACACTTGCAGAGTCTGCCCCCTCTTCTCTCCACTCTCCGTGCCTCTCACGAGTCTGCAGATTCCCTCCCGATCAAAATTCCAAAACGACTGTTTCCATTGTGTCATATTCCAACTGAAAATTTCTCCATGAACACCCGACATTCTAAGAGTCAATTCCATGAGGCCTGCCCCAAAAGCCTGAACGCTCACCCCACGGTGATCTCAAATTCTTCTAAAATTTAAAATCATGCTTATTGTTTTGACTTGTGTGACGTTGTCGTATGTTGTTTGGATATTTGCCCCCACTAGATGAGAATGCTCCATCTCCTAATGCTTTTTGAGGACAATAATCCTGTCTCCTGCCTGTCTGCCTCCGAGCCCAGTGCCATGTGGCCCGTTCCAAACGTCCGCTTGATTGATTTTTTTAATGAACTGATACCGGGATGTTATGAACTGTAACTTTATAATTCTGTTGTCTCCATCAATTTATATGAACCGAATTCACTGTGAAGTGAGAGTAGCAAGTATCTCGGAGGAAATAATTGCTTAACTGTGGGAGGCTAATATGTGTGAAATTGATCAAGACCTGAATTTTGATGTGATAGTTTTATAGAAAGAAGAGTTATGTTTTAAGATACTGAAGCCTAGAGCTGTACTGGGTGAACTATTATATGAATAAAACCAGAGCACATATGCATTAGCCGAAACTGTGTTCTCAGGAGTAGGGCACGGAGTAAAACCTTGAAATTAGTCATATATCCCCTTTCTATTTATTTTTCCACAAAGAATACAAAAAAAGCGGAAATGTGCATGATTAAAATTAAATTAGCTTTAATTCTCTTCTTCAGGCTTGGGAAGGCCTTCCACTGGATAACTCCAGGGGAAAATAAGGGAGTCAGTTTTCTCTCCCTTCTACCGAAGGTCTCTGGTCCCCAGTCAGGTCTGTACATGCTGAAACAGAGCCCTCCCATTGGCTGTAGGAGCTTCCTCTCACTCGCTCTGTCAAGGGAAATAGTCTGGGATGATCGAGTCATGTTGCTTGCCCCTGACTTCTTCTATCTGGTAACTCCAGGCAGGAACCCCTTCTCTGCTAGGTGACTAAACACGCAAGCGTGCACTTCAGAGTAACTTTGTGGGGGGAACTGTATGTGGACACGGAGGAAGGCACGCCCCTCCTCCATCCCCTACCACATCCCCCGCGCAGGCGCTCCTCTGTCTCAGCCTCACCCGAGACCACGCAGCACGAGCACGTGGAACGCCCAGCGCCCTCACGCGGCCACGATGGGGAAAAGAGAGCTAATGGCCTCTGTTCTGTATTACGCAGTGCTCTACAGGGAAATGCGCACTCTGGGTCAGGCATGTAGCTCTGCTGGCAGGTGAGTTTCTTCCCGAAGAGCTATGTATGCTATTTCAGGCAGGATAATCAGTACTGCGGGCACATGTAGCAAATGGTTTGCCCATAAAAAGCTTGATGAGGGAAATAAAACCCTTGATAGTCTCGATAAGAAATATTTCCCTATGGAGGCTGAAAGAAAAAAAGGGCGCTCTATATCTTTACATATTGTTTGATTGCCTGGAGCCGTTCTGTGATACTCAGTGCAGTTTATTGCATAGCACAACCAATGGGCATCACTGGGGGGAATAAAAAACTGACTAAAGAACATGAACCCCATTACTGTGAATAAGTGAACCTCCAATAATGGATGCAGCTGACAGTCCTGTGAATGTGGAGGGGTGTGGAGGGGTGTATGCCTACTTCTAAAAAGGCCTTCAATATTTACTGATGCAAACACCTTAACATGTAATAATTCTGTCTCTCCTGGAGTATGACAGGGTCTCCATTTGCCAGGTTTGAATGATGTAGAATAGAAAAGATTTAATCAGTAAGATGATGTGACATTAAGCAAGGAAGAATTATCGTTCATCCTGAACTTTTGTGAAGTGCTTAGCTGTTTCCTGCTTCCTTCTCTAAACATCTGGGCATTTGCTGTAAAGGAACAAAACAGTATGAGATGGAATGACTCCATGGAGTAAACCGTGTGCGTGTGTCTGCAGGAGCCAGCGGGGCTGCTGACTAAAGATGGGGCATGTCAGTCACCACTCCTTCATGGGTCTCCGGGAGCCCACTCAGTGGCATGTGACGCAGGCAAGGAGGCACAACAGTTCCTGGCTTTTCTGACACCCTTTTTGAGTCTTAATAAAGCCGTGATTATTGATACAGGGACCTGGGGAGAGACACAGATTCTCTAAGGGACTGACTGTTAACTGGGGGTTCGTTCGACCCCTGAGGGAAATTTGGTACCATCTGGACAACTGCTGGTGTGATTGTCACAACTTGGGGAGGGGCTGTGCGTGCTGCTGGTATCCAGCGGGGAGAGAGAAATGATACTGCTTAGTACCCCACGAAGTACCGGAGAACCCCCACCCCAGCCAGACAAGGAGGTACGTGACCCACAGTGTCACCGGTGTCCAAGCTGAGATCCCTGACCTACTAACTATTCTTCGTTACACTGCGAACATGGAGTGGCCGGAAGGGAGGCACCGGGCTCACTCCCCTCTGCAGACTCCCACCTTCTCCTGGACCCCAATAACGTGCTTACAAAACCTGAGACTTGAGGTTCTTGTAGGTCCATTTAGCATTTTTCTTTCCTTTTTGAGTTTTCCCCATGCAGTGGGGGTTTCCTCCTCTCCTTTCCTTCCCCGTGTGCACATGCTTTGAAAAAGCCCAGGCCCCTCCCCTTTATTTCAAGTTACTTTCTTTGTGAAATTTTTGCCCCTCAAAGCAGTGGAGAGACGTAGTTGCTTTAGCTCTAGTCAGAACTAATTGTGCAGTGAAATAATCCTCCCAGTAAACACTCTTCTTTACCATTCTATACCATGTTTCATTTTTTCTTTTTCGTACAAACCACAAACTCTGTCTTTCTCAATATTCAAACTCTGTAGTTCCTTGTGTCACAGTAACTTGTTCCTGCCATTTTTACCGGCAAAAGGTACAAGCATGAATTAAGTGTCTTTGTGTGAGCTTAGCTTTAGGCAGCTGATAATTATCTAAAGGATAAAAATAATTGGTTGTCCATATTAGCTTCAGGAGTTACAAAAATATAATTAACTATATTTATGGTAAGAGAAAGAGAGAATTTTAGAGTGGAAAAGAGCGCTAACTGCCATCCATTTGTTTCTAAAACGGGTTCCGTGGTGGAGTAAGTTGAGGGGCAAAACAACGTGAGGCAGGATGCAGCGAAGGGGTGTGTGAGCCCTGGGCGCTTGCTCCCGCTGCAGTCGGACTGCTTCTGCGTGGAGTGGCATCTCCTCTGAGGAGGCAGCTTGCTAGTTTCTTCTCCTGCCCACGTGCTCCTTCTTGCTCCTCCCAGCTCGCCAAGGAGCCTCTTCTCATTGCACAGCGATGCACCCCTGGCATGCCAGTCCTTTCCACAGAGGGGCTGACCTTCCCTCGCTGCCCTTCACTATGCTGGGCTCCGACCTCCACAGAACATTCACACAGCACTGCTGAGAATCCCAAAACAGAGCAATCACAAGGAGAGGAACAGTCACAGTGCTCCGTACTGCTCCTCTCATCTGCACGACTGTCGTGTTAGCTGCAGGTTGCACACACATCTGCACGCAGGCATATCATCGCATACACCGTCACACATGCACACAGGCTGTCCTCTCCTGGAACACACTTGGTCACATGCTGGGTACCTGGTATGTGCTAAGCACTGAGGTTAGACACACAGCGCCCTCATGGAACCAATGATCTCATGAGAGAGGGGAAATATTAAATAAATGCATAAAATACCTGTAGTTGATAATAAACACTATCAAAGAAATGAGAGTACTGAGTGGCAATGAGTAAACAGTAGTAAATTTAGACTTCGACATAAATGATATAAAAGGGCCAAGCTAGGATAGGAAACACCTAAAGTACAAAGACCTACAGCTTGAAAGTCCTTGACTATTAAGGGGTTGTAAATAAAGGGAGGTAGGCAAGAAGGGAGACCTGTGTTTGCAGAGGTGGGTCAATGCCAGACCATGGGAGGGGTTGCAGGCTATAGTGGTACGGTGGGACTGAAATTCAATGAAGGATTTCTTCTAGGGTAGTGCCACGAGCTGATTATTAAATGAGGGCTCTGGCTGCTGTATGGATCCCATGTGGATGGACAGGATGACATGATAGATTACAGAATGGGATTATAGACAACAGTGGGGGAAAGGAGACAAGTTAGAATCTTGCCTAATCCAGGTATCAGGTCGTGCTAGTTTTAACTAAGATGACAGCAATGGTTACAAGATTTGAGAAATATTTACAAGGTATTGAACCATCACACGCCGGCAATAGATTCTATGTGAAGTGTGAAACAAAGTTAGCAATCAAGACTGAATTGCGGGTCCCTGATTTGATTAGCTAGACACATAATGTGTAACTAGATATGTCAGTCCCCTTGGCTAATGTGGAAATGAATGGGAAGAAGATTTTAGAGAGAGTCCTGTTCTTTTTGAACCTGTTAAGTTTATATGCCTTCTAGTATTTGCATGGGCAAGTGAAGATGTCAGGGATGTGAGTCTGGAGTTCAGAGAAGGCAGGGCTGGAGTTACAGACTTGGGTGTCATCAGACTGTGGGTGGTATTGGACTGAATGACTTGGGTGAGTAAGAAAGGGTAGGCAGAGGAAAGACAAGAGTCCCAAACCAAGGCTCAAGGTAGTTCTTCTTTTTAGAAGTTGGGAAGAGGTGGAAAATCCCACAAGAAGATAGGGAAGGAATGGACAATTAGGTAAGAAAAAATCTAAGATGATATCCTGGAATCTCAGGAGGGGAGTTTCTCAAAAACAACAGTTTACTGTTAACACACACACACACACACACACACACACACACACACCCCTGAGTGGTGAACTATATAAAAAATGAATACTTAGAACTTGCCTAAGTGCAAGGTAGACTTGAATACGGTATGAAAATTATACTCCTGCCTTCCCTGCCTCCTGATTTTGTGAAAGACTCAAACAGGACTGACCTCATCCCTACCAGAGAGAGTCAACCCAGGCTCCTGCTGTTTGAAAGAGGAAAACATAGTTTTCTATTGAAGATTGTTGGCATTGACTTCCCGTCCATGTCCTGTTTATCCCACCCCCTCCCCTTTAATGACAAGTCAATATGTTTACTCAGAAAAGATGAAAGTTAAAAAATGCACAAATAATCACAGAGACTGCGTCATAAGGAAAATGTAATAGTTAGAGAATGTTTCACGTGGCCATTGAAGGAGATCAGGAGACAAGGCTAAACCCTGGAAGGAGCCCCAAGTATTTTAAAAGAAACAGAACACCAACCAAGGCAATGTTGTTTCATGAAAAACAACTAGAGACAAGCACAGCCAACCTGTAAGGGGCACTCCGTGACAAATACTGGGTGTTCGATAGGTATGTGCCTCATGTAATTGTCACAACAAATTCTGAAATGGGTAATTAACCTTTTAGACGGAGAAAGCCAAAGCCAATGAAGGTTATACCAATCATCTAATTTCTAAAGTAGCAGAGTTGGTGCTTGAAATACATTTGGCTCTTTTCCTAAACTCTCAAACTTTCCAGTGCCTTGTGCTAATAAAAAGTAATGAAGAAGTGACAGATGTTCCAGAAGCGAGGGAAAATGTTGAGGTACCAGGCTAATCAAAGGTTGTAGAAGAGGGATTGGCGTAAGGAAAATGGTGACTAGCAGCATAGTTCCTGTTTCGTCAGGTGAGGCAGTAAGAAAAACTGTGAGGAATAAGCAGAGGAAAGGGTAATTATGTTAACATGTATCTCGCATCGAGCTGTTGAATAACAACAAAAAGCCAACTATAACTAAATATGCACTTTTCCGGTAATCCTTTGAAGTAACTCCAGTCACAGATGATAATGCAAATGTTTGTCTAGTCAGTGTGTGTCAGCAAAAGTCTGTTTTAGTGGCCAAAGTTTGACACTTCCATCCTTTACTTTCACCTGCGTTAACATAATTGTTTTGTTGCTTTGCCAGTAATTTTCTGGAAAGCATTTTCTAACGGGTGAAAATGCACACATAAAACAACTCTCATTGTGAATGTATTTGGCAGCCCGTTTTGCTTACAAATCCAGAAGACGATGCTCCCTCCCAGGGACTTCTTTACGTGGTATTCCAGAGCCCTGGGCAGGGGAGAGCAGCCGGGGCGCCCTTTGGCCCCCGTGCACTCATTTAGAAACGGGCCTGTCTTTGGGAAGCCGCCCTGGTTAATTTTGAATTTTGGCTGTGCTGCTTACGCGTCCAAATTTCTTTTCCTTGATGCAGCTGTGAAAAAGCTGTGCTACCCTGAACTTTGCCAACGGGAGATGGTGGGAAGCATCATGGTTTAGGCGTCAAGCATGCACCCGTTCACGCTTGGATGTAATGCTCACAGCGGTGCTGACGGGCCCGTATGCAGCATAAACAGCATGCAGCAAAGACACAGAGTCATGTATACAGGACATTGACTCTCTGTCAGGAAACTAGATGTTAATCTAGTCTCATTCAAACAGTTTTATAATCAGAGAAGCACATCCATTACTTCTGTTCCCTGCCTTCCCCTTGTCTAAGTAACTGAAACGTGTCGAGCAGTCCCTGAAGGAGCAGTGTGATGTGTGGTGAAGAATGCGGAGTCTACGACCTGAATGCCTGGGTCCTCAATCTGCCACAGCTCAGCTTCCGTCAGCTGCCTAATCTCTCGGTGTCATGGGCTCTTCCTTTGTGAAATAGTGTGGTGAAGATGATATAGCCCTGGCCAGGCAGCTCAGTTGGTTAGAGCCTCGTCCTGGTGTGCCAAGGTTGCAGGTTCGATATCCAGCCAGGGCACATACAAGAAACAAATGGTGACTGCATAAATAAGCAGAACAACAAATTAATGTTTCTCTGTCCCTCTCCCCCCTTTCACTCTCTCTGAAAGCAATAAATTAAAAAATGGTTTAAATGAAGATAATGATAGTATCCATCTCTTAAGCTAGCCATGAAAATTAAATGCAAAATGGTTTAAAGGGTCTCTGGCTCATAAACTTGAGGCTGTGGTATTGTTTTATATTATTGTTACTGATCTTGGTTATATGGAAACACAGAGGATGGAATCAATATCTCCAATAATTTGTAATATAATTGAAGAGATAAAAAGTAAATACATAAATGGACAGTTGATTTATACAACTTTGAAAACAATATAAGATTTAATTAATGGTAAAATAACACTGGTTTCTAGTGCTTGGTTTTTAGATACTGAAATATTGTGCTCAGATGATAAGTATAGTCACATAAAATTAAAACCAAAAGGCAGTGTAAAGATCAGATTGGGCCACTGTCTCATTAAACAAACCAGGAAACTGAGGCTCACATGTAAGAGATCAGCCCAGGGCTGCGAGGCTGTGTCCTAACACCATCCAGAGCAGAGAGCGCCTTCTGAGGTCTGTTCCTGGGCTTTTTCCATTGGTCTGCACTGGATTTACAAATCGAGAACAGGAGATCACATCAGATTAACGGGGCTCAGGGAAGGGCACACAAAATATGCAGGATTCACTAGGATCCTGGAGCACTTGTAAAATCCCCGTTGGGTGCGGGAAGAGTCTCAGTCAGTGAGAGCATCTACTAGACAGGGAGATGGCTGTCCCCTCCATAGGATAGTAGGAAGCCACCTGTGGGAAGCAGAGACTTGCCCGGGAGCATTGAGAGTTACCTGCCACTTTACATTCATTTAACAAAGAGTTATTGAATATTTACTGAAGGCCAAGTGTCCTGCGTTCTACACACCTGATGTAAATCAAGGAACAAAACAGAGATTTCTGACTCTGGAGCTCCCATGGGGTTGAAGACAGCAAATAGCAGTTGTAACATACAGATGGAATATGCAGGGAGTGCGCAGTGTGTTGGAAGACAAGGGAACGTGTTATGGCGAAGGAGGCGGTAGAGGACGCGGAGCGCAGTGGGGCGGGCACGGCCCAGCCCAGCAGTCTAGGGGGTCACCGGTCTTCGAACAGGTGAGGGAGCTGTCCGAGTGGACATCCTGGGGAAGGGCATTCCAGGCAGGAAGAAAAGCAGGAGCCGTGGCTCCGAGATGGGACTATGCCTAGAACGTGTGAGACAAGGAGGTCAGTGTTCCCAGGGAAAAGAGTGGATGATGGAAGAACAGTAAGGGAGGACAGGTAAGGGTCCAGCACGTGTCAGACCTGCCGTCCCCTCAGACACTTCTGAGCGGAGTAGGAAGCACTGAAGAGTCATCATCTACTCCACATTTTCAATGCGCATTCTGGCAGCTGGGTTAAAACGCAGGACTTAGAGTCCAGGTACAGGAACAGAGAACGCAGGAGCAGAGAACGCTGTCCAAACCCAGGCGAGGCCAGACCGTGTGGTCGCGGAAGTGTTGAAGCATGGGGAAGCAGCTGGACTCTGGTTATAATTTGAAGTTGATCACCTGATAGACAGGGGATGCTGTGTGGGAGAAGGAGAGGAGACCAGGATCACTCTCTGAGAAAGTGCGGTGTTGGGAACGGAGGGAAGAAGCTGTGTTTCCAGGAGAGGGCGGTAGTCACCTGGGTCGGCTGCTGCTGGGAGGTCAGACAAGGTGGATGGAGAACCAGCCGTGGGACAGGTGACAGCTGTAGCGACCTCGACACCACAGAGCAGTGAGCAGTGGTTTTAACTGAGAAAGAGGACCAGTCAGGGCAGAGGACTTGGAGACTGAGAGTCTACCCACATCATGCGAGGAATTTTACATAAATAATAGGAGTGGCTGGAGAAGAACTTTGCAAGGATAATATTTTTCCAGTTCAAAAGAAAGTTTGTTTGGCGATGAAGTGATCCACGAGGTAGTACTAAACTGTGGACCAATTTCAATCTTTTCTAGATCGGGTTAAAATAAACCTGTTCTGTGGAAGTATTGATTTTTCACTTAGAATTCAAAAACAAAAACATTTCAAATGGATTTATGTTGGTCTCTTGTAACCACCAAGCCATGGTCGGTGCTTGTCATATTGATAATATTTATTGACTTGAAAATAATTTGTCACTGTTAATTACTCCTGTCTTGTGGTGGCCAAGAAAATAGAACCTGTTCTGTCCTCTCACCAGCACTACTGGTAAATGAGGCGGAATGCACACCACCCACCAGAACATAATGTTTTCAACCACCTTCAAAGCAGATATTGAACTAAAACTGGCAACTTCTGCAGCCGCCCTTGTTTCCAGGAAGTTTTCAAACTGTTGATTACCGAACCTCTTAGATATTGTCCATCTATGTGTGGTACGGTTTCTGATGCAGTTAGACGATGTCCTAGATTCATCATGTGTTGTCGTATCAGTCAGAGTCCAGTCAGGGAACAGAGGCCATCCAGTTATTTCAGCAGAGAGAGTTCAGTAGAGAGAAATGACTACATGAACCAGGTCAAAGAGGGTGCCAAAGTAACCCAGGCATGGTCATTGCTGAAGGAACACAGGGGAGAAATTGTGTTATTAGAACATAGAGATTTTAAGGAGGCCCAAATCTGGTGAGCTGGACCCCAGACCTGTGCACAGGCAATAGGTGTATTGACAGGGATTTACTTAATAGAATGTGCTATTCATAATTAATACTGTATGTAATTGTATGAATAACCACTGTAAATAATACCTGTGGAGACAATAATACCGTGCACAATTATGTTACGTAATATGAATTATGTACTATAAAGACTCTCATGCATGTGCTTATAATACAGTGCATTCTATGAACTATATGTGTGATAACACATAGTGAGTACTGTGTAAACTAATCATCTAAGAGTAGTAGGACACATGTTAGTGGGGAAAGGGAAATGAGGCAGGCATGTTCCCAGTTTGCTTTGGCACATTGGGAGCTTGGAAGAGGGATCCTAAGGACCTGGGAACAGACCTCTGAGAGCGGGCGCCTGCCCACGTGTGCCGATATGTCTCGGAGTCTGGGCAAATCGGGAAACACTGACCAGATGCTGCTGGCCAAGGACAGGCACATGGGGTAAAGGGTAAAGGGCCATTTTCGTGGCAATACTGACAAGAACAGCAACCTGAAGGAGAAGGGGCCGTCTTCCTCTGGTCCGCAGATTCTGAGTCTAACGAAGGGCCAACTGGTGGAGGAGAAACGCAGTGCTCCGAGTCTCACAGCCTGGACCCCAAAGTGAAAGGTAGGAGGATGGGCTTTAAGCTGTGATAATAGCTTACTGTCCAACAAAACTGTGGTGTGTGTGCAGCAACTTCCTGCTCTGTAAGAGCCACGCTTCTTCACCACTTCCGATATCGAACAAATCAGTGAATCCGAACAAGTGTCTGTGATCACGTGTGTGGATTCGGCACCTACAGTATGTGAGGGAAATGTTCCGAGTAAACCGGGAGATGAGGCCGAGTTCTGCCTTGGATTTCAGCTGACCTCACAAGTGCTCTGCCGGAGAGCCCAGACCATCCACTGTGCTGAACCGCATCCGCCCTTCTCCCAGGAGCCTGCCCACCTTTCAGCTCTGTGGGCCCTGTACACTCCACAAGTGCGGGTAGCCGAGCATTGTATGGTTTCATCTTTAATTTTTTTTCTTTTTTCTTTTTTAATTTATTGAACTTATTGGGGTGACATTGGTTAATAAAATTAAATGGGTTTCAGGCATACAATTCTGTAGTCTATCATCTCTGTATGGTATTATATGTTCACCACCCCAAGTGATTTCTCCTTCCATCACCATTTATCCCCCACTTTCTCTCTCCTACCACCTCCCACACCCTTTCCCTTTGACAGTCACCATACTGTTGTCTGCGTGTATGAGTTCTTTCCTTTGCTTAATCCCTTTACCTTTTTCACTCAGTCCCCCAGCTCCCTTGTTATTTTGGAGTATATTTAATTTCACATTAAATCAGCAGTAGCGAAAACAATTTAAATGTTTTTCATGTCCTAGAGAAGTCATGAGCACACTGCAACTAAATGACAACTTAATAATGTGACGTTTTATTTGCAAATCTCTCATTTCTCTGTGTTTGTGTCGACACTATCTCCTTCTTTTTACTTTCCCCGGTGATTTCCCATCTTTAGCTTTAAAATGGAAAAGTGATTAAACACGTCAAAACAAATAACTCTGCATTTTGGTTTTTCAAGGAAATTAAAATTTCATGGGCTTTTGAAAAGAGTCACATGGAAACATCCAGTCATAACCACATCAGCTTCTAATGGAACAAGGCACCACGGAGCTTAAAAGTCATTCTGTGTTTTTATAAGTCCATTTGGAACAATAGCTGAAAAAAATTAAGTTCAGCTTATCCCTAATAATGCCACTGATGACAATGTTTCTTCAGAGGGTTTATTTCTGCACGGTGGATTCCGTGCACAGCAGGCCCATGTGCTGCATGTATTTGCGAAAAGAAGGGACTTTGCACACCGCTCAGTTAAATCATGTCTTATGTTGCCAACCTGAGATGCAGCAGAAGTAACCTACTCATTAGTCATGAATAAGAAGGGACATAAAGTGGGGGTTTAATGTAAGCATTGGGACATCTTAACATAAAACATGGGTGTCCGTGTCTCCAGGTGACTTTCCTTCCGTGTTACAAGGCGTTAACAATGCCTGAATCTATAGGAAAAGCTGAATGATGGAGTTTTCTGTCTGTCATTCTCTCTTCCTGGTGTGCTGGAGTGAACTGTGCCCTTGTTGAGAGGCTGCTGGACGCTGCGTGCTGAGCGATGCACTCCAAAAACACAGAAAGGAGTGAAACAGACTCCCTGAGTTGAAAGAGTTCATGTTCTAAGGAAGGAAATGGATGGCTAGCAAAAAATTAGGATAATAAATAAATAAAGCCTCTGTGTTGTTTTGCATACGAATAGTGGTATGCCTTTTTGAGTTGGGGCACTCACTGGAGATTTGGCAGAGGAAATAACATTGGTCTGAGAAATAAAGGGAAGGGCAGGGTTCTAGGGCAAGGGCGCATGTTGTTCTGAGCAAAGGGAAGAGCATTCATGAGGCTTGAGATTGCACAGTGTCTCCAAGGAACTTTTGGGGTGTCTGGAGCACATACACATCACCAAAAAGGAGCAGAGTTTTGTTAAATCTCTTCCCGAATCGGGAAGTCTCGCATGGCCTTTTAGGGAACTTCGATTGTACTCTGTGGGTGGCTATTAGAAGTGTGTAAGTAAAAGAGTCATATAATCCAACTTGCATGTCAGAAACGTGATATTTGTGGGAATGTTTAACTCTTCTGTTGGCAATTCTTAAAAGATGTACTAGTGATTAAAATATCTACATGATTTTAGGGTTAGTATATAGTAAAGATAAAGAAATTGAGCATTTAGAAAGTCAGATAGATCTATATATCCATGTTGTTCAAACCTGGATTGCCGGAAGCCTTTTAAGAACAACCTGTTTTAAGATATATAATTAACCATACTCATTCTTCAATGTTGATTAACTATTTCCCTCTTCATATTACTATTTTAAAGGACAGTAAAGTCTACTTATATTTTAGTTATAACCATATAGTCTAAAGGCCAGAGTCAGTGCGTGATACGATTGACCGTGGCATAAAAATCAGACTGTGGTTGACCGTGCATCCCATGGGCGGTGCTGCGGACCTCGCAAGTGTGTGAGGGAGTCATGTTGGCACTGTGCGCACACAAATCACAGATCTTTATATAATATGAATCAACCATTTTCGGGACAGATGCTGTAACACAGAAATGCCACAAGCTATCCGAGGGTTTTAGGTACTTGGCTTTAAGCAGCTGAGAGTGTGTAATTTGTAAGACTCTAGAAACATCAGAGGTTTGCTTGGATGAGTTTAACTCTGTTTCAAGCTATCCAGCCACTGAACCGCTATGATGGACAAATTGGTTTATCAGTATCACAAGCAATTACAGGCTAAGATGGCTGTTTTCTTAAATATCACCATAAAACTGGGAAGTATTTCCAGGTTAATATCAATTAATACAAAAATATTCAATATACAGGCCCTTCATATAAGTTATATTCATGGATATGCATCAGTTATTACATCCATGCCATTTCTCCCATTTACATTCCTGTTTTTAGGAACTGAACTTGTTTGCTGTCATGAGAATATGGAATAAATGCCCCTGGCTTAGAGGAGAAGGTCAGTGGGAGTTTATAATTGCAGAGGTTTTATCCAAGTAACAAACTATCTTGATTAATGCTCCTCTCCCTGTCAAGATTTTATTACAGCTATGTTTGAATTACTACCAGTACCTCCTTTTGTTAACTAAGATATATTCACTGAACACCAGCAACTTTTATTGCACACAGTGTGCCTACCATAGGAAATTTAGAGATTTAAAATCCTGAAGGAGTTCAGAATTTAATAAACAAGATATACAATTATAATATGATGCATTAAGCACTATAAGTACACACTTAAAAGAGGCAGCTAAATCTTAAGGAGTGGGCTAGAGATTTAAGATATATATATCATATATATATACCTTTTTATATATTTTATAGATCTTTACAAGATCGATTGATCTGTCTACCTGTTTATCTATCTACCTGGCTAATGCTGAACCGCAATAATGTGTAAGCAGAGAGCAGTGGGAGGGAGGACGGGTAAGGGCGTCAGTGGAGAGTGAGTGCTCAGAAGCCCAGGAGAAGAAGGAAGCGTTGGCTCTGGTGGGTGAGTAGAGGTTGTGATATATCCAGGACAATGTTGTAAAGCTGGCCTATCCTTTAAGCACATGCACACACAAAAATGTTTATTGTTATACACATGTAGCATCTCTGTCTGTGTATATATAGGGGTATGTGTGTCTGTTTACCACCATAAACTTGGGGATGAGCACCATGCCTGTCCCAGAGAGGAAACTCAGCTACCATCTGTTGGATACTCTGATGATTTTCCCAGTCTTTTCAAATCTCAGCGAGGCTTTTCTGGGCACCAGTTCCCTTGTTGCCAGTCTGGTTTGAACAAAAACAGCTGACGCATCCTCTCCTGTTTTCTATCCCGGTGAACACTGCTCCCTGACCGGAGTGTCTGCTGGTCTCTTCATCCACATCCCTGACCTCGGTTTGAGGAGGTTATTTCTGCCTCGCACACACTGGACATCTTGTCTGTGACTCTACCCATCCAAGAGGCCCCCTTCTCATGCATCTGTGTAGCTCTCATCCCAGCAGACCCATGCAAGGTGTTTCAGTGAGTCCTTCCCTTTTTTGCATCAATAGAAACTCTAATGCCACTTCCCCTTCGTTAAGAGTGTTCTGCTTTGACCTTCTCTCTCGGTCCCAGAGGAGGAGGAGGAGGGCCAGGAGGGTTTGTGAGAACCCTCGTGAGAACACTTCAGCAGGGACTTGGGTTTGCCCCGTAGCTGTGGCAAGAGCGTATGCCATGAGTGGAATCTTTCGCTCTTAAACAGATTAGCAACAAAAACCATACCCAGTGTCTTGTCTCCTTAAAGCAGAAAACATCTTTGGCAATTCCTTGCCCGCCTTTCTGCACACCCACAAACGTTGTCCCTCTCTCCCAGTAGTAAAGGTTTATAAATGTTCTACTCTGCGCATGTGGGAACCCTTCCAGCTAGTCTATGGAATGACCCATCTGTATTCTCATGTAGCTTGATGTGTGGGTGAATCCACGGACACTGTTTAATTTAAGCTTTAGGTTATCTGTAGAGCTCATTTAGCAAAAGAAAAATTTGTCTTTTAACTGTTACTATGAATAATGGTATACAACACAAAATAAATAGAGGAAAAAATCACTTCCTTCTCATAAGTTAATAGTTATTCTTGCTTCTTATCTGTTAGGAATGAGTCCATCCATCATCAATGGCCAGAGCAATCCAGCATCTCTGTGTGCTGCACATGGGGGTGGACAGGAGGAAACTTAGCCAATGAAAACATCTCCTGGGAATGTGATTATGCTGGTCATCTTTGGCTATAGGAATACTCTCACAAAATACTCTCACAGAGTACTCAACGTTCCACTGACTTTTCTCTGTCCCCACTCGTCAGTCAGTGGGTTGCATGACATTTCAAGCTTGGGAGCTGATGTCATAGTTCATAAGCTCCTTTAAATCATTACTCATTTGTAGCACAAACATCTGATTTTGGCTCGTGTGTCAGCTGAGCTAAGCGGCAAGAAAACGTGTGATTTCTAGGGAAAGAAGAGCCGCCCGCCGCCTCCCTGAAGCGCGTGTGTTAATGATGTTTCTCTGCAGCCCTGCTGCAGGAACTCCGAGGCTTCCGGTTCTCACTCCCAGGCTTTCACATCAGCCGGGCTGGGAGTGGGTCACTCCCCGTGCTGCTCCCCTGGGCCTGGCAGGTTTCCAGGGTCTGCTTCCAGTCTGGTGAGGGAAGACTCACAGTACCCTGTGCCTAATCTTGACACCGTCCTCATCACTGACAAATGAAAATAGGTGATGTGTGTTTTTAGTGTGCTGTTTTATTGTTTTAATGAGTCTACAATATTTATAAATACTCTTACAGGTTTTATCAGTTACTTACAATTTGTCCTATGGTTAGGGAGAACTGATACCTTATGGAAACTTCTTTATTTCCATAGGGTACTTATTCCATAAAACACTTTATTATTCTGGCATACAATTATTGAAGCCTCCTCTTGCCATGAGATTTTTTATATGGCTATTTCATTATCCCAATTAAAATGTATCTTGTGACATTAGGGCAGGGTCTTCTCTGATGTCTAAAACAGGACTTTGAACTTAGGTGAAGCAACTTCTCTCCATGAATAATTCCAATATCAATGTTTAGTTGAGTAAGGGTTTTATCAGAACACATGTTCAGAGTGGGCACTACAAACCACACTGAACAAAATGCAGTCGTTAACTGTGCTGTGATAGAGAAATCACTTTGGTATTAGAAAAACTGCTCTTTATGCCTCTCCAGAAATAATTTTGTCATCATTTGCTAACAAAATGTAGTCTGTGGATGTGTGGCCTTAATGACAGAAACAGACATCCCACTCGGGAAATGTCTGCGCTTGTGGGCTTTCTGAAGCAGACATCCTACCTGGCAGGACGGAACAAGGGACTCTCACGCACACACACACACACACACACCCTTTCCATTTTTCATTCTTTAACAAAATCGTTTTAGCTTTTCCAAGTCAGACATTCTATTTTACAAGGTTGAATTTACAAACGTCAGATGCTTTCTGAAACTCCAGATAAAGCGAAGTGCAAGTGGAAAATGAAAGTCTGTTCTACCATAGATCCCCACACAGCAGACAGGTACATATTGACTTTTCCGGTAGCAGGCGTTTACGTGACAGGCGTGTATGCCTGAACTGCTCCACAGATGAAGCGAAGGTTTTGTTCTCAGCTTCTTGGCGTGCTCAGGTTGGAGAGGCAAAAGTGCGATTGCAAGAAAGCTTGTTAGTTTTCAGATTTTAGTACATTTAGGAAACACAAGGGGACTGTCTGTGACTATTTCTTGTATTTTCAAAGCCAGCTGTGATGGCTGTCATTATTTCACAGGACTGAGTTTGCAAAGCAGGCTGGGTAGAGGCTGCCTGTAGGCTTGCATCTGGCCTAGTGGCTCCAGCTCAACGGAGACTTGTTTTGTGATGGATAAATCAAGTAGTTAGGTTCTGGGCCACATGTGACTAAAGAAGGCTTATAAAAACCCATGGATGGAACTGGAGAGCATTATGCTGAATGAAATAAGCTAGGCAGTGAGGGACAAATACCATATGATCTCACCTTTAACTGGAACATAATCAGTAAAAGAAAAAAGCAAATAAAATAGAACCAGAGACGTTGAAATTAAGAACAATGTAACAATAGCCAGAGGGGAGGGGGGAGGGACACTGGGTAGAAGGGGTTTCAGGAGCTACTATAAAGGACTCATGGACAAAACCAAGGGGGAGGGTGGAAGCGAGGGAGGGAGGTGGGTTTGGCTGGGGTGGAGGGCAGTAGTGGGGGTGGGGAAATGCAGACAACAACGATAAAGTAATTTAAAAAAAACATGGTTCCTATTGAAATGTGTTTTTATCTTATTTTTAAGCCCTACTCACTAAAATAATAATTTTATTCTTTACTGTGAGGTACAGTTGAACATAATGAAGACTAATATTTAAATAAACATCGCACTGTCGTTTAACCAATTTTTAGAATTGGAAGAAAATGCAGAGTTCTATGGCCATCACTCTTAGTTGTAAATATGAGAACATTGCCAAGTCCAGGAAGGTTACAAGGTCAGTTTTCCTCAGTTTGCACTTGATTCCATCTCACACTTGTACGTTCCAACTTTAATTTTGCTCTTCAGAGTGAGGGGTCACCATCAGCTTTTGGCTAAAATTGGTCCTTTTGTAGTTTTTACTCTGCTCAATGCTACAGTTGGGCTCCCTTCTGCTTTGGGGATTTTAAACGAAACCTAATACCTGATAAGAAAATTTGGTATTTTCAGAATAATTTTGCTTTCTATTCATAAGAAAGCAATTCCTTATACTTCTAATCTTATAACTCAAGAGGCTCTGGACATGGAAAAAGTAAATCTCCCTAGACAATTTATGGACTTAGCCATTCCAAGGCAACTGATGGAGCTGGAATGCCAACAGTGATGTTTCAGAAAAACTCCCCAGGAGAAGATGCTATGGACCCTGCTTATAAAACAAACAACAGCAACAAAAATGCTGATCAAGCAGAACATCATTATTTTATAAGGAAAGGAATTAGGACTACACAGCAAAATGGTTTGCCCAGGTTTTAAACAATTTTAATAGTGGTTTTAATAGTATATCTAGAATTTTCCCACCACTATAGGGCTGGGGTTTTTTCTTCTTTTTCTCCATGATCATCACTGGCTACAATCAGATGGATCATAAGGAACCTGACATTTCCTTTCCTCAACCATTTTCATCCAAACATCTTTGTCTCTTATGTAGAGGGAATTTCAGGGGAAAAGGGGAAGGGTTTACAGGAACAAAGTTAGAAGACACATGGATAAAAACTAGGGGGGTGGTGGTAATGGGAGGGAAGTTGGGAGGGAGGGGTGGGTGGGCTGGATTGGGAGTAAAGGGGAGAAAACTGTACTTGAATAATGATTAAAATAAAATTTTTAAAAACAAACATCTTTGTCTCTTATGTTACTGGGGGGTAGCATTAACTTTTGTTTTCCCCATGTCTCATATGCTTTCATACTCAAGAATCTTCATGTTCTTTACCAGGCTTCCCAGAAAAATGGGAATTTTATATGTGAAATGGTGTTAAATGGTGAACTTCGATGAGGAAGTTGATTTTATCATTTGTGATCACTTTTTAGTTTCTTGATTATGTATTATGATTATAACACTATTTTTAAACCCCTGAATATATATGTATAACTAGATTTAGAAATATATTTCAACATCTTATGAATGTCAAATGTACACATTAAAATGGTAGGAGTTATTAACGTTATTTTAACAGCTTTGTATGTCATAGATTTTGAAACTGAAGAAGTTGCTGTGGAAAATGTAGCAAAACTAGACTGATTCCCTAAATTTGCCTTTGTATATCAATATTTATAAATAAGACAAAGGTTATGTTTGATTTAATTTCATTTTTAAAACATCTGAGCACTTCTATGCATTTCTGAAAGTGAGCAAAATTCATTTGAAGATTTGGAAGATTTTAATATTTTTATTTTGAGAGTTCCCTTTTGAACCTTTTTCATTGTAAAAATATTAGAAAATTTTCGAAGTTTGTTTATCTAAAGATCAATCTTAGAAATCAGTATATTTTATTTTTCATAACTGTTCATGAGAAATTAATTTAAATGCAGTTGTCACCTTTCCACAGATTATTACAAACCAAATGCAATACATTGTAAGGTAGTCATTCAGTTCATTTCTTTTCCTTGGGTGTTCTGTAAATGCAATTCCAGTGAGGGAGAGGCAGAAGTCTAGTCAACATTCTGCATCACGTGCGAGTGTGTGTAATGCTGATAGATCACACTGGCAACGGGGCAAATCAGCGCCTTTGGAAGATAAAAGCAGTTTATCGGTCTCGGGTTCAACAATGCAGGTCATGTACATCGACTGGGATTCTTTGCACTCTTTTAAATAACTCTACCAAGTACGCACTACATAATGATCATGGAAAACTCGTCAAAGAAAAATACAGGTGTTACTCTTCTGTATATATGTATTATAGAAAGTTGGATTCCAGTAATTATTTTTCCTGCTCATCTCTACAACTCTATTAAAATCATTTTGGCTAAGAAAACTAACTGACTTGGAGCGGCTACATTTTTATTATCCAACCACATGTCTTTGCCTAAATAGGAAGTTCTGGCTTCAAAAGAGAGAACGCTTAGGGGGAGTGAAGAGCAAAGTTTCCTGCGAAGGAAATCGGGGCAGAGCAGTCGCATCGTTATCTTTCAACCACACAGATGAAGCAAAAGTGAAGCTCTGTGTGACGGGACAAATTCTGCCGAGTTACCAGGAGGTTCCGGGGTCAATCTGTTCACTCCCAACTGGTATCTTTAATTTAAAGGTACAGCGTTTTTAAAAGCTTAAATCACGTGGTCGGCTCAGTTTGGTTATAAATACCATGAAAAACTACCTCATGACTTTATTTCTCCACCATGTATGTGGTGTGTCCTGTGTCATCTTACGTAGTTAACAAGCCCAATGAGGGGTGTCTTTGCCCTTTGGGCTCTGTACAGAAATACCGTAGACCGGGTGGCTTACAAGCCATGGAAACTCGTTTCTCACTGTTCTGGAGGCCGGGGGTCTGAGAGCAGGTGCCGACGTGATCTAATTCTTGGGAAGAAACTGTTCTGGCTTGTGGACTGCCGCCTTCTCAGTGTATCTGCACGTGCTGGAGAGCAGAGAAAGGAACCAAGGCCTCTTGTGACTCTTATAAGGGCACTGTTCCCATTTTTCTGTGAGTTCTATCCCTATGACTCATTTAATCCTAATTACCTCCCAAAGCCCCCTAGTGTTTCAACATATGAACTGGGGGAGACACAGACATTCAGCCTGTAGCAAGGAGTTTAGCGCTTGGAATCATGGTCCCGCTGACTACCCAGTTTCTGATGAAAATAGTGTCAGGAGACTGAGTCAGTAATTGTTTATCCTACTTGCCAGTTACTTATAAATTGGGTATTTCATCATAATCATGAAACCTAATAGTAAAATATATTCCTTGAAAGAAATGGGGAAGCCTGCAATTAAATAACTCAAAATGCTGTTCATTTAATACACATCTACTGAGTGTCTAGAATTTTTCACAACATTACACCAGACACTGTTGGAGATACAGGGGTGATTAACGTGATGCTTCTGCCCTCTCTGGATATGATTCTGACTAATATTGGTTCATTTTAATTTCCACTTTTATTACCTTTCTTAATGATGCTATTCTCCGCTGATGATTTTGAACATAAGCAGATTTTCCCAATGACTGTCTAATGTGTACCAATAACAGCTTCATTCTTTGTTCTATCCATGTGAAGAGACAAAGGTTTATTCTTCCCTGACATTTATAGCATCCCATGTACCTGCGCTTCATAAAAGGTTACCTAAATCAAATGTATTCCAAATAGGCAATATTTAACATTAAAAATGTCAAAGGGAGCAGGGTAAGAACCTCTGTAGAGTAACGTGGAGTTGATCGACTGAATAATAACTAGGGAATGATGAATTACACATTCCCTTTAAGTGTCAACCACTTGCTAATAAGTAAGTTGATTCTAATGCTCACTCCGTTACAACCGTAGCGGAAAGATCTGTAGACACCTCAGTTCATAATGCCCCAAACTGAATTTCCCTCCTTCCTGAGAGCAACTCCTCTTTCTCTTCCTCTTTTTTCTTTTCCTCTCTAGTCCCTCCATCTCAGTTGGGCAGTGTGTCCCCATCCATCCTTCCCTCAGACTAGAAATCCAGCCATCATCCTTGATTTCCCCTTCTTTCACTGCCCATTCAGCCAACTGTCAAGTGCAAGTCCTCCTGATTTTCTCTTTTGAAATGTTCTATAACCCAATGATGTTCTTTGCCTTTACTGTGATGCCCCCCTGTTCTGGCTATCATGTGTGTTATTTACATGATCATAGCTTATTCCCACCTATAAAAAACTTCCAGCCTTTATTCATGCTCCTGTAATGCTTTTATGGTTCTTTCAGACAACTGACAGTATAGTCTATTTCACGTGCAAAGCTGACCATGTCATACCCTACTGGATGCTCTGAAATATGCCAGCCCCTAACAGTTTGGACTTCTGTATGTACACTGTGCTTCTTGCTAACCTGCCGTAGCTCTTTGGTGCATCTGCCTGCTTCCAGTATTCTTTGACCGACTTATTCTTTCAGGGTTGAGACAGCCCCTCCTGTTTCTGCTGCACTTAGCATAGAGTATTAATAGTGTGTGTTCATATTGCTGCTTTACCTGTAATTTGATGATAAGTCCATGAAGTGTTTAATGCTTCTCTGATGAATGACAAGTTAGCCTTGAATGCATTTAAGAAATTTAAAATTTACAGTAGAGTAAGTGAGGATAATATGCCACTTACATTAGTTTACCTCATGAACAATTCTTTAAGACTTTTTAGAAGCTGGAGAGCCAATGATTTGAAACTATATTGAGATCCCTAAGGGAATACTTATAAGTGAGTTAGTATTAGATTTTTATCCTTAGCTGCCATGTAATAGTATTTAATATAACCTTCTTTATGATGATCATTGACATGAAAATTTTAGATTGTTGCTTTTATGAACAAGTTGCAGGGTTTAGTAAACCTGGGACTTACTTGGGGCTACTTTTTATGTAAATAAAGTGCATCTATTTCTCTGCCCTAACCAGATGCCATTTTAACCATTTCTGACTCTGAACTCTTCCCATTTTCCAGTAAAATATCTATGAAGTACCTGGAAAAAAGTTGAAGATCATAATGAGACATTGAATTAGAACTGTCTTAGAATCTCTTGCATGGAGGGAATTTCGTTGCCAGTTAGTTTTTTAAAAACAAATGGGAACAATCCATGATGTTTCTGCCAGTAACGGGCTCAGCATAGGCACCTGAAAGTAGAAGAAAGAGGGTTTGTATGTCTTCTGCAGCCCCCTGGCTCCGAAATGCTCATTGAATTACAATGTGGATGATATAGTCAATGATGATGAAATAACTGGATATGGGGCCAGGTGGTTACTTAGGGCAGCAGGGTTGGGGACAGTGGGGGACACTCTATAGAGTGCTTGGTTTTCCTGCCACTTTGCTATACATTTGGAGCTGGTGCATAATGGTATTAAATGCAAACTGAGGTTGAAAAATAAAGAAATGCTTAGCCCAGCCCGTACCAACCATAAAACTAGACAGCCATTGGTTTGGTGGATGCTGACTTTGCCAGAGCAGTGTCTCCAACCCCCCAGTAGTACCTGCTTCCAGTTTCCATTCAGAGATAATACAAATAACTGGGAGGAAGTGGGGGTGGGATGTGACATGTGACACTGCCTCCTGGGAAGTGAGGGACCTCCAGACTTGTGGCTGTTGACCGCACTGGGAGCAGGTGGGGTTCTGAGGGCTGGTAAACCCGAACAGTGACCGTTTCCATTCCCCAGCGCCACCACAGGGTCAGGCCATGAGTGCTGGGGGAGAAAGTGTGTTCTAGATACAGTTCAGTTACCAGTAAATTACATGGGATTGTATGACTCACTCTCTAATTCAAGACACTATTAATATCACAGAGAACTCATTGTGCCGAAAACGAGGGCAAGCCCTCTGCACCCCTCCCTCAGAACTGTGTCCTCAAAAATGTCTTATCAGCACAAAAACCCCAATAAACGGCAGTGTATCCTGCTAATAACCTCATTAATTGTACTAATGACATCATATTACAGTCATTCTGACTTAGACGCTTTAACTTTAATTTTTTCCCAACAAAAGTAAGTTATTTGTTAAATTCTTTCCAGATTCCCTTAAATGTATAACTGCCTTATCTCACAGCCACCGACACTGTCTGAGCCCTTACACCCTCTTAACAGAAGGAGTGAGTCGGCTTGCAGAAGGTGACCTCTGACCCAGACGTCCCTGTCATTCTAAATGGCCTCGTTAATAGTCATAAAGCACAACTCTTGTCATGTCATCATGTTGCTCCTGCTTATGCTTTCCAATACATCTCCATTGCAAATATTGAACAGCCTGAATCACACACCTGATCTGTATTTTGTTTTGATTCTTCCATTCAGTGAAAATGGGCCCACGACTTGCAAAGTGGCCCTGTAAATCCAGTGAGAGCCAGCATTCGCATGAATGATACACACGCCATTGGTGATGTCTCTGCTCTACTCGCTCCGTGGCGCTTGTTGGATGTTTAGACTCTGGATCATTTTGACAATATGAAGAGCCTCTGGGTTGCCAGTCATTCACCATCGAGATTCAAAAAAGAAAGATAAAATTTTTACTTTATGATGGAAACACAAATAGGCAAATACTGTGTATACTGTACCCTTTGGACTACTTTTTCATAATACCAGAAGCATTCTAATGAGTATAAATTTGACATAGGTCACGCTATAGAAGCAATAATAATGAAAGTCATCAGAGTTCCCTCAAAGTCAAGTTGAAAGAGTAGTCACATCAACAGCATTGCCAGTTCCATCACAACAAGGAAACATCCCTGAGACCATTTAACAGGGTGACTTCCCTCTGTAGAGAGCTGGACAGACAAGAGCACGTGTTGAACCATCTTCAGTAGAAAGAAGCCACATGGCTGGGTGGTTCTGTGAGGCTAGGGGAGATTAACTGCTGAACCACATTAGCTCTGAACAGAAAAGTTAAATACTAATTCTAGGACCTACTTGTCTTAAAGCATCCAGGATTCAGCCTTCTAAGAGCAAGGAGTTTGCCCCGTCAGTTCCACCTAATGGAAACATGTGGCCCGTCTGTGGTCCCCTCCTGCCCAAATCCACCCATCCTTCAAATTATACCCTCATACTCTCCCTAGACCATTCTGACCTGAAGTACTTCCTCTAGTAGATGTCATTGCTCAGCTTTTGCTTCAAACTATTTGTTCATGTCTTACACATATTTTCACATATTTATCAATTGATCCCCCTTCCAATGCACAGCTTGTATCCCTTCCTCCGCCACAAAAGACATGAGATGTACCTTCAGGTGGAGGAAAGAAGGCACAGCGAAGGAAATCGCAAGTATGCCTGGAGCTGGCGCTGAGCTGTACCCAAGGCATGAGCTGCACCCGTGGCATCGCAGGCATGAATTCAGGAGGGAGAGTGCGGGAACAGTGCCCTTCGTTTTGGATAAACTCTTTTAGCATCCTTGCCTGGAATAGCAAGGAACGTTTTGACTTTCTTAGTATCTGAGTTCGTTACATTTCTCAGCAGATAAAACCGTATGAGTCTCTACAGTCACAACTAATAAAACGAGCTCTCTAACAGTGTACAGACAGTGTCAGTATTGTTTTGCAAACCTCTGTCCAACTTTTCCCAGCCTCCTTTCACAACGATTCCGGGTGATGCGAACTCCTGGATCAACGACAGATCAAATGTATCCTAGTGTCAGAGGTTACTTGGAGCAGACAGAGAGCCTTTAGGCACGTCCTTCAGATGGAATTCTAAATCTTTTCATGTGGCTGCTCTGAACATTTAGCAGAAATTCCACACTCATACTGATTGCTAAATCTCATAGGAGCCTCTTACTCTGCGGGTACGATTCCACTTAATAAGAACCTTTCCAAAGACACTCGGCTGGGGTCAGAGAGCCTACCCTAGATCAACTTCAGGACATACTTGAGTCAGATCTGTTCACCTCACTTGGAAATGGAGTCATTTCGCAACATAAAAGGATGATTAAATTAGCACCTCAGCGCTGCCTATCCTAAGTGTCATTGTAATTACTTCAATTAATCATCAAACTTTTACTGAGCACCTAAGATAGATCAGAGTTGTGCTAGATTGATGCTCAGTAATGACTTCTTAAATAAAATTCTTAAAAATAGAAAATTTGTGGTAGGTACAGCATTTACATGCTTTCTCCCTTTGCCAGGCTTGCCCTTGAACTAGTGGTATGAAGTGAACATCACAGATCATAATGTGTAGTTTGTGATAAATGAACAACATATAGATCATCATACACATATGCTCATCTATGAACTTGCCGTAGAATTAAATTCTTTTCTATTTTCGCCTCAATCCAGTCTTTGAACTCCTTAGAGACCATAGCTTCTTTAATCCTAACAAGGGCAACAAGCACTTTATAATCCTTCTGGCTCCTGTAATAACTTGGGAATATACACTCTTCTTCTACTTTAAGAAGATGTTCTCCTACCCTCTTTGAAAATATGTTTGTACTCAATCTCATTGTTTTTCTCTTCGATCCAAAATGTGTGGGGTATTACGTGGACCAGCTGTTTGCTCGCAGGGTGAGTCGATGTCCACCCTCAGTGTGTCGGGAGCATCGGAAGGGCAGGACAGCCCAGGTTTGGTGTGAGGGCAGGCTAACGTACACAGCTCTTACCTCAACTTACTCCTTGACTTTATACTACAACAAACCGCAAGTACCTTATGTCTAGATTGTGCTGTTCTGGTCACCTATTGATTATAAAACTTTGCATGGAAGGAATACCTGATTTGTTCATACTTTTCACTTCCCTCCATGGTAGACAGAATGATCCCCCTCCCCCAAAGATGTCCACAACCTGATCCCCGCAACCTGTGAAGGCGTTACCTCCCTTGGGCCCTGGGACACAGTTGGTGCAGGCTGCCGCTTCCCAGCCCCAGCCTCACCTGGGGAGAGACAGTGCTTGGGCCGATCACACAGAAGTGACCGAGCACATTGCTAAGACTGAAAACGGGTGAGCCCTGCACGGTGTGGGCCCAACTGCAAATAAGTCCTTATAAAAGACAAGAACTGCCATAATGGTTCTCCCTCCAGGAAGAGTCACCTGGGGACAGAGTGAAAGGGTCTGTACCGGGTGAGGCCGGTGGCACAGAGACGACAGACCAGAGATGAGAGAACGCATGTGTCTGACGTGCACGGGGCAGAGTGAAGGGAGGGAATGGAGGGCATCGTAGTGGACACAGTGCATTCTTCTAGAACGTGCAGGGGGTGGCTCGGCAGGTCCTCGTATCACTAGAAATCACGTAGATGTATTCTTTCCCTGGAAACGAACTTTCATGCCTTAAACTTTTTAAATCAAAAAGTTTAAAAACTTCTACCATGTTTAGAAAAATGTACATTTCTGTGCATCTTTACATACTAAACAATACAGGTTTAAGGAAATTAAAGGAAATATTTGCGAACTTTGAAAAGCCGTTATTGATATTTACTGAGGGAGAGAATTTAATAACATTGAGAAGTGCTTCTAAAAAGAAAGGTGAACTTTTTTTTTTAAGCAGGTACAGTCAAAGGATTTGGGTGATACACAGTTTATTTATTTCAGTAAGGACACAATAGAGCCTACAGTGTCACATTATGAAGTTATACACCAGAAATTTATACACTGTTATTAACCATTGTGACCCCAACACATTTAATTAAAAAGAACCTCGTTAGAATGTTCTTTTTTACTCTCTGAGTTGTCAGAATATCGGGAAGGCTTTTATATCCCGTCCTTTCAGAAAATGTTATAAAATGTTCTGAGGCTCGTTTTTATAGGAGTTCTTAAAGTTACAAGTCAGATGTAGCTCTTCTTGTCATTCCTGAAGCTGAATATGCTCATGCACCACTTCCACGTTAAACGGGAGGAATGAGAACAAAAGCAGAGCCCTCCAGCCCAGCAGAGCCGCTGCCTCCAATTAACCGGCATCGCACGGCTGTGATAGTGCCGCCTATTAACTAATAAGGAGCAAAAAAATCAATATTAACCTTCTCTTTTTTCTTGGTAAATACTTTTTAGAGTCCTTGTGTTAATTTGTCATTTTCAAATTACCATTTTGCTACATTTCATTAGAGATGCTAGAGTAATTATATTACCGAAAAAAAAGGTATATTCATGCAGCATATTATTTGCGGAAAGAAAAATAACATCTTCATCAACCATACACCAAGCACATTGCTTTCATTTTCTAGCCTTGTTAGTAGTCAATTTGTAGTCCTTTTCCAATCTTAAACTTTCCACAATTAGTTTCTATTCTTTAGTAAACTTTAGGATTGCCTTAGATTAAAATTTAAGTGTCTGTTTTGGGGTATCTTTCATGTGGCTCTAGCACAGGATTGTGCGTTAATCTTGAACCTGTTTTTCTTGGATGGCATTTTTGCCCGCTCTGCTCCTCAATTGTATTATTTATGGAATAAAATAGGTCACTTTCATCGTGCAATGTCATAATCCATTTTTCCTGGACCTTAGCACTTCATTTTCTATATAACGGTGGAAATAATGTTAGTGTTTGTGAAAGTGATATGTACTCGGTGCATATGAATGGAAATTTAACTTAAACATCGTCATGCTTATTCTTAGGGACATTGGTGTTGTTCAGTCAGTGACTGACTACTAAATCACCCCAGGGTATTGAGAAACAAATTTGATAGAACTGGCAGAGTCAAGATAGCAGAGAAGGTAAATCCTGAACTCATCGCTTCTCACGACCGTGTCAGAAGGTGAAGCGTAAGGTGGCAGGAACAGCCATCACCGCGAGCCACCTGGGGACCACCTGAGCAGAATTCCTGGAACTGAGGGTGTAAACAGGAAGGCACGCTGAGACAGACATAAGGATGTAACCTATCAACATGTATGCACCCAACACAGGAGCCCCTAAATCCACCCAGCAAATATTAACATATAGAGGGAGAGATTGGCAGTAACAGAACAATAGTAGGGCACTTTAACACCTTGCTCACATCAGTAGATAAATCATTCAGATAGAAAATCAACAAGGAAATAGTGGCTTTAAACAATATGCAACACCAGATAGACTTAAGGAATATTTAGTGACAATCCCCAAACAGCACAATGCCCGTTCTTCTTGATTGCACATGGGACACTTTCCAGGGCGGATCACGTGTTAGATCACAAAACAAGCCTCCATGTATTTAACAAGATTGAAATCCTGTCCAGCTGTGATCACAAAGATGTGAACTTAGAAATCAACAGCAAGAAGAAAACAGAAAGAAAAAACACTTCAAGGGTAAAGAACATGCTATGAAACCATCAATGGATTAATGAGGAAGTCCAGGAGGAAACCAAAGATGTCTTCAGACAAATAAAAATGGAAACACAATGACCCATAATCTCTAGGACACAGCAAAAGCAGTTTAAGAGGGACATTCACAATGATACAACCTACCTCAAGAAACAAGAAAAATCTCCAATAAAAAAAGTCTAACCTTATACCTAAAAGGAACTAGAAAAAGAACAAACAAAGCCCAGAGGAAGTAGATGGAAGGAAATAATGAAGATCGCAGCAGAAATAAATGAAAGAGATAAAACATAGAAAAGATCAGTGAAATTAAACTAGTTCTTTGAGAAGAGAAACAGAATTCATAAGCCTTTAGCTAGACTCATCAAGAATAAAAGAGAGGGTCCAAGTAAATAAAAAGCAGGGAGGAAAAGTGACAACAGACACCATAGAAATACAAAAGATTTTAAGGAAATACTACATACAAGTACATGCCAATAAATTGGACAATCTGGAAGAAATGGACAAATTCCTAGAAACATAGAGTTTCCCAAGACTGAGTTTGGAAGAAACAGAAAATCTCAACAGACCAATTACAGGTAATGAAATTGAATCAGTAATCAAAAAACTCTGGACAAACAAAAGCCCTAGACCAGAGGGATACAGAGGTGAACTCTAGTACACATTCAGACAACTAATAGCTGTTCTTCCACAACTATTTCAAAAAATTGAGAAGAAGGGAAAGCACTCAAACTCAATGTCACAGGCAACCATCAGCCTGATAACAAACCAAACAAAGACACAACAAAAAATAAAACGATAGGCCAACACCTCTGATGAACATACATTAAAAAAAAACACAATAAAATATTACTGAACCAAGTTCAGCAATACATTAAAAAGGTCATACACTATAATCAGGTGGTATTTATTCCAGGCTTATAAGGTTGATTCAATATTCACCACTCAATCAACATGATACACCATGTAAACAAAATAAAGAATGAAAATTATATAGTCATCTCAGTAGATGCCCAGAAAATATTTGACAAAATTCAACACTCATTTACAATAAAAAAGGACCATCACAGTGGAACTAGAGGGAACATACCTCAACATAATAAAAGCTATATATGGAAAACCCACAGCAAAATTATATTCAGCGGTGAAGAGAAAAAAGCTTTTTCTCTAAAATCATGAACAACATGGATTCTCATTCTTACTACTTTTATTCAACACAGGATTGCAAGTCTTAGTGTAATCAGACAGGGAAATTAAAGCTTTCCAAATTTGGAGGGAAAACTAAAATTGTCCCTATTTGCAGATGGCATGATACTGTAGATAGAAATTTTTAAATATGTCATGAAAAAAAAGTATTAGAACTGATAAATGAGTTCATTGAAGTTGTAGGATACAAAATTAATATTTGGAAATAGGTTGTGATTTTGTACACTAATTATAAACTATTAGAGAAATTAAGAAAGCAACCCCATTTATAATTATACCAGAAAGAATAAAATACCTAGAAATAAGTTTAACCAAGGAAATAAAAGACTTATACTGTGAAAACTATACAGCATTGATCAAAGGCATCGAAAAAGACATAAATAAGAGGAAGGATACACAGTTTTTATGGACTAGAAGAATTATTATTGTTAAAATGTCCATATTACCCAAAGCAATCTACAGATTCAGTGCAATGCCTATCAAATTTCCAGTGGCATTTTTCACATGAGTAGAACAAGTAATCCTAAAATTTATATGGAACCACAAAAGGCCACAGATAGCTAAAGCAACCTTGAGAAAGGAAAACAAAGTTGGAGGTATCACACTACCTTTTTTTCAAACTATACTACAAAGCTATAGTAATCAAAACAGCCTGATACTGGCATAAAAACAGACAAATAGATTAATGAAACAGCATAGAGAGGCTATAAGTAAACCCATACTTATTAGGTCAATTAATCTATGACAAAGGAGGCAAGAATATACAATGGGGTAAAGACTGTCTCTTAAATAATTAGTATTGGGAAAACTAAACAGATACATGCAAAAAAGTGAAACCGGACCACATTGTTACACCATATACAAAAACAAATTAAAAATAGGTGAGAGACCTAAAGATCTGAAGCTTCCAAATGTAAACACAGACAGGCAATAAACTGTTTGACATTTGTCTTAGCAATATTTTTTGGATATTTCTCCCAGGACAAAGGCAACAAGAGCAAACATAAACAAATGGGACTACATTAGCCTTGTCATTTATGACAGTATGGGTGAACCTCAATGGTACTGTGCCAAGTGAAATACCGAAGAGAAGGACAAATATGACATCATTCCCTTCATATGTAGAATATAAAAACAAAGTAAATGGAAAAAAAATAGAAACAAACTTATGCAGAAAGCAGGCTGATGGTTGCCAGATGGGAGGACGGATAAAAGGTAAAAGGCATTAGCAGTACAAACTGCCAGGTATAAAATTAGTCACAGAGATATAACGTACAGCCTGGGGAAAAGAGTCGATAATGTCATAATAACTATGTATTTTGCCAGATGGTTATTATACTGGTGGTGATTACTTTGTAAGGTCTATAAATGTCTAATCAATATGTTGTACACTGAAACTAATAGACTATTGTATGTCAACTATAAAAAGTAAATTAGAAGTCATAAATGGTTTATCTTAATTTTGTTTCATCACTGGAATTTTTTGAAAAGACACAAGAATTTGTGTTAATATGTTATTTATGCATAGTTACTCTAAGTAGCTAGAACTTTAGACAAGCGTGAATCAAGTTCAAACTCTAACAGTGGTTAAGGACTGTCAATATGTAGAATCCCCTGCCCAAAAGAAAAACATTTTACATTGTGTTGAAAGGAATTCTTAAAATGCATTTTTTATTTTATGTCAAGATTCCACCTTGGATATTCTAATTAAAGTCACCAATAATGTCTTGAAAACCTAAGCAGAGACAGGCATTGGCTAGCAGCTAAAAAAAAAAGAGAGATTAATCCTGAAAGAGGAATATCTTCAAGCAGCCCATGGTGGATAAAGCCTAATTAAGTCTTATAATTAGAAAGTTAAATTTTGCGGCAAATCTCAGACTTGGAAGGGCTTTTTATACCATGAAGTCCAACCACTCCGTGATACAGATGCTCACCCTTGACTTTGTTTTCATTGGCTGTCTATCACTACATGCCAGAACTGTTCATTGGCATACCCAGCCAATTTGTTAAGTAAGACTATTGTATTTGAGATGTGTTCAGTGAGATATTCAACTGTTGTCTATTAAAGAGGGCTACAAGGACATTCTTCCTCTCTCCCCTAATTTTCTTGACCTGAATGAAGCTTGACATAGGATGATCACTAGCACGGGCTTTGGTGGCACTGTGCATCATACAAAATCCCTTCTCTGGCACGTGCCAACTCCGTGGATAGGCTCCGTGGTCCCTGACCTGAGTTGTAACGTGGGGATGATAAGCTCTGCCTCAGAGAATTGTGGCTGGAATGTGGTACTTGCCCGATAAAGAAGTGGCTATACTATTAATTTTTTATCTCCATATCAAGCCAAACAGAAGGTCAGTATCTGACAGTAATTATCAGTAATGTGTTGATCCACTATACACTGAGAGAATTTGTGGGCTTTTTCTAAAACTGTAAACTTCCAACCCATCACAGGAATGCCATCTATTGCAAGAACCTAAAGTAAGGATATTTATCCATTTGATAATTAAAGGATGAAATAGTGACTAAACTTCCAGAATGAGCATTGATGAGCCTGAGTTCCTGAAGAATGGGCTAGGGGATTCTTTCTGCCTTTAGAGCTCCTACTTTCTTCATCCCAGAGACAGATGGGAGCTGCTCAGAGATGCGTAGGAGTTACCTCACTTCCCCTTGGTCACTGCAGGGCAGGGGAAGTGGGTCTCTCGAGATGCTGGATCTCTCGCAAGGCTGCCCTTTGTCTGAGTTTTCCAGCCCCTGAGCCCTTTCCTACTTAACTATCTGGCTATGAATTTTCTCTTGCTTGAAACCAAAGTGTCTTATCTGATGCAGATTGGAAAGTCTCCAAATTGAGAGTCAAGGCCCTTCTGACCTATTTGTGGAAAAGCCATCCATAAGCCATAGTGAAAGCTTCTTTAAGGCAGAAGCCAGGGAAATAATAAAGTGACTGAAGCAGACTGAAGACAGCCTGCTACCCCACAGGGGAATGCATGGGGGCTTCAGGCACAAACCCCTTCTGTGAGTTCACAAGAAGACTGTCCTCCAGTGGGTTTCATGAGATACAACAGCAGCTCCAGAGAACAGAGGTATATCCTGTTGCTGTGGACCGATTCATTATTCCTTCCCCCTTGTAATCTTATTCTTAGATCTTATTGAGTTTGGTCTGTCACTCAAGCTTGGGTGCCCAGATGCATGAAAGGCAGTGAGATTTCAGAACTTGGCTTCCTAAGTTCAGTGACACACCCCCTACCGTTTTTCTTAAATAATATTCAAGCAAAGTGCACACTTACAGAATTGTGCTTTAATCCTGGTACATCAGTTGGGCTTTTTGTACCTCATGCAAACAATTTATAACTATTTTGGTACTTCAGACAAAGAATAGCAGCTTTGTTACAAAGAGGAAGTTTTGTGTTAGGAAGTAGTAGGGAAAAGGTCTGGTACTGAAAATATTTCCCCAAAGAGTTTTGACCAGGGGTTCTCTTACCAAAACAGTGAAAAATTGCTTGACCTTCCTTAGACTGTTTTCTCATTAAAAAAAAAAAAGGAGATGATGTCCATATTACAGTGTTTAGTAATAAGAACTAAGTAAGAAGTATCTAAAGTTCAGTTATTTTAAGCATCCAGCACATTCTGAATAGAACATATCTTAAACAACAAATGGATAAAAGAGGAAATTAAAGGGGAAATAAAAAGTATCTTGAGACAAACCAAAATAGAAACATAACATACCAAAAATTATGGGATGCAGCAAAAGCAGTTCTAAGAGGGAGGTTCATAGCAATACACATCCAAGTTAAGAAACAAGACATATCTTCAGCAACTAACATCTCCACCTTAAGAAACTTGAAAAAGAAGAACAAATAAAGACCAAAGGTCCAAGAAAGAAGGAAATGATAGTAAAATTACCATAGAAATAGGCCACAGAAGACTAGCACACAAATAATGCTGTACTCGGCAGTGTGGTTGAAAGCTTTTCCTTTAAGATCAGGAACAACACAAAGGTTCCCACTCTTGCCATTTCAATTTAACATAGCACTGGAAGTCCTAGCCAGAGCAGTCAGACAACAAGACATCAGAATTAGAAATGAAGAAGTAAAATTGTCTCTATTTGCAAATATGATTTATACATGAAAACTCCTAAAGACTCCACCTCAAATGTTACATATAGTCAATACATTCAATAAAGTTACAGTATACAAAAATTACATTAAAAAATCATATTGTTTTTATGCACTAACAGTGAATTACTGAAAAAGAAATAAATAAAATGATGCCATTTATTAAAGCGTTAAAAAAAAATAAACCACTAAGGAATAAATTTAACCAAGGAAGTAAAAGGTCAAACTACAAAACACTGATGAAAGAAAGAAAGAAAGAGAGGGGGGGCGGAGAGAGAGAAAGAAAAAGAAAGAAAGGGGCAAATAAATGGAATGGGACCCTATGTTCACGGATTGGAAGAACTAATATTGTTAAAATGTCCAAACTACCCAAGGCCCACATTTACTATATTAGTAGAAAAAACACTTCTAAGATTTACATGGAACCACAAAAAACACCAAATAACCAAGGTAATCCTGAGAAAGAAAAACAAATAGACAAGCATCACTTACTGATTTCATGCTATATTGTTAAACTATTATAATCAAAACTCTTTGGTACTGGCATAAAACAGACCAAAACAAAACAAAACAAAAAACCAACAACAACAATGGAGCAGAATCAAGAGCCGAGAAAGAAATCCACGTGTATAAAGTCAACTTATATTAGACAAGGGAGTCAAGAATATTCAATGGAGAAAAGACAGTCTTTTCAATAAGCTATGCTGAGAAAACTGGATATTCACACATTAACAGAATAAAACTAGACCCTTATTTACACCACTCACAAAGATTGACTCAAATGTATTAAAGATTTAAATGTAAGACCTGAAACCTTTAGAGTCCCGAAAGATAAATAAGAATAAAAGCTCCTTGACATGGATCTCATCAGTAGTTTTTCTGCTATTACACCTAAAGCACAAGCAACACAGTAAAAAATAAGGGGAAAGACAGAGACCATGTGATCTCACCTGTAAGTGGAACCTAATCAACCAAGCAAACAAGCCCCCAAAACAGAACCAGAGACATGGAAATAAAGAACAAACTAGCAGTGCCCGGAGGGGAAGTGGGAGGGGGATAAAGGGGGGAAAGGGGGAAGGACCAAGTCAAAGAACATGTATAAAGGACCCATGGACAAGGACAACGGGGGGCGGGGGGAGATTGAAAGTAGAAGGTAGGGGGTGGGTAGGGCAGGGGAGAGTAATGGGGGGTAAACGGGGACAACTGTAATCGAACAACAATTTAAAAACTTTAAAAAATAAATCAGATGACATTGAATTTAAAGACTCTGCCCAGTAAAAGAAATGATTAACAAAACTAAAAGACAATATATGGGCTGGGAAAAAATGTTTGGAAACCATGTATCTCGTAAGGGGTCAATAGTCAAAATGTGTACTAGAAACAAAAAGAACATTTTATTGTGACCGTTCATTTTTGTTCAAGAAAGAAGAGGCAGAATTAGTCTCCCTGGTTATATCATGATATAAGACAATTTAAAGGAGTTATTACTTCTATGACTTATTTCATTTACGGGGTCCAGATGAGTTCTTGGGAAGCTGGAAGATGGGACATCAAATATAATAACTGGTTTTCTTGATGGGGCTCATGGAGCAAACTAGAGAGTGACAGCAAGGACATCCACGTCCCATTGTGACCCTTCAGGTCCAGAGGATGCTTCTTGGCAAACAGAGTGTCTCACGACTTTCCGATTATGAGAATGGCCCCGTGAGAAATTGTCATCAGTTGCTCTCCGGGTCATTGTCACGTATCACCTGCTTATAATTTCCATAGCAGCGAACACTGAATGCGATGTTACCCTCATAGCCATGGTGGCTTGAGAGCGGGAGATATCGATGAGCATTCTAGTCATGACAATTCCTAAAGAAAGAAAAAATAAATTCTAATCAATTTGCATAAATCACCACGAGTGATGATGCGCCCATCCCCGTGTGAGTCGGTCTGCAGTCTTCGGCTGGCTGGCAAGCTGGAGAACTTATGAAGCATTAAGCTGTGTCACTGTTAGCCAGATCAAATCCACTGTAAAAGTATGCCTACATGAAGTGCTTTATGAAGGAGACAGGAAAAATGTGAACTCAACTGGTCTCAGAAAAATGATTGGGAGATCATACTTGGGCTGAGTTTTATCACTTTCCTGGTGTAAGCCCATTACAGTTTCTAAAGGACTCGAATCAAATAAGAAGAAAAAATCAGGAATTGAATCTGGAAGATTGAAATATGGACATATCAGATATAATGTTCTAAAGGAGAAGAAAAGGAAAAAGGAAGGAAGAAGAGATACAAAATCACTCTGTACATTCTAGAAATAGAGGGAGTGGGTGGGAGAGGGTCAGCAGAGGGGAGGAGCCCCGGGCGTCTTCTCTCCTTGGTTTCTGAGGATGGGAAACCAGTCTGGAGAAAATGAGTGCACACCCAGAGGCAGCACAGCCAGAACGTGATGGTCTCTGAAATTCTAATGCAGCATATTTTCAGTATAGCCCAAATTAAATGCAATTCAAGGAGTGAGCCAAAGACCAGTTTCCATAATATTTGCATGAAAATTAAAGTTAAATACTACCTTTATTAGTATACAAAACTGAGGCCAAATTCTGAAGCTAAAAATAGATGATCCTGTGAAGGGGCAAAGGGCATGGGCTCCGCTTCACCTCTGCTCAGAGGGACAGGAATGGAGGCCGTGGACCATGTTTCTGGGGGCCCATGGTGTGACCCACAATTTTAGTGTGAGGAGGCAGTCCTGCCTTAGGCCTCTGGAAACTCCGCCTAATTATCTGGTATCCTGGAGGTTCGTCTGGTGTACTTTACAGAAGACGTTTCTGTATAAGACAGTGAAAAATACTGTTTCTGGAGGGGAGTTGAACAACCTAGTTAACTCTAGGTTTTCTGTTTCTTCTTTATTTCACTGCATGTTTTGCCTTTATATTTCTAGCCAGCTTCTTCAAAAGATGCCCCAGTCTCCAAGCCCTTCAGGAATTCCAAGTGTGCCAGATGCTGCCCACTTCTCAAGCCCCTCTGAACAGCACTGCTGCAGACGCAGAGAAGTGGAAACAAGACAAGCACATGGGCAATTTAGAAAAGCAGAACTATTGTAATAGGCAAGACCCTGCTCTGAGGAAAATGTTTCAGCATTTTGAGGGGATGGGGTATAGGTTATTTGAGGTCTAAATGTGTTTATAAGATTCAGAAACAATCAGCCATGACCCACAGCTTCTGAAGGGCTGTTTCCTATTAGGCAGGAAATACGTGTTTCATTAGAAGAAAATAATGCCTGCTTTTATCTCAGTGACATTCACTGAACTGTCCAAAGCACAAAAGGGTCCATATCACATTTTCTGTTCCAGCTTTCCCTAGTGCCTCCTAATGCCCCCGCCCTGCTGGATTCTGGTGAAATCCCAGCTGGGCGTCCTGTTCCAGGCTCTCGGCTCTGGCTCCCGGGATGAGATGGCCCTTGTCTTTTTCAAGATGACTCATTCTCTTTGTCTCTCATCCCTCGTCACAGAAATCTTGCTCAGAGATTGGTTCATCCTCTTTCCCCTCAAAGTCTCACCTCTCTTCCTCTGTACCCCAGCCTAGCGATTCACGGTGTGGCCCCCTGGCCGGCAGCATCAGCATTACCCAAAAACTTGTTGCCAGTGTCAGTTCGCTGGGCTCACTCCCATCCTGCTGAATCAGAAACTCGGGGTTGGAGCAGGGACCTGTGTTTCGACCAGTCCCCGAGTGGGTCTGGAGCAGGCTGGCATTGGAGAACCACAGCTCCTGTGGAGTCCTTCTGAAGATTTCCCCACCCACAGCCTGGGCTTCCCTTGCCCTTATCTGTCAGGTGTCTCAGAGCACTTGGGCTCTCTCCTTTCTCCTGTCCTGTTGGCTTTTCAACCTGCTGGTTATAATCAGTGTCACTTTGCATTCCAAGGAATTACACGTTTGGGTTGATTTTGGCGCTGCTGAGTGATTATAGGGCTAAGGAAAGCTGAGAATAGAGGAGCGATTTGGGGATTGCCAGGTTCTTCTCTGCAGCTCTGTTTGACTGAAGTGAGCCCATCCTACCGCTCTTACTCAATCAGGTATAGAGAAGGATAATTTAGTAAACAGGGCTGGTGTTGTCTCAGTCTACCAATCGTGTCATCGGACGTCTTGGAAAAGGAGTGACGAGCGATGGTAGCCTGACAGCCTGGGTTGAGAGAACGTGTCTCCTTCGTTGACAATAAGAAAATTATTGTTTGGATGGTGATGATTGTGAAGATGGTGACGACTTACAATATATGAGGGTAGTTGTGTGTGTTTTTTCTTTAATGCCTTGCAAAAACCTGGTGACGTATATTTAATTCCAGTTTTTTTTTTAGAGAAAGAAATCAAAGTGTGCAGCTATTAAGGAACCTGTCCCAGCTAATACAGTGAAAAGTTGGCCAAGAGCTGCATTTCAGGCCAAGGTCTGTCTAAGCCTATGGAACAAGCGCCAATGTCTGCAGGCAAGAGCTGTTGGGGACATTCGTTTATTTGTGTGTTCATTTGTTCATTAAAAAAAAATACTTGGCAAGCCCTGCTTTCAGGGGGCACCAGGGCTGGCTCTGGGCACAGAGAGAAAAAAGACACAGTCCACAAGGAATCCCATTCTAGTGGAAAGACAGGTGGCCACCTTTTCTGTCCATTTTAGCATGTGCCACGTTTTAGAGCCCCCCGGGGGAGCTGAGGGAGCCTGGGGACTACAGGGCACGTGACTGGGGCAGTGAGGTGTGAGTTTTGATGGAGAAACAGGAGTTAGCCAGGAAGCGAATCACAGGAAGGGGACACGGAGAAGGACATTCCAGGCAAAAGGAGTAGCATGCGAGAAAAAGGGGCCAGATAAGGCACGGCGTACTTGAAGAACATCAGGCTGGTTATGGCTGAGGGAGATGCGCCTGGAGCAATGGGCGGAGGAGACACCACAGGACCTTCACGCCCTGCTAAGGAGCTGGAATCTACCTAGAAGGCAGGGGCAGCCCGGGAATGTGTTTAAGCAGAAGAGTGAGATTTGGAAAGATCGTGCTGCTGACGGTGTGGAGAATGGGTTTAACGAGGGGGAGCGGTGAGTGCCCAGGGCCCCCCGTGCTCTGCTGGTCCAGGAAGAGCTGGTGGCTGCGTTGTCACTGAGAAGGGAGGCATCGTATCAGCACAGAAGGATGTTGTAGGGCTGTCGAGGCACTAACCCGCAGTGCCGAAGAGCGCGGCTGTACTTGGAAGTAGGGTCTTTCACGAGGTAGTTAAGTTACATGAGGCCGTGCGGGTGCGCCCTAATCTGATACCACTGGGGTTTGTCCTTTGAAGACAAAGCAGGGAGAAGACGGCCCTGTACAACCCAAGATGAGACCCCTTAGGAGCCCACCAGCCTGCTGAAGGAAACTGTTACCTCAGACTTCCTGCCTCAAGAATTGTGAGAAAATAAATTCCTGTCTGTGAAGCCACCCAGTCTGGGGGACTCTGTTATGAGGACCCCAGTGAGCGAACATGCTCATTTTATATCACTCACGTTTTAAATGACAGCCACTGATTCCCTGAGAACAGCTCTGCTGCAGGCAGGTCTTCTGTAGGCGACATGGGGCTGGTCCAGCAAGTGCATGCCATATCCGCCGAAAGTGAAACGGTAGCTCAGCTCGTATATTATTCTGCTACTTGCATAGGGAAAATAAAAGAACACCAACAGAGGCTTCCCCGTGTACCACAGACCTGCCGGGAGGATGAATTAGAATGCCAGAGAGCACTGGCCCCCTAAGGATGAAGCGACGCCGTGTTAAACGCAAGGCCACCTTCAATCTAAATCTCTTGGTAGAGCGGAGCGTGCAAGTATGTGCCTCTGCCTGAATACAAAGGAATGAAACCTGCTTAAACACCTGGCAGTCATTCATGCCCATTTGAGAATCGGTCATCCGGAACCTGCCATCCCTACAGCTCCCAGCAAAGGCGACTTCCGCTGTCACTGTCTCGCAGACTCACAAATTACAGGAGGGAGCAAGTGTGCAAACCCCACTACCAAACGACGCCGAGAATGTGCAGCTGGAAGTAATAGACAGGACGGTGCCGCTCCGAGGCTGCGGACTTCGCAGAGGATAAGGCTCAGGGCTCAGCTCATGGTTTGCTGTTGGAGGGGACTCCTCACGATCCATGTCACCACCATACAGAGACAGTGAAGAAGCAGCCAGGGAGCATGCAGTGCACCCTCGTCTAAGCTGCTACTGCGTAGCCGAAGGAAGGTCTGTTCCCGGAGCACTCAGAGTATCCAGCGGTGCCGCACAGGGAGCAGGAGGGAGTTTTGCAGCACGCAGGCCTTCCGCCCCACTCGCTAACGTGAAACAGCGTTACAGACGGGAGCAGCTACTTTAATACCGCCGCGCCTGTTTCTAGAGGCGGTTATTGAAATGGGTGTTGTTTCTCAATTCTTAAGCGAATTCATTCTTCTTTCAGTCACTTAGGTTTCTTTTCTTTAAAATGGTCAAAAAAAATAAAAAGCTTGAGGTCCAAACTTTCATTTCTTTGAAAACTTTTAAAAATGGTCTTTATTATTTTAAAATACTTAAGCAAAAGCTACCTCAGACACTGGAAAATAGCCTTTTACACCTAAATATTCAAAAAAATATTCTTTTAAAATACCTTTATAAAGTTCATCATGACTAATGAAAGACAAATGGGAAAGTTTATTTTTAAAACCTACTCATAAAATCTATTTTATAATCTAGTTTACATTTAATATATTTTACTGTTTTAAAATCTATTTCTAAAATGGAGTATAGAAAATAATTTAACATCACCTAAAAAAATGTATAAGTAAAATGTGGCCTACCCCCCCCCCAAAAAAAGCCACTATACTAGGTTTCTGCATCCATTGTTAAAGTTTTTGTTTTTGTTTTTTAGAGACAAAGATGTCCCGCAATTTGGGGATTTCACCATTCCCGCCGTTCTGTTGTTCAGTAAACGAGCTTTAAGTCTGTGGTCTGGATGCTGACACAGATGCTGTTCAGTGCCCTGGAGTGTGCGTGTCTGTGCAGTAGTGTCCAGGAAACAATGAGCCTCAGACCCTGAGTCATCCTTACTCACTGAGGAAAGACTCCGTTAGCTTCATCCAACCAACCGTCTTGTTGTAACAAGAAACCCCAGTAACACAGGTTTGGAAGGTCGAAGTGTGAAACAAGAACAGATGAGTCGCATTGGTTAACCAGAACAGGGCCAGAATTCAAGCAGAAGGATCCATGGTCTGGGACGTTGCCCCCTCGCTAACTGACTGAGGCTCAGCATGCCACAAGATAAGGTCAAATACAAGTTTTCCTCACAGCGTAAGTGCTGTTCCTCTCTATAATTAAGAGTATTAAGATTTCACGGCATGCAGTCCCAATAGAATAAATGCAACTCAAATGTAGCCATTAAGAAATGCAAAACTTTCATTTTCAGGTGAGACACTATGAAAGCTAAAGTAGTATACTATTTCAAACTCATTTAGTAATTATTCAAACACATAATTATCTCCTGCTGATTTTTAAATGGATCATTTTGTACATTATGTACTTTTTCTTCAATTAGGGCCATTTCTAAAGTTTTTAGGAATAGAGTATGTTTTCAAGATCGTGTTTGTTTGTTTCTACTGCCAACTAAATGACGTCCTTGGAGACTGTGGGCTAGTTCTCAGGTTCTTCAGAGAATGGCTGTGTCTGTTCCAATCAGTCCGGCACGCTTCCTTGAGGGAAGCGAAGAATCTGTTGAGATCTAGCAAAGACTCACTACTTTTGAGAAGTAAGAATATAGTTCCAAATTCTCCTTCTTAGAAAAAGTCTGTTTCGTTGTCTCAGAAAACGTGGGATTGGTTACAGTTAGTTGTCTCATTTTAATTGGCAGGAGGGGGGTTGCATGAGAACTAATGTAAACAGGTGCCCACGGGGAGGTTTGGTGCGTGTGAAGACTGAGTTACTCACCCTCAAGCACACTCGGGAGAACAGTGCTGAAAAGATTGTGGGGTGTCAGCTGGTCAGACCCAGACCCTCTGTGAAGCAGATGGCATTGGTTTTGGGGGCCACCTTTGTCTCTCCCTCCAGAGCCCTTTCCCACAATTTCTTGTGCCCTTTTTCCTTCCCCTCCTGCATCTGTGTACTCTTTTACCACCTGCTTCTTCTAGTGTATCTCCCTCAGTCGTACCAGCTCCCACAAGAAAACAGAAAATAGGATTTAAATGAAACTCAGACTTAATGTCAGGGTCAGGATCCTAGCAGGGCTGGTACTGTGCCCAGCTCGCACACTCACAAGGCAGCCTGCCACCGCCCATTGGATGCTGGCGGAAGACGTGGCTTTCCAGTCTAAGACAAAGGACCGTTCGTCACTCGCAGCAGCCGCAGGCAGAGGAGCAGCTACCCTGAGCCCTGACTCCCACAGGGAGGTGCCCTGAGAGCCAGGGGATGATGCGCCCCCCAGAGGGGCACATGTCAGTTGAGGAAGCCCAAGCTCAGGAAACCAGTCTTTTATGAAGGGCAGCAAACCTGGCCAACCTCTGCCCAGAGGGGACATAATCTTGGTGACTGTGACAGCACACACACATGCCCTCTGCCTAGGCAGATGCCAGAACCCGTCCTGTTTACTGGAAAACTCAGTCCAGAGCGGGGTCAGGGCTCTGCCCCCAGGGTAGGAAGCCACACAACAGACTCTCAGAGAAGATCTCCCAGCAGGCACGCCCTCTGTGCTTGGGCAAGGGCGTGTGGGGGGACCCCTGGGCGTGTGGTTAAAACAGACATTCAGTAAAGCACACCCAGCAACATAGTTCCACATTAGTAGGGGGAAGATTTAAAAATCTGGGGTTTTTTTGTAAATAAATAAAATATAAGGCTCCAAAAACTCTTGAATGGCTGAGATATGTTCAGTTACACGATTGAAGTATCGTCAGCTGCGGGTTACACTGCTGCTTTGATATTTACGTATTTTAGGAAAGTAAGACGGATTTAAAAGGGTGAAAATGATGGCTTGCAGCCTGATTTCGCAAAGGCACGTTTACGTTCAGTAAGGATAAAGCCAACACTGATCTCCATTCTGTCGTCGGCCAGAGGTGGGGCCGTGTTTTGTGGGCAGCCTTTTTCCTTCCCTAACAGCTTTGTTGGGTCCCTTCAGAGATCTTCAGTCTTTAGCATGGACATTTTCAGTACAGTGGCCCCTTTATCCTTGGAGGGGGTTAGATGTCTAGACCCCCCAGGGGATGCCTGAAACCACGGATAGTACCAAACCGTATTAGTATATAGCACCGCATATATACTATGGTGTTTTTTTTTAATTTTTTTCTTTTCTTTTTTATTGTTGTTCCAATGCAATTGTCTCCATTTTCCCCCACTACTAACTCCCACTCCACTCATCCTCATCCTTGAACCTACCCCCTTTGGCTTTGTCCATGGGTCCTTTATACATGTTCCTTGATGACCCTTCCTTTTCTTTCCCCCTTAGCCCCCTTTCCCCTCCTCTCTGGTTACTGTCAGTTTGTTCTTTATTTCAGTGTCTCTGGTTATATTTTGCTTGCCTGTTTGTTTTGTGGATTAGGTTCCACTTATAGGTGAGATCGTATGGTATTTGTCTTTCACTGCCTGGCTTATGTCACTTAGCATAATGCTCTCCAATTCCATCCATGCTGTCACAGAGGGAAGGAGCGCCTTCTTTCTTTCTGCTGCATAGAATTCCATTGTGTAAATGTACCATAGTTTTTTGATCCACTCATTTAGTGATGGGCCCTTAGGTTGCTTCCAACACTTGGCTATTGTAAATTGTGCTGCTATGAACATTGGGGTGCATAGGTTCTTTTGGATTAGTATTTCAGGATTTTTAGGGTATAGTCCCAGCAGTGGAATTGCTGGGTCAAAAGCTAGTTCCATTTTTAGTTTTTTGAGGAAATTCCATACTGTTTTCCACAGTGGTTGTACCAGTCTGCATTCCCACCAACAGCGCACTAGGGTTCCCTTTTCTCCACAACCTTGCCAGCATTTATTGTTTGTTGATATGTGTATGATGGCTGTTCTGACTGATGTAAAGTGGTATCTCATTGTGGTTTTAGTTTGCATCTCTCTGATGGCTAGTGATGCTGAGCATCCTTTCATATGTCTCTGGGCCCTCTGTGTGTCCTCCTTGGAGAAGTGTCTGTTCGGGTCCTTGGTCCATTTTTTTAATTGGGTTGTTCGTCTTCCTGGAGTGGAGTTGTGTGAGTTCTTTATATATTTTGGAGATCAAACCATTGTCCAAGATATCATCAGCAAATATATTTTCCCATATGGTTTATTCCCTTTTCATTTTGCTGATGTTTTCTTTAGCCATGCAGAGCTTTTTAATTTAATGTAGCCCCATTTGTTTATTCTTTCCTGATGTCCCTTGCTCTAGGGGACATGTTGGTGAAAATACTGCTGTGTGGAATGTCTGAGATTTTCCTGCCTATGTCCTCCTCTAGGACTTTTATGGTATCACGACTGATACATACATAAACTTTATGGCTTCTCTTTGGTATAGCCAAATTGCCAGCCTCACTACTCTTGTGCTTTAGGGGCACTATTAAGTAACATAAGTGTGACTTGGATGCAAGCCCTGTGGTGCAGCAGCGGACAGTGAGAAAGCCCGATGGCTACTATGCGACCTACGTGTGGGTAGCGTATGCAAGATGGACATGCAGAGAAAGGGATCACCCACATCCCGGACGGGAAGGAGCTGGGCATGCGAGATGTCATCATGCCACTCAGAACAGTGTGAACCGTAAACCTTATGAATTGTTTATTTCTGGAATTTACTGTCAAATATTTCTGGACCTGGGTTGACTGAAGGTAACTGTAACCACAGAAAACAAAACAGTAGACAAGGGGAGACTACAGTGAGATCACGGGGTGCAGTGTTGTACAGGCTTCTGTGCTAAGCTCTCCCACTAATTGTTACCAGCTAGAATAAAAGGTCACACAGGGTTATTCAGCAGAATGTGATGAAGCCAGTGTGAGAATCAGTGAAATTGGAAGTAGATGGGAGACATATTGATAAGACTTTCTCTTCCTGAAGGATATAAAAGGTGGCTTAAAAATTAAAAAGTCGTGTCATAGAAGTATATGTTATAAGGCTCTTAACTTTCCATGAAATAATCTTGATTAATTTAGTTATAATAACCATTTCTAAAGGATTTTGCAGCCAAAGTGATTCTGCAGTTCATCTGGGAGGCCAGCAGTCAAGATATTCAAGATTATTCTGAAAGAAAAAAATGAGAAACTACCTTACACCAATATACATTAAAGCCTATTATTTACGTACCGTAAATTTAGCAGTGGGGATTTGAGACAAAAATAGAAAATTGTCACTGGAACAGTTAGAATCCAAAGTATGTTTATATAAATGTTGCACTTAAATCAAATGGAACAGAATTAATTATTCAAGATACCATCCTGGAAAATGTCTTTTATTATGAAGGGGAAGCTCAATTTAGATGCTTCTTTCAGTTTTCCAAAATATATACCAAATAGATTAAAAGTGTGTGTATAAAGAAACTAGGCAATAAACCTGTCTTAATGAATATTTGTTGAGTCTCAGGGTGAGGAATTCTATTATTTATGGAACAAATAGAAGTCATAAGAGGAACAATTGATGAACATACATTTTTTAAAAATTGATTTCATATCTTACAAAGATTTTTAAAATGCCACAAATTAGTGTTTCTCAATTTGGAGTTATGCCTCTAGTGTCAATGACTTATACTTAGGATTTTATAGATAATATATCTTTGTGGTTCATTTGTGGTAACAAATGTGCCACACTGATGTAAAATGTTAATAACTGGAACTAAAACTGTTCTAAAAGAAAAACTTTATTGAAAAAATGGAAAACGTTAAAACTAGGCAATTGAAAGCCAATCTTACAAGTAGCACAGAAGAAAACATTGTTAATCTCTGCAGTATGAAACAGATGCACAGATACCTTGCATCACTGTTGCAAAATAAACTAGCAGAGACATCGCAGCAATTACAGCACACACCTCCACCGATGCAGACGGGACTGGTTTTGTATGCCGTGAAGCCAGCACATGTTTTCCAGAGCCCCTTTGGCAATAGACACACCCAGGCGTTTTTGGAATGCATCCCATGGACACGTCATATGAACAAAACAAAATGTAGCTTACTTTATGACTATTTTAGTCATGAGTTGATTCTGTCAGAAGACGTGACACCCCTCTAGGTATTTTAAACAGAATGAAATGCAATACGGAGACTCAGAGATTTACACAATCTTTAGAACATCTGCGGGGAGCAAAGGCAAGACAAATTCTTGCTTGTTTCATAACACCCAGAATCAGGGAGTCATGGAAAACTGCTACTGGTGACAAAGCCTGCTTCAAGCTGGTAGCTTGATACCCGCCCACTGGGGACACAGCAAGAACAATGACTTCTCCCTGTGTTGTAATTCTGCGCAAATGGCTCATGGGCAGCATCGAATGTGGAGACCCATCCGGGGTTCTGGGAAACGTTTCCCAGAATTCCAGCCCTTCAATGAAGGAGAGAACATAGACACGGGGCTGGTGGTACTGGACTGTAGACAGGCTTTCTGATATGTGAGGAAATAGAAGTCAGCCATCTAAACGCAGGTAGTACCTGTGTGATGGGATTCAGTGCAGCCATTGCATACATTCTGCAGGGCCTGAAAAGTGACATGAGAAAATACTCACTGTGTTAGTGAAATGAAGAAATGCAACTTACAAGGCGGTCGTAGCACACATGATTACAACAGAGCACAATCCCACACCATTTCAACTTCGCAGTGAAACTAAACTTTTCTAAATGCAAAATGAGGTATTGCAGACAATGTGTTAAAAAATCCCATTTCAAAAAATGAGCCTCTGAAAAGAAAAGTGAGACTCGGTGAAGGTAATAGGCAGGAAACCAGAGAGTATGCAGTCTCTGTACGATTTTTAGTTTAATGCCACAGGAGGAATCAACACCCTAAATGTTACATTGCCTGACGCTACTCTCCTGCATTCTAGTTACAGTTACTTTTAAAATAAACGCTATAGTCTGAAAAGCAATGAGAATTTTAATGGCTAGGTGTTTCAATAATCAGGTGCCCACTGCAGAGACCACATTAACCTAATACCCAGAAAGTCAAAGATGTGTTTCACATGGTCCATGATAACAGAGGCATGGAGTCGGTTTTTCTCAGAACATAGTGGTTTTGTTTGAGTCCATCCTTCAAAAATTACCACCTGTTATCTGGTCCATTATCAAGGTGGATGCCACAGGCTGTTGCGAGAACCGACCTTGGACAAGCAATCGGTATTTTAAAAAATTATTTAAGCACATTACGCTCCCTAGCAGAATGATTGCGTGTGTAGTTGTCTCAGAAAGTATCTTATGGAATGGAGTTGTTTGCCCCGGGGGTGCGCTCACCCTGGGTGTCCCCAGGAGGAATTTTTCTAGGTCAGTCTATCCCTGCTAGTGTCATTCTGTTACATTCTGTCATCTGCCAGTTCTATGCTGTATATGATTTTTTAAGTGGCCATTATCTTGTTCCAATTTCCCATTCAGACAGAATTCCAGTCTGCATTTTCACACTGGCTTTTGTTCACAATTCCACTGTTATCCCTCTTTTCTCTGACTGGACCTTCACTAAGAGCATTTAAAGGACAGGAAAGCATTTTTAATCAATTCAGGGGGAAGTAGAAAATCTCTAGGTAAAGATATATTATCTAGGAGGGAAGACCTTATAGAAATGACTGGGAATTGGTTTATTTACATTTCCTGGTGATTATCTGAAAGACCTGGATGAAGGAAGATTGAATCAATACATTAAAAGGTAAAAAATGAACTGCCTTATGACTCGACGATTCTACCTCTGGAAATATATTGAGGAAACCTGAAAACACTAATTTGAAAGAATATATGTACATCTGTATTCAGTGCAGTGTTATTTACAATCACCAAGACATGGAAGCAGCCCATGTGCCCATCAGTAGATGAGTGGATAAAAAGCTGTGGTACATTTACACAATGGAATAGTACTCAGCCATAAAAAGAAAAAAGATAGAACTCTTATCTTTTGCAACAGCATGGATGGACCTGGAGAACATTATGTCAAGTGAAGTAAGTCCGTCAGAGAAAGACAAGTACTGTATGATCTCACTCCTATGAACAGAATACACTAACAAACAAAATGGAAACAGACTCATAGATATAGAGGACAGACTGACAGCTGTCAGAGGGAGGGCTGTTGGGGGCCTGGGTGAAAAGGTGAAAGGATTAAGCAAAAAAACAAACAAGTAGAAAAACCTTGTAGACACAGACAGCAGCATGGTGATTACTAGAGAGAAGGGGTTCGGAAAGGCAGAAGAGGGCAAAGGAGGAAAAAATGGTGATGGAAGGAAACTTGACTTTGGGTGGTGAACACACAATATAATAGGCAGAGGAAGTATTACAGAAATGTATGCCTGAAACCCACATAATTTTATTAACCAGTTACTCCAATAAATTCAATAAAATTTTAAGAATATATTACTTGTGTCTCCTCAGGTGGGTACATAATAAATGCTTTGATAATACAAAAAATAAGTAAAGAGGCCATATACTTTCTGAACTTGGGCTCAAAAATCACAAATCTGGCCATTTTATAATAGTTAATGATAAATAAACACACACATTTAATGTACATATGCAAATACTACGTGAACAATTATGGAAAATATAATGAGTATAATTCTATGAAAGAGTAAACATAAGAGCATTATAAAAATATTATGAAGATTTGAAAAATAATGAACAAGTCCCTGCTAATGAACAGTTTAAATTAGACACATTAAGGAAAATAAACTCCTTTAATCTATCAAGCCCATTATATTAAAATAAACTTCACTTAATGGATTAATCTCACAAGAAATTGCATAATACTGTCCAAAGAACAGTGATGTAATTACCAACTTGATCATTTTGCCCCACCCCCCTGTCTGTATACAAATAGATATATAATTCAATTCTTGAGAGCTGTGCTAAATTCTTCCAGAAAGGGAGTTTGGGAAATAAATGCCAGAGTTATTCATTTTTTCACACTTCATTAAAAACAAATACAAATAATTAAAACATTGTACATAATTTAAGTTGAACAGTTCTTACACAGGGGAAAAAAACAATGTGATGAGTCGCACTAAAATAAATCCTCAATTTCCTGGTGTCTTTTTAGGCGAAATTTCTCTGGTGTCAGGATGTCCAGTGAATAACCTCTCTCCAACTTCATATCCCAAGGAAAACACGTTAGGTTTTTTTTTCCAGAGGAGTCAGCAATACTTTTCATCACAAATATTCTTTTTTGCCTGAAACTATAACACTTGACATCTCAAACACTCCAATTGCAAACAAAACAAACCAGAACAGAAAACTAACTTGGAACAGTTTGCATTAACCTTTACAGCATTCCTCTGAATTGTAAGGTGATGGAGCGGTTCACCAGTTCGCGTTCTGTGGCTGGACACCTAGCCCGTCACCACGCAGGTGACTTACCCTGAGCAAGTCACTCAACCTCTCTGCCTCGGTTTCCTTCTCTACGAAGTGTGGGTAACAGTATTCCCAGTGACTAGTGTTGGCGTGATAACTGAGTGTGCTCATAAAGACTAGTAAGTGTACTGAGCAGGGTCTGGCATGTGAGCACTGAGTGAGTGGTCACAGTGAAGGGACGGCGCGTCTCTCTGTGCACAAACCCGGCGGCTGCTTTGTGACTGAAAGGAGAGCAGGGTGTATCGGGAGGACAGGCACCTGCTCTGGCAGGCCGTTTTTAAGCACCGTGTTACATTTTAAATGGTGGAAAAAATCAAAGCCATATTGCGTGGCATGTGAAAATTATAGGAAGTTTGCTGTCAGGGTCTGCAAATGTTTTATTGGAAACCTGCCGGGCAGAGCTGGGTGTGACCGGAAAGCCTAAGCCTCATCCTGGCACCCTTTTCAGAAAAGGGCTGCTGATCTGCCCTTTAATAAAAGTGTTGCCCTTTCTCCCATTCTTGCATATAAGACTAGAATAATTCAATAACTTTTATTTTTTTCCAAGGAATCAAGTATTGCGGAATATTATTAAGGAATATTTAGTTTCATTTCATTTTTATAAATGACACCTTTAAAATTCCCAGAAAGTATAGAATGGGTGAAATTCAGATTAGTATTTGAATTTACATAATGTTGGTAACAGTATATGTGTTTCTCCACATATATTTGTATATGCATATGTATATATGTAGATGTATATATACGTGTGTGTGTGTGTATATATGTTTCTATGTAAATTATTTAACTACTCCTCTTCATTTTTAACAACAAAGCTTTTTTTGTTTGTTTGTTTTTTTTTGAGTGGCTAAGTCTCATTTTCTGATCCATCTTGCTAAGCCTTCTAGTGACTTTTTAAATGTGGAGACAGCTCTATCTCATACATCTTAAAAACAAAAATCTCCCGCTGTGGCCCAGTATGGAGCAGGCACAGGGCGGGCCATTGGATGTGGCTTCACTGAGATTTACTGACGTGAACTGAATGACTTGGAGTTCAGTAAAACATCTCCAACAGTGCACCCTCGATCATCTTGGCGGTGCTAACCCTGTCCTGAGGCCTTGCAGACAGAAGTCACCATTTAAAAGTTCCATCGGAACTGCAGAAGTAAACCAGGTGCCATACTGCCCCCTACAGAGCACAACTGTCTGCTTCCGACTCAGTTTTCAGATGGCTGTGGGGCGTGGAGAGAACTCTGCACGTGTGCTCTGTTCCAACTCAGGTGGAAGTATTTTTTGGGGGGTCTCCCTTTGATTTGTGGTTCTACTTATTTTTAACACGATTAATTATTTGTTTTGCTGAACTATTATCTTAGTAACTCAAAAATGTTCTAGGAGTGAACACACTGCCTAGTGAAAGTGACTGATCCTCCCTGGTGTAGGGGTCAATGTTACCCACCCAAACACTAGCACTCTTGTTTGTCATTACATTTAAAGAAACCTTTGCAGTTTGACCCTGTCTCTCAGTACAGAGAAAAATGAGCAGGTGATGCCGGAGCGACCCATTTCCCATGCTGCATTGCACCATCGTGCTCATTCAGACATCATCTAAAAACTTTCCCAGCGCATACTAATTTGACTTTAAATTTACGCCCAGCCTGAAAGTGAAACAGTGTAGGGAATTGCTTTCCTTGGTTTATAGCTGTGTCTCCTCAGTATTCCAGTGTTGGTGACTACAGTTTTTTTTGCCTCAAAGAATTCCTTAAGAAGAAAAGAAGTTAAGGACTCATTCATTCATGTTTTATACGACAGAGTGGGCTACAGGTGTTCAAACAGGGATTTGAATCCTAACATCAACACTTAGCCTGGGAGGGTTTGGGGGCAAGTTAACTTCCAGAGCCTCATTAACCGTATGAGATAAGGTGTTACTGTCCCTTCTTTGCCGCATTCTTTCTAGCATTAGAAATGATGGATATAACACAACTGCCATGGTAAGCCTTCTGTCGTTGATGGGTATTGTTGTTTATCCCATACTCTGGTCAAAGTCTACTGACCAAGTGAAAATCTCCTGCTTCTTGCTCTGAGAGATCATGTCCTCTTCCTAACAGGTCTCCAATAAAATTTATGAAGCAATTTGTTAGGGAAGTTGGTTCGATAACCGTCATCTACATTAGGGCGTCGGCCTACACTTGGGACCTTCGTTCTAGCTTTGGACCATGGCTTGCAAATGAACTGTGTCCACGTGGCGCTGAACTCTCCCAGGGTTTCGAGGAGACCAGTGAGGAGAACTGTGAGCCAAGAAAAACAGCAGAAGGAAACTTCCTTCTCTCACTCACAGTCGCTTGAACTCAACACATTTTTGACAGGCATTATAAAGGTCCTGGAGAACTTAAGGGAAAACATTTTTGTGCCCTGTAGCCTTCCTTCATAACCCTATTTCACCACATAGCTCTGTGAGTTGCCTCTTTCAGAGATGTTCAGAGGACTACTCTCTTCACTTACTACAAGACAAGAAATTAGCCTTCTGCCTTTCTACTCTGTTCCTTCATAATTCATGCTATTTCGGTATATTTTACGCAGAATTGATTCAAGGTTTACACATTAAATTAACAACTATTGAGTGACTACCACTATTCCACCCATTGAATATGCAACAGAAAACAATAACTAGCAAAAACGCCTGCCTTCATTGAGCTTATATTCTGGTGGGACAGTGTAGACGATGAACTGAACAAATAACCTGTCATGCATATTTAAAGGGAATAAGTGCTGTGAGGAGAAACAAAAAGCAAGAGGGGAGAATGAAAAGTTCTTGGGGGTAGAGCTGCAATTTTTACTAGTGTTGGGGAGCAGCTTTAGGGAGATGACAACTGGGTGCGATCACTGAGGGGTCAAGTCTGGACAATATAAAGGAAGGAAGCAATCCAGACAGGAGGAAGGATCTCCAAGTGCAAAGGCCCGAGATAGGACGGTGCCCTGCGTGGTCTAGGAGGAGGAAGGGGAGCCACGGTAGTTGGATCAGAGGAGGTGAAATCAATGATCAGGGGCAGAGTGGAGGCAGATGGGGAATATCCAGACTCATCCAGGCTACTGAAAATACAGCGGCCTTTACTCTGAGTGGTATGGGGAGCCTGTGAAGGTTTTGTGATTTTAAAAGGCTCACTGTAGCTGTTGTGTTGGAAATAGGCTATAGGGAAGCAAGGTGAGGGCAAGCAGACCGGTTAGGAAACCATTACCAATATCTGGGTTAAGTCATTGGCAGGGCCAGAGGGAAGGGTCTGGATGCTGAGTAGTACACAGTAACAGATGGTTGGGGAGAGAGAAAGACAGGGTCGTGGATGACACAGAGATTTTTGACAAAAGAATTTGCAAGTTGAGTTGCGATGAATTGAGATGGCAACAATTGAAAACAGAGCAGTTTTTGGATGAGTATCAGAAGGTCAGTGGTAAGTATCCTGAGTTTCAGATGCCTTAGATGTCCCAGGGGATCTGTTGAATATACAAGTCTGGGGTTCAGGGGAGCCCCCTGGGCTGGGGTTATAAACCTTGGAGAATGCTCACGGTGCAGACAACCTTTAAAGTTGTGAGACTGGACTGGACGAGGTTGCTAAGGAAATGAGGGCAGAAAGGAAAAGAGAAGAGGTCTAGAAACTGATCTTCGTTTATACTCTGATGTGAAGTGCTTGGTGATGAGGAGGAGGAAGGAAGCAGAGGAAGAAGGACTGGTGATGGGTCAGTGTTCTGGATGCTTCCTGATTAAATTATTTCAAGGAACTGTGGGGGATCGACAAGGTCGAAGACTGCTGATGGGCTGTGCAAGAGAAGGACTGAAAGCGACCACTACATTGAGCAGTAAGAGCAGGCCCGGGTGACCCGGGTGAGAGGTGTTCTGCTGTGTGGGTTTGGAGTCGTTTCCAGTACGAATGAAAGAAAAATAATTGGAAGCGGCAAGCATTGCTCTTCATCATTATTATTTCAACTGAGTTTTGCCAAAAAAAAGAACAGAGAAATGGGGCAATAGTTGGACAGGGAAACAGGGTTAAGACCCTTTTTTTTTTGGTGGAAATTTGTTTTTATAATAATGGAAATCCATGGACAGAAGGCAACATAATTGATAATTCAGGTCGAAGGGGTGAAACTGCTGGAGAAATTCCCAGGTCAGGTGGGGGGAGCTAGGGCTCAGTACACGAGAGCAGCCAGCCCGAGAGGGAGGGGCAGCCGGTCCTAGTAGCTGAGGGGAAGGCAGAGTGTGGGTGGAGTATGTATAACGCCCCTTAGTGCTTCTAGGAGCATTCACATTTAGATATGAGGGACTATTAGCTAAATACGTCTCTAATCTTGCAATTTTAGTAAATTTAAAATGAAGAATTTCCAACAGGATATGGAAGTAAATTTTTCTGTTGAGATAGAAAAGGGACTAATTAAGCCTCTTAAATCCTACTATGCAAATATAACCCTGGGAAACACATTCCTCTGATTGAATGTAGCCCATTTAGGGAGCACAGAATTCACCTTTTTCCTTATGTCTGCCAGATCCAAAGCATCTCCAGTTTGTAGGTGAGCCCCTTGGTTTGTGAACTAGGATTTAGAGGTTTGCTCAGGCACAAAGACCAGCTTGGTTTAAATGCTCTTAGAAAAATTGCCACTGAAATTGAATTCATTTCAGCCAAACTTTTAACTCAACTGTTTGAAAACTCTTTGGGTTTGAATCAATGAAAGCATGTTCAAAATTGATAGTTGAGCAGATGGGTTCATTTGGAAACCCATTGCTACCATTTTGCAAGTCCCAATAAAAACTCTGGCTGACCAAAAGAGAAAGTTCACGCATGCCGAAACAGAACCTCTAGGCTCTACCTTATAAAGTTTCCATTGGTATCCATGAATATCAGTGCAAACACAGTGACGGGTTTCTAAGGAACTTGGTGGAAAAGGTCATTCTTGCTTTATCGTGTTGGGTTAAGGAATTACAGTTGTGGACAGTATTTTACTCAGGATAGGGAGAAATTTCTGGATAGTAATCAATACTTTCACACTCACATTGCATTTGAAATATATTCGTCTATGTAGACAAAGGCATCACGTTAAACTTGTGAAGGTAAATTATTTTTATCTTTTCCTGATGTAAATGAATGCAACTTAGAACCAAAACCTCAATAAAACAAAGTAAAAATAAATGCTATTCAGATTTGAAAGAAAATAATGGACCAACTAATCCTTGACTCTATTCATGTTTAACGCGTTGTGCTTTCAAAACCTCTTTCTAAATAGTAAACGTGAGCCCTCCTAGACTGGTGACAGGGGCTTAGTGATGCTTCCAGGCACAGGTTCCTAAGCTTTATGTTAAAATATAGTTACTAACATGTTGTTCACAAATAATTATTTCTAATATTGGCATGTAATTATGTAAATGACACTGCTGCTTTGCACATTCACCAAATGGCAAAAGAACCTACTTGTGAAGAAAGTTGGTGCTTCCCACCTTCTCCCTTACTGAGTTTACACTGCATTCAAGATGTATGAGAAGGACCTAATCTTCCATCTTGCTGTTTCTCTGAGGGATGTAGGTCCGCGTTAACTCCATTTCAATGTGGTCTCTCAATGGCGAGCAAACCACCCTGATTCAATTTTTCTGTCACTAAGAATTCAGGATTAAGAAAAGTAGTTTGATTATTTCTATACTTATAGGCAAATCAGATAATCTGTTTTGTGATGCACTCAGTGGCTAGACAGTGGACCCTGCAGATTGCCTCTGACCAAAGACCATGAACCAAGTTCAAGGAAGATTCATATATTCCTTCACTAAAATTATTCATTATATTTTCAGAGATCTTCCCACCATAAAATCAGGGTGGTATCTTTATAAACAAGCAAGCTGAAGTAAGCTGGAGGGAACACAATAATAACCCAGGGTCCACCCTAGAGAAAAACCTATGCCAGCCTGTTTGGCTGGATGAACAAACATTCCGTCTTGCCTCCAGGAACCGACCTGTGTCCATGACAGACAAACTTGACTGCAGACCGATCCTCCTCCCCTGGCACAGCTGTCACTTCCCCCAACCCAACTGCTCACCCGGGCCTGCAATATGTGTCCTTTTACAGCTGACGTCATCTTGACTGGTGGTTTTAGTGCCACCACTTATTTAAACCTTACGGAATGCCAAAAAGATGTGAAGTACAGAGAAAAACTCATTTCAGGAAAACGTACTTGACTGATTTGTAAAGGCTGACAGTGAACAATGATCAAAATTTAATTCAGATTATTGTGGTGACACAACTGTAAAATATTGGCCAAAGGAAGCATGAAAACAGAAATACAGAGAGGGGCCTGATGATTACCTATATATTTCACTCCAAAAATCATTATCCACATACATATGCATACATAACTTATTTTTTAAAAATTATTCAGAGATCTAATTAGTAGACCCCCCTTTAAAAAAAAAAAACAAGTGTCCTGGTGAATTAATGAAAATTTACATTGAAAGTTAAATATGTAATATATGTGTAATTATTAATAAGTTTTCTTTAATCAATTGTTTTGATTAAATGACATCAGTCCCAATCACATTTACTACTGTTTACGTGATAGTAATTAGTTGCTATATTTAATTAGATTTTGGTATATTTATTATGTTTTTTCATAATTTGTAATGAAAACATCCTGTCTTAAAATACTTCTGTTTTCCATGAAATGCTTTGTTTTAAAAATCTGTAGGGATTGCTGCATTTCTCTCTTGGAAATGCAAAACACAAATTAGCATGATAAATACTATGAGATCTCCACAGTAAAAAATAAGATTCAGTGAGAAATCTAATTAATGTTTTACTTTAAAACAATTTCAAGTTTACAGAAAAGCTATCAATACAGAAACCAAAACTCTTTCTTTCCTGAGGCATTCGAAAGTAAATTGACAACCTGATGTCCCACCATTTGCAAATGCTTAATGTCTGCTTTTCACAAACAAGGACATCCTCCTTCATGAGGACAATACAACCATAAAAATAAAAATAACATTTCACTTCTTCTGTTCCTCAAATCCCATTGGAGAGTCACCTTCAGTTAAAGTCTGTCTCATGTTCTTCCATGACTTGGTTCCATCTATACGTCTTTGGTAGAAACATCACTAAAGAGAAGCGGTGTCGGTTTAGTGATGTACAATTTCAAACCGTTCCATTGTTTCAATCATTTGATTCAGATGATATCTACCAGGCTTCTCCACTATGAAAAGATTTTTCCTCCGTAAGTAATAAGGATTTTGTTCTATGTTTTTATTTGCTAAATCTGGCAAGCCTAATTTCATTTCTAATTATTGACACCTGTTTATAAAGCAGGAAAGGCTTGTTTAAAAACAGTTCTCATGTGTTTACTTTCAGTTCTTCTTAGGCAAAACTGCCAATCATCCTCTTTTGATCTGAATTTACTTGGTTTTCCGGTCTTCCGATTGCTTCATGGAGGCTCTTCTTCAGTGACTCCGCCTCCTCCTTAAAGGCAGTCAACTTCATGGGTTTTTGTTCAACGCCCTGGTTCATTTTTTTCCTGCTTCAACATTTTTACTTTTACCATTCATTCTTGTGAAGAAATGATTCCACTCTACCTTCCTCCAAAAGACAAAATGACAACCCCCCCACAATCACTTGCATTGCTCTCCTTGATGGACTCATTCATATTTTTGAAGCTGTCATTTCTGTCTTAACCATCTTTTAATTAATGTAATTGTCCTGCAATGAAAAGAGCATAATACCTCTGAGTGAGGTTCTGGATGCTTCACTTTTGACTGGCTGACCTTCTAACTATCAGTTTTATCATCTTTAAAAAGGGAGTAATAACTCTTATCTAACGCGCTCACTGAGAGAATTAAATATGATAACATCTCACAGCGGCTGATCCATCAGGTAGTACATTTTAGGCATTGAATAGATGGTAGTCTTTTCTCATAAAGCTATGTTCTAATGTTTTAAAAATTCACAATGAAAAGATCCTAAGGAAAGGGACTGTGCATAATATCAGTATATGCTTTTAAATGTGATATGCGGTGGACATTTGAAAAAGTCATTATGTATTTACCTGGTTTTAGCAAGAAATAACTCTCCTAGACAGCTGAGCATCACCCATCTAAAAGCAGATTTTTTAAATAATCAATTTTGATGCACTCTCAAACAACTGAAATTATTTTGAGAGTGCATTTCTCTTCCTGAGCAGCACATGTTGCTGAATCTGCATCAGGTCATCACGGGTCTGTGACAGCGACAAGCAGTCGGGGTTGCACAACCCACTCACCTGCCCACATTCAGTCTGCAGATCCCCCTTCTTCCGGTTAGCTCCTGCTTTCTTCCGGTTAGCTCCTGCTTTCTTCCGGTTATGACATTGGAAACAGTAAAGGTAAACAGCAGGTGAACACCCAAGGGGGCTGGTCTCTGCATCAACTTGATTCAATCTGTTTGGTGACCTGGGGGACCTTAGGGCTTATTTCCTGTTCTGTAGCAATGTTGCTGGTGGTCGCTTGCCCAGGAGAAATTTGTAGGTAAAACCCACCGACTGTGCTATAAATCAGTGCCAAAAATGTGTGGCACATTATCTGCTTAGCATATCTTTTTATAAAATACCAGGTCATCAGCACCGAAAGGGCCAAGTCACAAATGAAGGTTTTTATAAACTTAACAGTTTTGGTACTAGTCAGCACCAAAACTAAAGTAGTAATTTCTAATACTGGTTATGTCCCTGAAAGAAACTGTAGGATAGGTCCCACTGATAAAATCAACTAGATACTAGAATAGACAGAAATACTTTTTTTTAATGTGTTTAAGTTTTTAATAGTTGTTTCCTATTCAACATTATTTACATGAGTATTTGGAATGTTGACGTTTATCCTAATAATATGGAAGGAATATTAAAAATTCTATACTGTACTATTAACTACAGTCCCCATGCCTTATGTTACGTCTTCATGACTTACTTATTTTATAGCTGGGAGCATATGCTCTGCTAACCACCTGCAGCCGTGTTGAAAGCAGACACGAAGAAAGAGTAAGAATTTAAAGATGGCTATGAGAGAGCCGTATTAATATGAAAGGGAGCAAGTAGCTGGCTAATGGAGTCATGACTAAGCATATGGATGTTACTTTGAAAATAACTCTGGCTTTGATGTTGCACCTGTTCATGGGAATGAAAAAATTCTTCGTATTTAAGAATCGGAGGAAAACACTCACACATACAATTTCCAAATAATACCAGAGATGGAGGGAAACTTCTGCCCATCTTAATTAGTTGAAAATATAAAACCAACTCCATGAATGAAGAGTTTGTGCAGGTTAATAAAACAACTCAAGCATTACATGCTCAGGAAACCCATTTTCTAGAATTTTCCAGGGATTCCTTGGGTCAATTAGTTAAAAAGCAGTTAGACAAGACATAGGCTTTCACAAAGAAATCACATCTTTTATGCCTAATGATGTGGCATTTAATTGCGTGGGTAATTGGGTTTTATTCTCTTAAGTTAAAAAAATAAGCAGAGATTTTAATCAAACGTTTCAAATTTCTCTTCTGCTCACCCCATAAGAGGCACAAGTTATCAGAGTTCCTGTCAATGCTTTCAGTTCTTCTCCAGAGAAATTCAAACCACAGCTCTCTTAGTAAGGTCACACAAACCTCATCTCATGTGAAGTGGCCACTGTCCCCTCTCGTGGGCAACTTCCACATGATGAGGCTTTGAGCGCCGTGACAACAGTCTCTGGATTAGAAAGAAGCTGTGGTTAGGGTAGACTCTCCAATCCCACAAGGGTGCCCTGGAGTACAGGAAGACAGAGGAGGGGAACGAGGTTCCAAGCACTTACCTCCAAGCTCTCCCTCACCCTCTGCAGACTGAGAGCCTGCCCTGCTTAGCTCTGTCGCACTGGGGAGACATGGAGGGAGGGACCCTGGATGTCAGGAACCACAGCAGACAACGCGGGGCCAGGCATGCATCTCTCTCCTCCTGCCTTCCTTCCCCTAGAGAAATTTGCTAAAGCTCACATAACAAGTGTGTCTAGACCTTTCCCAAAGAGAATTTGGAAGAATGCTCCATCAGTTGTTTCTTCCAGTTTAAACTGATACAGCCCAGCCCTCACACAAATGCGCCAGATGGTGGAGACTCAGAAGTGGCTTCTGAGGATGAGGCCCTAATTCCCACAGGGTCCTTCCCTGGTGTCTTCTCCCACCACACGTCCTTTAACCCCTTGTCTACTCGGCACCCCGCACTCCAGTCTGACCCTCCCCCACCTCACATGTTTGATTATCAGTCTCTCCCAGCCCTCCCCTCCTGGCCCCAACTCCCAAGGAGAGGGAGACCTTTGGCATTTGGAGAAGAAGAGAAGAGTGCATCTGGCCTGAAGGTGGCGATCAAAAAGGAATTTCTCCTTGTGGTAGCTTTTCACACTGTGGCATCTGAGGGGCACCTCGCATCACCCGGAGCTGGTTAGAAATTCAGATTCTCGGACACTGCTCCAGGTTTCCAGAGCTGGAAACCTGCAGAGGTGGAGCCCAGCGATCTGAGTTTTAACAAGGCCCTCAGGTGGGTCTGGTGCAGGCCCAGGGTTGAGACTGGCCATCTCCTGCTGTCCTTGGACTTCTTTCCAACATCGGGTTGCTAGGAAAGAAAAAATCGGCAGAGAGCTTTGCCTAAGAAAAAGTCGTACAAGAGTTTATTTGAGCCAAACTGTCAACAGTTGCCGGGAAGCGAAATCTCAACAGATTGAGAAAATCCTCTGGAGGATGGCAGTTTTGCATCCTCTTTTTATACGTTAGGTTCAAAGGAGACAGACATAGGACGATTACACGAAATCCATTAGTGGTGGATTAGGGAGGCGGGAGAAAGCAAAGCAGCGAAACCCCCAGGACTGGATAAAAAGCAAAAGAGAGGCACATGCTTCTCTTGCATTGGTGGGTGCAGGGCCCTTAATGTTTTCAGCACATGGAGGTAGCATTTGGGCCATCAGAGGGCGTCGTCATCCCCTGTTCTAGTGCCATGGTTGTGCCTTCGAGGGGTCTGGAGTAGAAAATCACTCTGACATTTCACAGGTGTGTTATCTTAGATGCACAGAAACAACAAACAATTTCGGAGGTAAAGATTGACCTTTGTCAAGGAAGCCACAGGCCTGGGACAGGACTACCCACCATGACCCACTTTTAGTTAGGAACTTTTACCTTCAGACCATCTATGTGGTTACCACTGTATTTTTAGGACTATAAGACACACAGGACCATAAGATGCACCAAGGTTTTAGAGGGGGTAATAGGAAAAATAAATTTTGAAGCAAAAAATGTGGTAAGATATTTAGTAACCTGTGACCCCACTCCACTGCTGCCCCCCCACAGTGAGCAAGGTAAGTTACCTTCAGACTATAAGATGCGCCCCCATTTTCCTCGCAAATTTGGGGAGAAAGTGCATCTTATAGTCCAAAAATTATGGTGCATTTGGTCTTGTAATACCCACCATGTGGGCCTCCCCTGAGCTTGTTGGGTTTAGTCCGTGGCCCCTTTTCTGTCCACAAAAGAAAGAGGGAGGGAGGAGGAGAAAGAGAAGAAAGGAGAGCACGAGAAAGATTCAAGTCAGGTTATCTGCTATTTTTACCTCGGTCTGGGGCCTGTGTGGGAAGGGGATAGGGAATAAATAAACCTGCTGAAAATAGAAATAAAAAAATAATTTTGCCCTTAGAAAGGATAAGGAAGGTTGATTCAAGACACTTCCATTCCGTTTCCGGTTCTCGGTGCGTAGCCATAGTTGCCGTGAGAAGATGCTGACGTTTTCACTTACGGAAGTCGGCCTCGCTGGTCCTTCTCATCCCTTCCCGTGCTAATTCAGCAGATCCAGGAGTGCTCAGGATCAATAAAAACAGCAGGGAGGAAGAATCATTAGGCGTATAGGAAGGACTGTTTTATTACGTTGGGAACTGTGTATATGTATTGAAAGACAACTTCTCAGGAAAAACGATTATGAGTTCACATCAGAGTTTTATTTAAGACATGCTGCTTAATGAGAAGTTACCATGTAAGCCAAACCCAGGGCTGCACCCTGCTGGTCGGACTCTTCTTTGGGGGAAAAAAAGAGGTGATATAATAAAGTCTGATTAAAGAATATCAGCTCGTCACAAAATGGATTACAGATCTAGGCAGGTTCCCAAACTGAGGCCAAGCGGGTAACCCCACATTCCTGGAATGGATCCTGAAACAGCACGAACGTCTCTTAGGAAACCGCTCAGGAGTTTGATCAGGAATTTTAGTTCCTTTTCAGGGGGGCTGTGAATGACATCTTACAAAGAGAGTTCGGTCTCACAGCAGATTTGGGGCTTTTCCCCTCAGTTTCTACTCTCCTCTCTTCTAAGTTTCTTTTTTCCTTTTGTTCACTTTTAGCGAATAATTTAAACTTCCTGAATGTCAACCACTTCTATAAAGTGGGGAAAATAATTTCTTACCCAAATGAAAGAATAAGGCTAGAAAAAAAAATGATCAGTTTAGAGTCTTCCAGGATCTAAGACGGACTCTTCAAAATGATGCATTCAAGGGGAAAGGTGGAATGAGGAGTCACTTTCTGTCTTGGGTTCTGATATGCACTGTAATACCAAGCCCAAGGCAGGGTTATTCGTTCTACGTCATTAATCAGTCAAACACTAGCAAGCATGGTTCCCACTATGTATTATACGTTCATAAAGATCAACTCAATTCACATGAGTACCCTGTGATGTGGATACAATTACTCTGCCCATTTTGCAGATGATACTGTTGAGACACTAAAGGTTAAGTAGCCCAGGCACAATAGCTTGTCGGTAAGTGTCAGAGACTGGATTTGAGCTCAGGCAGGCTGCCTCAGAGACTCTGTGCAATACACTGTTCACGTACTGATGTCCTGGCACTCTTCTTGCGTCTCCACCAATCTGAGTGGGCCTTGTCAGAAATCGAAGGACGTCAGAAAGCCTAAAGAAGTTGAACCTTAAAGAGAGGCAGTGGGAGGTAATTAAAGCAAGGTCTTTTCCACGTATTGCATTGGAGTGCCTACTCCCCACTCTCTCCTTGTCCATTTATATTGTAGCCATCTGTCCCTGGATTAAACCTCTGCCCCTCATCTGAGCACAGACACTGTTAGCCACCCTCATCATCCCAGAAGGTGATACGAGAGTGACTCAGAAGCATCCGGGCCATGCATGTATTGCTGGTTCATCTAGCAGGTTCTGTACATTATTGTCAAGGAAAATCGGTAACACCACAGGATAGAAGGCATTGAAGAACCATCCTGCCTTGATGATCTTAGAGCCTCTGCCATGTCTTGAGGCTCAGAAAACCCCTCTCTCGGGAAGAATGAGAATGTCAGCCTGCATGCAGGGGGCCAGAAAGTAGAGACCAAGGTGAAAAAGGAACAGTGATCAGATGTAGTAGTGTAACTGCCACCAACAGAAATGTTTCTCAGGCCCCAGAGCTCCAAAGCCAGCCCTCCGCTCTTCAAGACAGAGCTGAAGTGCAGAGCACCTCACCTGTGGGCAGGCAGACTCCTTGTGATTCTGCTCAGCTCAGGTCCATGATTCAGAGCGACCCCAGCTTCAGGTGGATGGCTGACTCTAGACCCCATACACTTGGGAGTATCATTTCCTCAGCATAGCTGTGTGTCCTGACACAATGCTGACACGGTCTACTAGCCAGACCTAATTGTCTATAGGGTAGGTATTCCCATTTTAACAATGGGGGCCCGTATTTTAAGTAGTTGCTCCAGCCACACAGAAAGGAGGGAAAATGGGATTCATTCTTTGATCTCTCTGGCTCCTATCTAGTTGTGGGTTTCTGCTGTCTTAGGTATCCCTGAAATCTTGATCTGTGACTTTGAAGTATTTCATTGCTCTCACATAATTGCCATTGTTGTGTTCAGATGTGAGTGTGTGTGTGTGTGTGTGTGTGTGCACCCTCCTCTATAGCCATCCTGTGAGAGTGAGAGGGATCCGTCAGGTTGCAGGGTAGAACCTGACCCCACTGTGACTCAGCAGAAAGTTCCTAACTTTGGGAGCAGCCTCCCATCACCCCAAGGCTGCTGTTGCTGGCCGTTTCCTCTAATAAAAGGCTCCATAAGCTTCTCTGCGATGCAGTGTACAATGTAGCATTCCCAGCCACATCAGCAGAGCAAACACAGTCCCGACACCTCCAGAGTATTGCAGCGACAGACAGGATACACGTATAGCCAAGTCCTGGTGTGAAAATGAATTCTACTCTAAAAATTACACTCTAATAATGAATTTGAACCACATTGCAGTTTAGAACTATAGCTTTTTTTTATTCCCTTAAGAACCTTAAGTAATTTTTCTGGTTTTTCCATCCATTCTTTCTGTAAAAGAAGACAATAGGGAAATGCTTTAAAACTTAAAAGTACATCATGTTTAATATTACAGCCATATGATTTTTCCTGTTTCTGATTATAGAGAGAAATAAACATTTGATTCACCTGAATAACTTTATAGTTTACAAGGCTTGGTTATATTGCCAAATATATTTAAGTTTATTCAAAATATACAGCCTGATATTTTAGATTCTGAGGTTCTGACTGTGGGCAACAGTTAGGGAAACGTTTTTTTTCCTACTCTCATTGGAAGCACTGAATTGAGACGCTGTAATCTTCTCCAGAACTATCTTCTATTTCATGTTTCGGCAAAGACTTAATTGTTCTTTGAAGAATTTCTAACTCTAAAAATGATGGCAATTTATATTCCAAAGAAATATAATTATCTTGCTCAGAAAAGGGAAGAAACATAGAATTGCCTTTATTTTTAAATTATAGTTACAATCATATATTGGCAGTACGTGTGAACAATTTAGACAAAATGATGATAGAAAAAAGCCTGCAACAAAGAGGAAGCATGCATAGGTAATGACCCTCTGCCAATTAAAGGAAATTCTATTTATTTTTATGTTTATTTATGTAGGCGTATTAAAGGTACAGAGCAGCAAACTGAACTCCCCCTTTATTTTGGTTGTCTTTTTCAGCGCCTATATTTGCTTGCTGTGTTGGATACTGTATGTCGTATGCTTTGGGTGCTTTATGTTTTTAAAATAAAGGTCAATGTCTTTAATTTTGTGCTCATTCTAGAATTTTATAACTCTTGAGGTAAAGCATCCATGATGTGTCAAAAATAGGGAATAACAGTATGGTGATTACCGGAGGGAAAAGGGGGGAGGCAGGAGAGGGTGAGTGGGATACACGGTGAAGGAGGGAGACTGGACTTGGCGCGGTGAACACACAGCACAGTGCACGGCTGATGTGTTGTGGAATTGTTCACCTGAAACCTGTATAATTTTATTAACCAACGTCGTCCCCAATAACTTCAGTTAAAGATTTAAAAAATAGTAACTTCATGATACATTTTATGAAACCAGTTTTCATTTCATTTGCATATATAAATGATGAGGAAAATCTCCGTACCTATTTTATAGTGGAAAGGATATATATATGTGCGTGGCATGGTGACTTTAAAAACAAGACCATACAGGAGTGGACAAAAGTGCAGCAGGCTTACAGTTGTGCGTGTGTGAAACACAGAGTTTATCCTTGTAGTATTATTTCTTCTTGTGTTATATATCATTTCCATGTGAACAGCTACAAACCTACTTCGGCCCACCCTGTATATTTAGCCTTTAAAATTCAAATCTGTTATTTATGCACAGATCCTACGTTGGAGTAAGACAAAGGGAGAGATGTTCACGCGCTAGTAGTGAGGCACGCATCACACCCTGTCTCCCAAAGACTCCGAAATCGCAGGCCCCGTGGTGGGGAGGGAAGAGAGACTTCGTACCCTAAAGGGAAAAAACAATGAGACCTTCTGATCGTCAGCATGGAAGGTGGCTGCTGTCTTCAGATTGTAAAATTCAACAGGGCCATTCGAAGGAGTGTCACTGCCTGTGACAGGAGGCCCACATTTGTCTGGAGGTGTTCAGCATTCCAGTTCCCTCCGCCAAGTTAGCACAGGTCACTGAGCACACGCCTGGCGTGAGAAGTAGGTCAGGGCTGATACACGTGGTGGCAGCAGACAGGATGTTACAAGGCAGTGGAGTCAGAGTGGCAACCTGGGCTAAGTGGTGGGAATGAGAAGGAAGAGGAAGGGCAGTAGGAATAGACGTCCGAGGGAACAGTGTACGTGAAGACTGTTGGCACAAAACTGCAGGAGGAGGGAGGAGTATCCTGGTGAGTCCTGAGCCTGAAACCCGAGGAGTAACATTGAAGGTGCATTTGCAGCCATGGGGAAGCCTCTCCTGCTGTCTGAGGATGGGGGGGCTGGGAAGGGAAGGGAGTGGGACCACTAAAGGACTTGAGGCAGCAGCAGCAGAGCTGAGTGAGAACACAGATGGTGGGAGACAGGAGACCAACCTGAAGATGAAGGATCGCATCTCGCACGTCAGGCCCCAAGACTGATCGACGTTGAGTGGGAACTCTAAGAAGTGCCAGGACTGATTCTTAGAGAACTGAGCATCCCTAAGAACCAGAGGAGAATGGAAACCAGGCATGACAACAGAATTAGGACTAGAAGGGCTCCAGGAATTAAAACAAAAAAAGTGAGGCCCAAGGAAGAGAGAACTGGATGAATGATGGGACATTGGGAAGTATCAAAAACTCTTGGGTATCAAAAGAATGATTTTAAAAAAGCTTTGTTTGGGACAAAAAATAATAATCTTGGCTTTTGAGAAAAGAGTTTCAGTGGAGTAACTTAGATGAACGGGAAATAAATGACCAATCACAGAAGTCCGGCTGTACAGTGGCCACCAGGCAGTCTTTCAGGGTCCGATTAAACACTGAGACTTAGGAGGTGGTCCTGGGCCACATTTCACACCAACTTACTCAGAAGCCTGTTGTACCGGAAGTGAGCTTGCCAGGCAGGATGACGTCAGGCGGCCCCTCTCGGTGAGAGTCCGCGCAGCCTTCCCCTGGGCAGCGCCACTCACTCAGCAGGAGGCGGGCCCTTCGGTCTCCCAGGTAACAACCAAGGTGCGAAGAGATGAGATTCACAGTAGCAGGTGCAGGAGCCCTTGCCTTAGAAGCCACCTTCTCCCAGGACACATTGCATCTGATAAAAAAAACCCATAGGCCTGAAACACAGCCAGCTGCAATAGCCACCACCCTCATTAGGTGATGCAATCTATTAGTGTGATGCAATCTATTTTTTAAAAAGGCAAAAAATGATAGGGAACTGGGGAGAGGGTCAGAGATGTGCATGAGAAAAGTTACGGATCGTGTATATATAGGATAACAGAAACAGAAGTGAAATGAGTCAGCATGGAATCCAGGCTGAAGAGTCACTTTGAGCCCAGAGGAATATAACATGTTACAATTGACTCCCAGTGCTGGAGCTTCTTTGTTCTGAGGGTTACGCACCTGTGGTTTAGGACAAGTCAATGCCATGGTAAAATACAGAGCATCTGGAGATGAGGAGCGTGCTGCAGTTGGCATGTTATCTAACCTAGTATGACTTCTCACAATTACATTTTTTGGAGAAAACTAGATGCCATAAAATCCTCAGTTATGCAGGGTTCTCTCCCTAAAGATGGAAACAATTTTGAGGACGTTTAGTTGAGTATACCTTCTACTATCCGCCCACCCTCTCCCCACTCAGGGAAGAGAAAAAGAGGATTGGACTCATTACTGACTCAAACCTAGTGCAGAAAGTCAGCTAGTAGAGTGGTTAAGAAAGTAATATGGATGGCCGGGCAAAAAGGGTTTTTCCGAGGAAACCGTGGGGAAGACCAAGACCAGAATCATAGTAAACCTTGGAGAAGAGGGAGGTCGGAAGCCCTATCTAAAGAACAGTGTAGAGCCCTGGCTGGCATAGCTCAATGGATTGAACATGGGCTGCGAACCAAAGCATCGCAGATTCAATTCCCAGTCAGGGCACATGCCTGGGTTGCAGGCCACGGTCCCCAGCAAACACACATTGATGTTTCTCTCTCTCTCTCCCTCCTGATGCTCGATCACTGACTGGCAGTGACTGCAGAATGCTGCAAATGGCTCGTTGACACATGAGAAATGAACAGACATAGAAACAGGCAATTTTCTGTGGAGAAGTAGGAACGGAGTGGCCACTCTCCAAGTGGAAAGCGCCTTGGCCACCCTCTCTAGTGGAGGGCACTCTGGCCACCCTCTCTAGTGGAGGGTGATTGTTCTCCTGTCCCAGCAGGCTTTTTATTGGGTTCGTTTGTACAAGAATTCAGGTAAAGCTCATTACTCATTGCAGGGAAGTAAGGATCAAATAACAAGGAACTCCGAGGGCCTACTTTGAGTCAGGGTCAAAGAGCTATAAAACTTTGAGGAACAAACTTACTTCCTCCTTGGACCCTTCTCATTCAGCCAAGAGCATTCTAAACAAAGCAGGTTTCACAGGATTTTACATATTCTTTCTTAGGCCTGATCACCCAGGGAACCCGCCCTTTCTAGTACAGGGCTGTACCACCCTGTCATTGTTTCAGGCTTAGGTGGAGCAAGGGGAACTAAGGCAACCAAGAGATAAGGAGATTTTCTCGTGGATGGAATGAGTACTCAGGCTTTGTCAAAGCCAGGGGGTGAGAGTCTATCACCCCCTTTTTGCCGTAGCCCCCAAAGTCCTTCCTTGGGGGCCTCCCACGTGATTGTGCCTGTCTTAGGTCGTTCTCCCCTTGGGGAATCTTACCCATCATTGGCTAACCGACCAAGCATTGGGGTCCAGGCAGGGTGAAGTTTTACTTCAAGAAGTGGCGCTCCTGCCAGGGAGATAAGCTTTTGTCTCCTTGCTGGCTTTCGGTTCCAAGGTCATTCCCTCAGCCTTAGCCTAGGCAGGGTTACCGCTTCTGATACCAGGCAGGGCGGTTCCCAACACCTTCCCTTCTCTAAAAATAAATAAATAAAAATAAAATCTTGAAAAAAAAAAAACTTAAGCTCCATGCTTCAATTGTAAAAAAAAAAGTGTAGAGACTAGAGTTTTCTAGTTTGAAATTTAATGTGAAGTTTCTAGCAGATCCAAGAAGATATTCCCCAATATTTATGGAAGAGGATTAAGAGTTATCCTCTAGAACAGTTAATGCAGGGATTTAATAAGCAAAGATCACCTAAATGTTTTTCTGTTTCAAGTCTTCAAGATACATTTCATGTAAAAGTCCCTGGTATGATGCAGTTTGGAAATCTCTTAAGCCTGAGTTAGGAAATCAAAACACTTAACATCATGATGAAAAACCAAAAGAAAAATTCTTTTAGCTTGTATATCATCATAAATAGTTTGAACTGAATCCAAACCTTTCATTAAAATTGAAGAAGGAAGAGTCTGAACATGTTCTAGAGAGAACAGGATGACCAATGGAAATTGAATATGCAGTATGCATACTTTATTTAAATTACCATTGTTGTTACTGTATTTTAGAGAATGCAAAAACTCAGGGATAACAAAGAGTCTGTCTAACCCCATGCTCTCTTCATGATTTTGGAGGGAACTTGGCATTCTGCGAAGCCACCTTGTAGTACGCCCACCTTTTACAGTCTCTGGCAGGTCATGCTGCATAGTGAGTATCCGTGTCTGCCCTAGTGTTATGCTTTTTATTTCCAAGTAATTTACTTTTGAATTATGTAACTACCCGTGCCCTGGTAACTTCTCATTGGTATGTTCTTTCGGTTCCACATTAAAATCACCTGGGAGGGTTAAACGCCGATGCTGGGCGGCGGCGACGGGGTCAGCCCCAGGCAGCAGCCCGCTGCCTGGACCCCGGGTGACTCCAGTGCCCTCCTGCATTCAGGGACCAGTTCCTTGTTAACAGAAGTGCTCAGCTCTTTGCAGAAAAGTCACCAGCGAGCTTCTGAAACATGCTCTCTCCACCCCCACAGATTCCGATTCAAGAGGCCTAAGACTGTTCCTGGGGTTTTGCATTTCTAAAGAGCTCTATGGATATGTTGGAGAGTCAGGGCGGGCACCAACACTTTGAATCTCTAGAGAAGAGATCTCTCTACTGGCTTTTGTCAGCTGTTAAGGGCACAGGGAACAAATCCTGTATCACCCACAGCAATTTTACCTATGGAGCCTTTTAATTTGTAGGCCAAAGAGGTGACCTTTTGGCACAAATGATTTTCCAGTGGTGTTTTAAAATCATTTTCTTTGGGGAGAAAATGAAAATTTAATCCATAAATAATTAGCAATGAAAAGTCATTAATAGAAGCTAATGTGACATATGTGGAGTATGTTGAGAGTCAATTGCATTAAATCTTCAAGTTTGAGTATTTTTGTGGCTTAAAATTTTGTCATACTGGACAGTAATTTTGAAATGTTTGATAAATCACTACATAGGCAAGCATCTGTTCAAATAAAAATGATTGGTTATTTGCTAGCAAAGCAAGAGATAATTTGAGAGTCATGATTAACCATAAACTAGGCATAAGTCAAGATAGTAACACTTAACCGTACTATAACCATGTATAATAATAAAATTTCTTATATGTATCCTAGTGAAAGAAAACTTTTTTGTTTGAATGCTTCATGTGAGAAAGGCACTGCGTTAGGACCCAAACAAAAGGCAAAGAAAGGAGTATCATCTTTTATTATAGAACGTAGACTGCTCTTAAGGACAGCAATCCATAAAGGCTGCGTAAGACGTTAAGCCAAGTTCAGAGGAGGGTAGTGAACATGAAAGTGGAAGAGGGGTCTGTTAAAGGATCTGACAAGGCAGCTTGAAATCTGTCAAAAAACTGCAGCGATTTCCCTTGGAATGCAGTTGTGGAATGGCTGGACGTCGACCTCAAGCATTTCAAAGGAGTTAAATGCACAATAATGTCACGCGCTGAATTTGCCTCCCCAGAATTCATGTGGTGAAGTCCTAGCCCCTGACACCTTGGAACGTGACTGCATTTGGAGACAGCGTCTTTGAAGGGGTGATTACCTTAAAGTGGGGATGTCAGGGAGGGCCCTATGTGTCTGTGCCCTCGTCTCTTCTGATAAGGCCACCAGTCGTGGTTCCCACCAGTCCAATAGGACTGGCGTCCTCATGGGGAGGGATGAGGATGCAGACACGCCCAGATGGGAGACTGTGCGAGGTCACTGTGGTAGGGTGGCCCTCCGCCAGCCAAGGACACCGTCCTCGGAGGGTCTAAACCTGCTGACATTTATCTCCAACTTTTAGCCTCTGGAACTGTAAGAAAATCAATTTATGTGTGTGTGTGTGTGTTTATATATATAATATATGTATTTATATGATATATTATATCGTTTATATATATATATGCCTAAAGTATTTTGTCATGACAGCCCTAGCAAACTCATATAGGCAGTAACTTTCTGTAAACAGTGTCCACACTAGGAAATGAACTGGATGTTGCTGCAGAAGTGAGTTAAAAATGTAAAAAGTAGCTGCTAACTACAGGGGTTCCCCGAGAAGTGGTATTTTGAATTTAAGAATTACCTGTTTGTAACTCCTGATGTGAGTGAGCATCGTCCTCCTTGCAGGGAAACATAAACTTCCCCACAGGAGCATGTCAGTAACCCACTGTAATTCATCTGCTGTGTCCCTTCGGACCAGATCAAAGATTTGCCTGCAATATTTTGACTTATGCATAATTAAGTAGTGTTAGAGTGAGGGTTGTTTTTTTTTTTCAATATCTTTTGATCTCGTTCACTCCGAGGGTGCCGTACCCAGAAGGGGTGAATTAGGGTAAGGGCCCCATGCTGTTCGCCCTCTAGAAATAACTACATAGAATTCTATTCGGCTTGCCTCAAACACATGTGGATGCTTTGCTATTTAAATATGACCTTGTGTCTCATTCCTCCATCACCGTAAAAAATTAAAAATCAGTTTCACTCTTTGGGAAGTTGCTTTGAATGAAACGAAAACGATTTGCAAAGTCAGACCTGCAGGGGAGGGAGAGGAGGTGTGTTCTGGAGCCTAGGGAGGCAGCACCTGGCAAACTGGAGGCATGTGCACCTTCAAGGGGACCGCTGTGCAGGATCCCAGCGGTCAGGGGCCCCCGGATTCTGCCCCAGGAAGCTCTGTGGCTATAAGCAATGACTGTTTTATCTGATTGACATTTATATGACAGTGTCACATGGGAGGAACCCAGTCTATTTCTGAAAGGTCAGGCAAGGTTCTGGAAGATAGACGCAGAGGAAGTCGGATGCAGAAAATGATCACACAAAATAAGATGAACCTCGTGTGGAGCCTGCCCCAGGCTTTTGCTTTCATACTGTCCTAGGAGTCTCCCGGGAGACCGCCATCTCCCAGAATGGTTCCCCAGAGAAGTGTGGACTTTTACAGTTAGTTATATATTTAGTGTAGGAAGTATTTTTTAGTAACTGTTGATATGAAAATCCATAGTGTAAATGCAGGTTTTGGGGCTGGTCTGCTCTGAAAAAGGGGGGAAGATGGGAGAACAAGGTTTGGGGCTCCCCCACTGAAAGTGGGGAGTCTGAGCAGGAGCGCTGAGTTGCAGGGGAGCAGGGGCAACTCCGGTCCCGCAGAACCTGTGCCCATCAGTGCAGGTGAGACCTTCAGCCTCACACCTGGGAGACTCAGAAGCAGTGGAACTCTCAGGACCTTAGGAAGCCTTGAGGCAAGATTCACAGTCCCCAGGCTCACCCTGTGAGGATTCTCAGCGTGCAGACTGGAGACGCAAGGCAGAAGAGGCTCAGTGGGAGCCCCAGGAGCGCAGGGACTATGCGGGCGCCCCTCAGCAGCTTGGAGCCATCTGAGGCAGAGCTCAAGACACCTGCAGACTCAGAAACATCAAGAAAAGCTGCATTTTCCAGACAGAGGCCTCAAATACTGGATGGGGAGAGGGTTGTTGATTTGTTGAGCTTTCTGCAAAGCACAGTGGAGAAACTCTTGAGGAGACAAGCCCGGGTTTGTAGAAAGGGCACCATTTCCTAGGCACCTGAGGCCCAGGTGGTCCTTCCAGTGGCACAGGTAGTTCACCACACAAGGGCTCTCAGCTCAGAGGTGGGTGAGTGTTGGAATCCAGCCCCTGCCAAGCAGCGTGGTGAACGCCCACAGGAAGGGCCCCTGCTTTGTGATGGTCACAGATGCATTATAAACTGACCACGCCATGAGGTCATAGGCTACCTCTTTTCAATTTTCAATCTTGCAAAAAGTTGTGGAGTTGGCCCCACTGTGGTGTCCCTCCGTGGTGTGCCATCCTCAGGGACCCAGGCAGGAGCAGGGTCACAGAGGTCCTGGGCAGGTGACTTGCTCGCTGCCTACTGCAGGAGCTCCGGGTAGAGAGCAAAGTCCTGTCCAGATCATTCTGCACTCTCCGAGAAATCCTGCCACACCCCTTGCACTTTCATAAAAGCGATTTGAAATCCCTATCTATTATTACAGTGAATAAGATGGGATTTTGAGCTTATTGTTGGATTTAATCATTATTTTTATAGCAGAACTAGGGGTGTGTGGGAGCAGTTATAACAGCTGTTTTTTTTTTAATCTTTTATTAAGTCATTTATCATGAGCAGAATTCGGTTTCTAACCTTAGCTCTTTATTTAAGTTTCTAACTTATCTGGGGTTCTTTTCTTTCTTTTTTTTTTACATGTTGTATATTCCCATTTTATGTCTCTAACGGTTATAGAATAGCTATTTCATTCTCTCCAGCAAAAGCTATTTAGCACTCTGGGATAGTGTGACGTTTAAATGGCAAAAAGAAGAGATGATTTGAAATTAAAGCTACTTAACAGTGAGGATTAGCAGGGGCACAGAAGCTGCCCGCACGACTCCCGTCCACACCAGCTTCACTTTTCCACAGAGGATTTTCTGTGGCCCCTGATGTTCCTGCTCAGCTCACTTTCAGGTTCCTGATAATCCGGCCAAGAGCAGAAGAGATGGAGGATAAGCACAAAAAACTTTTAGAATGAATGTGAGCCTTGTGATGATTAATCTAGAATGTCTTTTACATCGTTAAACCTATTCTTCCTGTAAAAATCACACTTGTTTATTATGTTTGCATACATTGATTGCATGTTCAAAAATCTCTATAACTAATTTTTAGATGTTTTTTTTAATGTTTTTAAAGATTTTATTTATTTATTTGTTTGTTTGTTTGTTTGTTTGTTTATTTATTTATTTTAGAGGGGAAGGGAGGGAGAAGGAGAGGGAGAGAAACATCAATGTGTGGTTGCCTCTTGCAATCCCCCTAACAGGGAACCTGGCCCACAACCCAGGCATGTGCCCTGGCTGGGAATTAAACCGGTGACCCTTTGGTTCACAGACCAGCACTCAGTCCACTGAGCCACACCAGCCTGGGTAACAACTCATTTTCTTAACAGCATAGAAATTCAAAAGACAATAGTAAAAGAGGAAAATTATTAATAATTATTAATAATAAATTATGGATAATGTCCTAAGATTTGAGGTCAGTGGGGGATGATTGAGAATATTATAGGGTTATCTTACTCATTTAACTCTGATGGGGATTTCTTCCTGTAGAATCTTTGTTTCCTTTCTCGTTCACTGTACACAGTGGTCTTCTCCTTGCAGATCCACTGCAAGATTTATCCTCTCTCTAAACCCTTCCCTGGTCTCGCCAGCCGAGCTTGCTGCACATCTGGTGTCCTGTGCAGCACAGACGCTGTCACTGCGCTCCAGGTTCAGCGGGCGCAGTTTGCTTCATCATGCGCCTAGCACTTGTCGTTCCGTTTGCACGAATGGATGAGCCCACGAATGAGAGTTTCAGACACTTTCCAATGATTTCTCCTAGTTCTCTGCTGACTTTGATATTTGCTGAATAAGTTGTAGATGAGAAAAAATCTTGAAGTTAGGGACTCATTTCAGCTCTCATTTCCAGCGTCCCCAGTGTTCCCTTCTAACTACTCAAGTCAGCCAAATCAAGGAGAACGCAGTTTGTCCCAGAAAAACCAAGTCTTAGCTCCATGACCTTTCTGTTCTTCACAGAGCAGTGTCAGGGTGTGGGTAGGGGCACTGGGGTGCAGCCCCCATGTGCACCCCTGTTTCACTCTCCCCTCTTACTGCTTCCTCCTTCATTTTCTGAGGGTGATAAACCTAAGAGCATTACAGTCCATACTTTTGGGAAAGGATTGCTTCCCCCACCTTTCTTCCCTAATATAAAACAATGATCAAAAGAAGAAATCTTTTATGTCCTTTGCCAAGGTGGATCCAGGCTTTGTGGGACCCGAGCTTCATAAAACTTGGAGATGGGGGAACTCTTTCCAAAAAAAAAAAGGAATACAAAATTAGCTACAAACTGGAACTCTTTATTTATTGTTAAATATTTTATTCATTTATTTTTAGAGAGGGAAAGGGAGGGAAAAAGGGAGAGAAAAATCAATGCATGGTTGCCTCTCACGCGCCCCCTACTGAGGACCAGACCCACAACCCAGGTATGTTCCCTGACTGGGAATCGAACCTGCGACCCTTTGGTTCACAGGCCAACACTCAATTCACTGAGCCACACCAGCCATGGCTGGAATTCTTTATTTAGAATGAGGAAAATCTCACAAAAGATTATTGGAGCTTTCAAGGCTCACATCCCTTATTTTCTGATATCATTAGATGCTTCATGAGAAATCCTGGAACTGAAATGCTCAGGGCTATGGCCTGGCTTTCCATCCCTGGAGGGAAACTCACAGCAAGTCGAAGCTTGAATTCGATTAGTCTCACAGTAAAGTCCCCTCTGGTATTTAAGAGGTTTGCAATCTAAATATCCCATGTGTGTATATATATGGACATAAGAATCTTCCAAACCATACTTTTTTCCATTCCTCCTTTTTACATGTCTATGATAATTTAGATAGAACATGTCTTATTCTGGCTTGTCTATTCAAGCTTATTCTGGCTTGACATAGAACATGTCTATGTGCTCAGTGCTAGGAGAGAAACCACACTGGGATGGAGCCCATGACGGGAGACACGGAACCTGGGACCACGGCTTTGTTTACACATCTGTGTGCTCTATAGATTTTGTATTTGGTGCTGCCGGGGGCGATGCGAGGGGTCAAGGCCATCAAGAAAGAGGAGGTCGTATGGAGTGTGGAGGGGTTTACTGGGTGAACGTGGTGGGGATGAGGGATATTACTGGGTTTCAGGCCATGAGGGTTAAAGGGGAGGAACACAAAGGACCCATGTAGCCCCTTAGCTGGAGCCTGAGGCTGGTTCAGACTTCGAAGCAGCTCTAGGGAAAGCAGAGAGTCAGGTCTCATGCCTGAGCTGCTCTGCTCATTAGTTCTGGCCCCACGTGTCTCCAGGGCACTTGAAGTGTGGCCAGTCCCAACGGAGGTAGCCGCTGGTGCCAAGGACTTAGCGTGCATTGGTATGCAAAGACTTCATGTGACATGAAAGATGGCAGGACACCTCATGAGTAGCTTTTCCACCATGATTGCATGTTAAAACAATAATATTTTGGATATATTGGGTTAAATGAAATATATCAAAAGTAAGTCACTTTTCTTGCCCTTTTATTAAATGTGGCTCCTGGGAAGTTTATACTTGTCTGTGTGGCTCCCATAGTGGGGTGACACTGTTTGAGCAGTTGGTCTCAGTCCTGGTCGCACATTACTACCCACAGGCCCCCCTCCCAACAGACTGGGGGCATCAGAGCCTCTCAGGGTTCAGGCCAGGAGCCTGCATTTCTGATAAAGGACCCCCATTATTGTAACACAGGCCACCCCTAGGAATGCCATGGCTCGGATGTGTGGACTATAGCTCTGCGTCTGCATTGCACAGCCCTCATGCCTCCAGTAACCCATCTCTTTGAATCTAGTCAGATTCCAGGGACCTTTTGTGTAGGGTAGTTTCCTATGCAGAATCATTTGTGCAAAGTCATTTGTCAGTAAGGCTCCTGTTGACGGCAGCCCAGACTGATAAATGTCTAACTGCAGGGACATCATTTAATAAAAAAAAAAAAGTGCCTGGTGCCTTCTTCAGTCTCTGCACCATGGTGCACTTGCTTGCCAGGCAGAAATGGGGGCTTTAGGGATTCAGTCCTATCCGATCTGTCTCCGTGGAGAAGGGGTGCAGGCTCATGAGGGAGTCACCTGGCCATCTCTGGCTCCCCTCAGTGTGAATGCAGGGTGAAGTCTCTTTTGGAAGGGGACAATGCCAGACAGGCACAGTGACAAAGTCATGCCTCCCTGTGTGCTTTCCCAGAGACACTTATTTCCAGTTAGTAAGACATCTTGCTTTTGGCACCTTCTTATCCTGACTAAAGCATTGTCATGGTCACGGGTATTTATGTTTTTTTCCAAGGTACACTCTTTAAGTGGTCTTTATTTCAAGGGCTCTTAGTAACAACAAGACCAGTCTTTTCAAAGTCTGAGAAAGTGACTATTCCTTATGAAAGGAATAGAAAGCCAAATTACACTGGTACCTAGAAGCCCATAAATACAAGCTTGTATTTCCACATCTGCTAGAAGTCTTCTTCTTCAACTGAAAGCCGTCTTCTCCTCTGGCTTCTCCAATCCCTTAGAGGAGAGGGAAGACACTCAGAGGGAGCACTTCCGCTCATTTAAATCAGTGCGACCTAGGAACCGCGGGACTATCTTCTGAAGTCACATCGTTTCTTTGGTTGCTAGTGTGTATTTACTTTGCTCTGGAGTCCCTCCACATGGGATCTGCAGATTCTTTTCACTCCATGGCTCCTTCTTCCTCGTAGGCTGCCCCTGGCAGTGGCTGAAGTGGGGCCGCTATTTATAGCTTGATTTTTCACCAGCCGCTTCATATGGATTGGTAGAACACCTCTGCCAGCCCATTACCTCCGGGGTAACATCAGCGTAGAACTTCAGTTTCTAAAGTAGAAGTTTAAGTAGCATCATGAGAGAACTACTTGTCTAGATCGTGCTAACACCTTGTTAAGTTGGGTAGATCCTTGTCTTAGCATTAAGAAAGTTAATGTTCCTTTAAATATCATTCATTTGAGAAACTGTAGGAATAAGAGTGGTTTTTTTTTTCTCCATTTAGCTTCATGGAGATTATTGATTTCATTAAAGAAATTCAAGCAACCTCCGAAATTCTCTCTAATTCTATAGCAGAATGCCCGAATGTCTTCCTGGGGCCCACGATGTTCACATTCTGGTGAACACCCCTCATATCTGCTTCTGGCCCAGCCTCCGGCCTGCAGCCAGAGCTCACACGCCATTCCTGGAGTGGGTCCTGCTTTTCTGGAGCTCCTTAATTTGAATGTATTGTTCTGTCCTCCTAGTATCTTACCACCCTTCTCCTAGCAAACTCCTACTCAGCCTCTCTGACACCCGCCCCTCTTCCAGATGCTGCTTCTTCCCCAGAAATCTCCCCCAACTGCCCTGGGGCGTGGTATCTCGCGTAACTCTACTTTGGTACTGATTTCTAATTCAGCGTGTTTATTTACATGAATTGATCCCTCACCCCTGAGCCCTGGAGGGCAGACATTAAATTCAGTGTTTGTCTTCAAGAGGTAGGAAAGAGCAGACATTTGAAGGTAACTACATCTCTCCACCTGTCGACTTTTCCCGTGCCATATCCTCCCACTTTTTCAAGCTTCACTTTTACAGTGTGACTCAGATGCATTCATCATCCGGGTGGCTTGTCTTTTCACATGCCTCCGTTTCCTTATGTCTGTTAAGTGAGGTTCTGCGGGTCTGGAAGGATAGTGCACACACTGATACCTGGGAGAGAGGCCTTAAGGACCCGACCCTCCTCTTGATCTGGTCAGCACCTCCCCTGCTGCTCAGGCCCTGGCTGACCTTGAACGAAGGAACGGCGGCACAGCCTAGAGTTTCACATGTCACCAGAGTTGATGTTGGAGTCCCTTGTTCTGCTTCCTGGCCCTGCAGAAGGGACACAGGGACAATTGAAACTGAAAGGCAAGATGGATGCCCTCTAAATGTCACCTCACTGCCTAATATTGGCAGTCTGGGTTGAGTGGTGCGTGGTTTTCTTTGCAGTGTTTTATTTGTATTACTGTTACTGATTGAAAATGAGTATGGTAGTAGAATGCTTTGATTTTGAAGCTGCAAGTCATATACAAACAGAACTGTATCCCAAGAAGACATTTCTAAGCCCAATTTAGAGTAACAAAATGTTTGTTAAGTTGAATTAAATGGCTCTTCTTCATCCCTGACACCGTGTAAATTGACTGAAGGGAAGCAACCATTGTCTGAGCTACATTACAGATGCCACAGCTTGCAAAAGCAAGCAAATGAAACAGCAAATTTGGTGCCAGATTTGGAACTTACGTTGGAGAGTAATGGCCTTAAATACGGATACAGATTCCCTCTGTATCTTCATTAGAATGAAGCGCCGTTTTTCTACTGTAGCAACATGCCATTTCATTAAAATAGAAGTGTGCTTGGGAGTGCATGAGCCCCTCTTGTGTTTGGGGAACAGCTATGGCAAGATTAATGACTGTTAGGGTTTTTTTGTATTGATGCACTTTTATATATGCATCTGTATTTATGAGAACATATTATTTCAGATACTGAGTTCAGTGGGCAACGGAAAAAAGGAAACTGTGACTGGAGCTCTGAGGCTGTGAATCAGAACAGAATGTGGAGTACAGTGCGGCCCGTGGGCTCCCGGGAAGAGCCCTTCTCCCCGGCGGATGAGTCGCCCTGTCAGTAGTGACAGGAACGCTGTTGGAAGTGAACACTAAGCGGTGCTCTCCGTGTTTAAGTGACAGTGCCACAGTGTCATCAGGGATACAGCGCAAGGGCTGTTACCATTCACCTCATGATTCCTGGGGTTCCGTAATTCATCTTCATGAAACACCAGTGACAGCTAGTACCCGTTCTTCCTGTGAGTGAGGGACGATATGCCCGTGATCTGTTTGGGGCATTCGCTAACGATGGCTGTGTGTTTGTTATCACGTGCGTGCATATGTAGCTGAAATGTAGGTGGGGACATTTAGGACTGTCTCAAAGGCAGAGTGAATTCTCCTTTTATATACTCATAGCACAAGAGTTCAGCTATAGTCGTAATGAGCTAAAGGTAAATGTTTGAAGAATTCAGGAAAGGAGCAAAAATTAGATGGGGGTGGAGCCCTGGCTGGTGTGGCTCAATGGATTGAGTGCTGGCCTGTGAACCAAAAGCGTTGCCAGTTTCGATTCCCAGTCCAGGACGCACGCCTGGGTTGTGGGCCAGGTCCCTAGTTGGGGGTATAAGAGGCAACCACACATTGGTGTTTTTCTCCCTCTTTCTTCCTCCCTCTCCCTTTCTCTCAAAATAAATAAAATCTTTTCAAAAACTTAGATGGGGATGGAAAAGAGAAGAGCCACAACAGCACAGGGCTAGGGATAAAAGTAGGTAAGGTTAATTTTTCATAAAAATTACAAAATGAAGTGCCAAAATGAGGGTAAAATTTTCTGATTTAATCCTATTTGAAGTTCTGAGTTATTTCCTTCTGAGTTTTGGTTGTTGAGTGCAGATCATTCAGGTTTCTAAGGTAGTGTTGTATATATATTTGTCTTAAAAATTTGCACTTGCACATTATAAACGTCTTTATCTGCAGGGATGCTGTAAAGAAGGAAGTCTCCATGTTTTACTCCTATTTTGGTCCACAGCTGCTAGATTAACCTCAGAGAATCTCTAATCATTCTACTTCTCCACTCTGTGAACTCCTTCTGAAGTTCCAACTTCTTAGAAAGTCAGAGCCCTTCACGAGCTGCTTCCACCAGTTCCTTTTGTCTTATCTCCTGCGTGCAAAATGCTCTTTCTTAGGGACTGGCAACCCATTTGTTCACTCAACAAGTACATAGTGCATGTGCACAGTCTGGGGATCAAAGATAAAAGGATGTGGTTTAAGTACATTCAGCTGTGTGTTCCAGGCGCTCAGGAAGGGGCGGCAACCAGGTCAACTGCATGGCCTCCTAAACCGCCATTCCTTTACTTTCGATACTCCCTTCGAGTGGCCTTACCATCCATTTCTATCCCTGGAAACCTTCCCATCCATCTTTGCCTAATCCCTTCAGAAGAAGGTAAGCCATTCATTCCATAATTCATTGTCATTTTTAAAAATTGTTGTACTAGGCAATATCTACTTACTCTAATATTTCTCAACATACACCTTCTAAGAGTCAGTATCTCTGAAGTCAAGGACGATTTTCCCAACAGTGCCTGTGCCCCATGATGACCAGAAGGTGAAACTGCAAAACAATCACATACCCGTTGAGTGAGTGAAATCATTCAAACTTAATTGGAGACAGCATCATTCTTATTTTTTCTTTAATCATTCGCCTCAATATAGATGTAGAAGGGAAAAGCTACCATTTCTGTCATTCCTGACTGCAGTGAGTACAAAATCAAATGATTCAACTGAAATTAAAAAAAAAAAAAACTTTCACAAGTTTTATAGCACATTTTGTACAATTTTATGTTGAATGAAATGTTCCCTTTTTTAAGGGAAAATAAAACATTTCTGTTGAAAATTAACAAACGTATGATTATTTTCTCCATAATATATCTATACAATTTTGTTAATCATTGAACTCTTTTAATTCATTCTTTAAAATTATTTCAATCTATCTTTTCATAAAATGTTAAGTAGTAAAACTTGAACATTTACTTTTAAAAAATGACTATAACTTTATAGATAAGTGCCCTGCCTGCTTGGCTGGAGCATCGTCCCGTGGACCAAAAGGTTGTGGGTTTGATTCCCAGGCAGGGCACATACCCAGGTTGGGGGTTCAATTCCCAGTTGGTGCTCATACAAGGACGCAACCAGTCGATGTTTCTTTCTCACACCAATGCTGTCTGCTCTCTCTCCCTTCCTCCCTCTGTAAAAGCAATGGAATAAAAATGTCCTCACTGAGGATTTTAAAAAGTTATAAATAACTGAATTTTATAAGTTTTCACCTATGAGATTGTATAAATTTGTAATCCCAAAAAAATGGAACTTACCTTTTTTACTATACAACTGAATAAATACCAATTAGCTTTATTCCTGAACATGGATCATTACACACAGCTTCCTAGACACACCCAAAAATACATACTTGAAATAAGTATAATGATGATTAAATAACTAACTCCAAACTTAATCACTTTGAACATTATCTTTATAATATTATGCCAAATATGTTAGCGGCACTTATCTAAATTTCAACATCTTATAATCTACATAAATTTATTAGTGATAGCTATACTTGAATTTCAGATAATGCATTAAAAACTCCTGCATTGGGTGAATATTAAAGATATTATTCTTTCAGTTAAACATCATCTTCTCAAAGGAAAAAATAAAATAATATGATTTCAGTTCTTCAGCAGACTGAATGTGAGTCTATCATTCATTCCTAAAACACTGACTTCAATCAAATGATAAATCTTGCTGAGAAAAAATGTCTTTCTTTTACGAGATACTCAGTAAATATGTGATGAAATTAGGCAACAGACCCTCACAGTTTTATTGTCCGTACTCCTTATGTTTATGCCAATAAGATAGGTTAATCATACAGAATGCATTTTCATCCGGCACCAAACTTCCAAGAGAGAGACTTATTCCACCTTCTGCAGATCTCATTCTGTGACATACTGGAGCTAAATTATAGTTTTGATTATTAAGTGCTTAATTAAAGAAGAAGTATCCTAGTTTGCCTCCTAGTATTGCTGCATGGACCCACCCCCAGCAGGCCGACCTCACACCACACACCAGGCAGTTACAGTCCTGATCAGCTCTCCTGGTTTCTCAGCATGGGTCTGCCTTGGAAATCGCCAGCTTGGATGCTAAATGCTCTTATGAGTGAGATCACTTAGGACTCCTTTCTTGTAGGGATGATACTAAGCTTTGTTAATCAGAGTGGAAAATGTGAATGTTTACAGGGCACCAGAAAGAGCTCTCTCATCAAAAATGGAGACACAGCCCAAAGAAAAGATTTGTTCTCAAAACCTGCCAGTGCAGCAGAATGAACCAATTCAGCTTCACATAAAAGAGGGATCCTACAGTGAATTCAAGTGGACTCTTTCCCCTTCTTTATGATAGCGGTAATGTTTCATTGTTTCCCAATGAATGGAGCTAATTGTAAACTATTTCTTCTGTCACCGTGAGAGTTTCATTTGTGTTGAAAACCCTCTGTTAAAACCAACAAGAAAATTAATAGTGAAAACAGGGGCCTGGTGTCTAATTTCTGTTTGCTTTTGAGAGCTGGTTGGGAACGAATAAAATAAACAACCGAGGCGTCCTGGAGGAGAACAATAACAGAAAGCCTTTTCTGCCTTTGTGAGGTGCAGTGCCGGAACTGAGGTCACACCCCCTCCAGCAAACCTGCCTCTCCTCCAGGCATCTGTTACCAGGACCACAGCAATCACCATTTGAAGTCAGCTCGAAAAAAAATGCAAAGGGCCTGCTGAAATGCCAGCATTTTCATTTTGTTTTGATGACTTTCTCAAAGAATAACAATGTTCAGCTTAGATTTGTGTGTGTGTGTAGTGCCCTTTGAGAAAGAACATTTTCTCTTTAAAAGCCACACAAAGCTCAACTCAAGCAGTTTCACTGTTCCCCCTCTCTCAGGAAGCTAATAAAAAAGACTAATGTATTACTTAATGAAGCTATTCGTTGCTTAATAAAAATAAGGATTAGTAACAATAACTGTTATACTCCCATTAACCTTATTTTCCAGCTCAACCATAGAAGTTGCTTAGATGTATTATGTTTCTACCATAGTTTGCTTGGAAAAAAAAATAGAGCTACTGGGAAATTTAAGTTTCATTTACAAAGTAAGATTGGTTTTCATTGTCGTTTTAGAAATTTGAGTTAAAGCCCTGGCTGGTGTAGCTCAGTGGATTGAGCGCGGGCTGCGAACCAGGCATCGCAGGTTCGATTCCCAGTCAGGGCACATGCCTACGTTGCAGGCCATATCTTCCAGCAACCACACATTGATGTTTGTCTCTCTCTCTCTCTCCCTCCATTCCCTCTCTAAAAATAAATAAATAAAATCTTAAAAAAAAGAAATTTGAGTTAAAGACCAGTGTTAAACCCAGCTCCTAAAATCTCCAGTTTCGGAAGGCGCCAGTGCCGGCGAGTGGCAGCTCTGGAAGTGGGAGAGGATCTGTGACTCGCAGTCCGCCAGCCCGGGTCTTATTCCCGGGTGTACGACTTCCTTACTGTGTGATATTTGCACGTCTCCTTTGTGACTTCTGATGTCCTAATGTGTTGCTTTTCAAAGTGGGAAGCAGCTCAGGCTACCTGCAGCCAGAACTACTGGTGATTAGTTTGTAAGGGTCACATGTCCATTTTGTCAATGCTCACAGCAAAGGCTGATAAAAACCAATATGATCGACCTCTGGTGAGAGACTTTTATAACAAATCATAAGGATTCTTGGCAGGCAGTTCCCAACACCACTGCCCTAGATGCAGGTGAAGTCACCAAATTTAGTAAAGTCACTTTACTGAAAGCTTAGTTGAAAGATTATTCTTCTTTAAAGACATTAAATGTATTAAGAATCTATGCATGGCCCTGGCTGCTGTGGCTCAGTGGATTGAGCGCCGGCCTGCAAACCAACAGGTCACCAGTTCGATTCCCAGTCAGGGCCTGGGTTGCGGGCCAGGTCCCCAGTTGTGGACGTGCAAGAGGCAGCCAGTCAATGTTTCTCTTGCTCTCTTTCTCCCTCCCCTCTCTCTAAAAATAAATAAATGAAATCTTTTAAAAAAAGGATCTGTGCTCTGTGAGATCAGGAACTTTGATTTTGATGCCGCTGAGTATCTAGGGCAAGGGTGTCAAACTCACTTTCACCGGGGGCCACATCAGCCTCATGGTTGCCTTCAAAGGGACACATGTAATTTCAACTCCTCATCAGTTAAGGAGCAGTTACATTTATACAGTCCTAAAATTATTTCGGCCCTTTGAAGGCAACCACAAGGCCGATGTGGCCCCCGGTGAAAAGGAGTTTGACACCCCTGCTCTAGGGCATTGCGTGGCATATAGTATTGAATCAATGAATGAAAAAACTCACTGAATATATCCTCTTTTACTATATTCATGGGATGATTTAGTTCATGACTGTATCCCTCATGAATATGTCCTTCATGAATATATTCATTCGGAGACGAAACCTGTGACCCTTCGCTTTTGATAAATTGAACAATCCATAAAATGCTAATATATTCACATTTATTGAACGTATGTAAAAGAAGAATGCATTCATATTCATAGAATATATTCAGGAAGAATATCTCTTAACACAATTGCCTGAGAAATGGTACATTTGATGCGTTTGGTGAATCAGTCATGCATCAGTTGATTCTTTGGAGAATTGTTTTTGATCGATCCAGTTTCAGAGAATCGGTTTTTGGTGGATAGATACACAGCCCCTTTTCTTGACTCTGATAAGTGAGATCATGAACAGGTGGGCTACTGGCAGTTGGGGTTCGCTACCCTATCAGTCTGTGGACTCAGATGTCCCCCGTGAAATCTCTATTGAAGGATGAACAGAATCCCCTCCTTCAAAGGGAAAGAGCTTATAGGTCAAGGTCAACTTCAGACCAAGAACCAGTTACTCAGCTCATTCTGGCTTATTGTTTCACCTTCTCTCCTTGTGACTCAGCAAATGTGGCTTTCACTTGGGAATGTGGTAGTGTGTGAGTACAGGGGAGGGGACACGGACTTCAGCTATTAGTGTTAGTGTATGCTCTGTATTTATGTTATAAAATGTGGATACAGAGTGCTCAACAGAAGTATATCATCTTATATAAATACAGAGCATACAAACGTATGTTTAAAGAGTGTAATCTATGTCAATCAGTAACCAGCCACTTGAATTTCCTTTCTCAAGTAATACAAGCCCTTTCAAGGTTATAACCCCAGCCACCCAAGGGCTTAACCTGCCGTGGAGAGTCACCGGCATTGTGAGCCTCTGCTTGCAATGAAATTACTCTCTCTCAGGTAGCTGACAGCAGAAGCAAGATAGAGAACCTTTCAACTAAATGAGCTGGGATGGCAGTGAGCCTGTAAGATGTGAACATTGACATTTAAGTCACTTGGTTATACCTTTGTATCTGAGAGATACAGACATGGTGAGCTCAAGAAAATGGGGAAGAAAGCTTAAGACAGGTTTTAAAATGAAGGTGAGATGATAGACTCTATAACCTTTAGAGGGAAAGCAGAAGAAAAGAAAGTCAATATTTTCGTGTTAGAGGGGTTTGGGGGAGGTCACAGGTTTAGGGTTTTTTGCTCTATGAATTTAAATAATTTGCATTCCCTAGATCTGTGAGACAGCAAGGGGTTGTAATTATGGCTGATAAGTTAATCAAGGAAAGGAAAGCTCTACATTTAGAATGAAATTAGACATAATTTAAAAAGTGACATCACCTTTTAAAGCCCTTAAAAGTATCCTGAAGTCCCCTCAGAATTTTTATGATGTCTCTCTCTACCTTAACATAGGCCTCCAATAGTATCTTTTATTTTCTTATATATGACACTTCATATTAAATTAATAGAATTGATAACTGTCACTTTTTTTTGAAATTACGATTGCTTTAATATTCTATAGCTGTGTGCATACTGAGTAAGTTTTTGGGGGCTTCAGTACATATCAGTCTCATGGCCTGAAATATAACGGTAACTTCAATATTTTCTAGATATTTCAGTGAGGTTACATATTACTTAGTCTTATCTTGATTTATTAACTTTTAGGGATATATAGACACGGCTCCTTTTATTGGCTCTTTGCTTTATTGTGCCACACAGATGTTACACGTTTCACAAATCGAAGGCTAAACTCTCCATCAGCAAAAATGTTAGGGCTTGCTTTATTGCAATGCTTGCTTTACTGGGACGGTCTAGAACCAAATCTAAAATATCCCAAATGTATCCTGCATACCATGCATGCGGAAGGTGCAGGCATTGTGAAGGCACAGCTCCTGAGTTGTTTGAAAAACCGAATACGCCTATGTAACTCGGACCAAGATCAAGAGACAAGAAACTACCAACCCTCCAGGTTGTTCTGAATTCAGTAATTGACGCTAACTAGAGGGCTGTCCATCTAGCAGCCAACACCTGACAGTGTTTGATGGGTAACTACTAATGAAATGTAATTGTGCTGTATGGCCAGAAACCAAGGCATCTGTAGATCTCATGAGTGTTTTCTTTAGACAGGACAGGACCTGCCAATAAGAAGACAGTCATTGTTCATCCGTATCACAGAATTTCAAGGCTGTGAGATGTCTAATCTAACACGGGTTCCCTCAGATAATTCCCTCTGTGGGTCACATCTGGGTGGTCTCTTCCTCTCAACCCTGGGCTAGTGTTCCAGCGCATTCCTGCTGTAAGGTGCACACACTCTCCCCCTGGCCCCTACCTCCGCCTTCACTTTCCCTTCCAGGCCTCCGAGTGCTTCTGTGGCACTGGCTGTGCCTCTCTGGGCTGTCTGCCCTCATATGCTCCCAAGTCTCTCTGAGGCCCCCGTGACTGCCATCTCCTGGCCACTGAGTTCAGACTTTCAGTGACTCCCTCTGTTGTCAGTAAGAGTCTTCTCTTTGCACCTCAGATGAAGTCTGTTCTGTCTACTATGGGCAGAGTTGCCCACTGGGGCAAGGGCAGGTTTGTGGAGCCAGATAATCAACTCCAGCAATGGAAGTATTTTTGTTGTTAATGTGCTCTACGTGACTTTATCAAATCGATAACATTGCCAGTGGTTTTCTGTTCTCTACAGCACACGAATGTGTTTCCATCTTATTTTAAGTGTCTAAAGCTGTGGGGAACCTTGTCATCAGCTGGTATGGATCATCTATTTTAGTAGCAAGAATTTCTGGGCCAGAGAGGCGAAGGGATTGTCTCAGGTGATATTAGCACCTGTGCTATCCAGAGTCTGACACTGCTGTGCCGTGTGTCATGCTGTGAGTCACATTTCCGGGCACACGTATATGCCAACACACACACAGCTTATGTACATTTATACTGGTCTGTGAAACCATGCTGAAAAGGAAATCATTGGTTGTTAAAATTTACACTGTTAAAAAATATTAATTTTTAAGCTATTAGTTTTATTTTGATCTTGTCTAATATGTATCACATTCAGGTTAAAATCCATATTAATCATATCCAGGTTAATCATATTTAAAGAGATGAGTAGAATAAAAGTGTGATATATATATGCAACTTTAGTCATACAAATATTATTTTAATGTGCTCACCTGTAGCATTTTTCCTCTCCCACTTTGCCACCAAAAATGAGGGACACTACCAAAAGGCAGTTGACAGTGAAAATGGATTGTCATTGAATTGAAGAGCGCAGGAGAAGTAGTTCATGAATGTGTGCAGATGTGCCCTTCACGGTTCAGTGCCCACAGCTGGAGCGAACAACGGAGCTGAAACAACTGTGTGGCCTCTCCTGCTAGGAGTCACGGAGTAGGAAAAGTAGGAGAGAGTCTGCAGAAAAGTAGCCGCTTGTGAAGGGTGGAGCCTGACTTTTTCACCTGTGTCTGTGGCCTACGGACATTGCTCAGGCCCTGCTTCGAGTCTAGGACCAAAATTATTCAGCGTCAAGTACAAAAAAAGAGCTCTATTCAAGGGGAGTAATTTAAAATGGTCTGAAATGAGAAACTGTGGTTCCATTATGCATTTTATGATGTAATTCAAAAATAATGATTTACAGCCCTGGCTGGTGTAGCTTAGTGGATTGAGCGCGGGCTGCAAACCAGGCATCGCAGGTTCAATTCCCAGTCAGGGCACATGCCTAGGTTGCAGGCCATGTCTCCCAGCAACCACACATTGAAAAATAAATAAATAAAATCTTTAAAAAAATATATAATAATGATTTATACTCAAATCATAAAGGGTTGTACCTCAGCATAATATTTTAATACCCTTCTTCCACGCCAGGGCTCTGGTTACGATCATTCTCTGAACTCATGAACTCCTAGCCCCTGAGTGGCTGGAAAATCTCTCCAACCAACAACTGCACTCCCATCATAGTTAGCCATGACACACAGGTGTAAATGCCTCTGTTTAATCAAACCCACTTCACTTCACAATCCTCTATGGTGAATGTGAAACTGCCACTTTCAAAAATATTTAGAAGAAAAGGGAGAATTTCATGATGTGTGCTGTTTTAAAGAAAGCCAACCTTAAATTCTGATAGTTACTCATTTTAAGCTTTTAATTTGTTATCAAAATTTAGAAAAATGAGAACATGGATTCAGGAATTAACCTAAAGTAAACTGCTGTTGTCTTCATTTATGGTATTCTTATTATTCTTTCTCTACGCTATTTTTTAATATTACCTCTTCAATATTGAGGTGACAGAATTGAAAAGCAGTCATCAACCAATATTGACACGTAGCTGTCTTTTCTCCTTATTGCATTTTGGGGACAATGAAGGGATTGTGTACTCTGTAGTCACGAGCAGTCATGAAGACAGGTGGTCAACAGAGTATGAATTAGACTACAGAAAATGAGCAGACGCCCACACTTGGGTTACGGCTTGCCAGAGATCTCCAGTTGGGTACCAAAATCATCTCATCTACATTCTGCCTTCTCTGTGTGTTTTTTGTTTTTCCCCTGTGCCCTACAACTCCAGTTTATGAGATATAGGGAAGTGTCTCATGGAAGTTATAAAAATGCATGTTAAAATATTTAAATCTCCTTAGATGGTATAAGAGGTAAACTTCTTGAGACCAGGAATCACCTTAGTTATTTTTATATGCCCTGCAGCATTTTTCACAGAGGTGTGTCCTCAGAAAAAGAGCAGTGGATGCAAATGTCCTTGCCATTTGAACAGTGTTGGATTCCTACAAATAAGAGTGATTTCGTGCCTTTAGAGAAAACTGTAAGATAATGGGTTACAAATACATTTCAGCAAGTAGGTGAATTCACAAGTAGTGAATCAACAAATGAGGGTGAACTGTATGTGAAATGCACAGATCTTAAAAGTGCAATTCAGTGGATTCTGATAAACATGTACTCTTATGCATCCAACCTCCAACCAAGATGTAGAATGTTTTCGTGAGCTCAGGAAGTTTCCTTGTGCCAATTCACAGTCCATTCCGACCTGGGCCCTTCTCCCGTAGGCAACCACTGTCCCGATTTCTATCACAATAGATTAGTTTCACCTGTTTTAGAATTTCATGTAAAAGGATGCATTCAGTGTGTTGTATTCCGGGCCTACATTCTTTTGTGCAAAACAGTGGTGTTCGTGGCACTAGTTCATATTTTTTATTAATGGCACCCCCTTGTTTGAATATACCCTGTATGGATATACAATTATTTCCAGACAAGATCGGGCACATTCAGGGTGGTACTGGCCACAGATGAAAAAACAAAAACAACAACAAAACACCTTATTTTTCTCTATTGGATTGCCTTAGTGTCTTTGTCAAAAAATAGTGGACCACATATGTGTGGATCTATTTCTAAACTCTTGGTGGATTGTTATAGCTTTAGAGCAAATCTTTAAGTCATGTCATATGTCTTCTGATTTTTTCTTTGAGTTATTTTGAATATTTAAAGTTTTAAAAAATATTTCCTTATACATTGTAAAATCTTGTATTTATTTTCCTACAAAGACCAATATTGGGATTTTCACTAGAACTGCACGGTGTATATATAATGTCCCTTTATTTAGCTCTTAATTTCCTCGGCAATATTTGGAGGTTTAGTGTGGAACTTTCCCCAAATGACTCTCATGTGTAGACAACGTAATAAAATCTATTCACCTAAGCTCTGTCTTCCTCGGATTCTGGGTGCCTAAAAGGAAAGAATACAACCCATCCATGAGATTCTACACACACAGTAAGTGAAGGGTCCTTTCCAGCAGCTCATGAAAACAGCTGTGCAGTGCGCTCTCCCCAATGTGTTCGTCTCCTGAAGGGTTCCATCCTAGTAGCTCTTCCAGAAAAGACACGTGCTATGGCGACATCTGTCTATATCTCTTCAGAAACACATTTGGCAGATTTTTCCATTTAAAAAAATAGAAGTGTTTCATGCCTGCCCGAGAATCTTATTCCATGTTCTGTCTGGTTGTATTTGGTCATGTATAGAAGGTGATTCGGATTAGCTTGTAGAAGTGAGCAAGATTAAATTGGATCAATTTCCTAACAATAGGGGACTTCTATGGACAAAGAAGAAATAGTACGTGGCATATTGATATAGAGATGCCTACTTCTGTGCACAGCTGTGCCACCCTGAACGCGCCCGATCTCATCTGAGATGCCTACTTCCTTTCCCTTTTTATTCCATAAGTGGGTAACTGATAACTTACGAGATATATTATTACCATATCAGAAAACAGCATAACTGCCTAAAGATGGATTCATATTGTAGGAGATTTTTCTCTCAGGATTGAATATTGAGCAAAAGACTGAAAACTCTAGTCACTGTGATTTTATTTGAAGCAATATTCCAACAGATGTTACATCTTCCTCTGCTACTATATTTTAAATACTTTCTTTTTTTCCAATATGCATTAAAACAGTCTTTTCTTCTTGTCTCTAATAAGAGCAACATCTGTTTCTTCTAGTTCAATCAAAGCAGCCACCTCAGGAGTCTCACTTAAAAAATAATGCCATCAGAAAGACAGCCTAGATAGAACATGCTTCATTAACATTTTACATTTGCATACAAAACACGCTTTCCCAACAATTTTAAGTTAGGGAGATGTTAGAGAAAATATTATAAAACAACATAGTTATCTAATGAAAAACAATTAAAACCAGAAGCTGGAGTATTTTTTCAAAGATAGTGATTTTAGGTTAAAAACTCTCGTAAAAATACAGGTCTCCTTTTGTATAATTGAAAAGTTTTCATCAGCATTTAAGGAAGAATTGGAGGTATCTGTTATAAAGTAACATCAAATGATCTTTCAGTTTAAAATTAAATCAAAACTGTTGCAGTAGGGCATGCTTTTTAAAAGGAGAATGCTTTGGAAAATACATACTCTGGTTTATTTCTGTCTCCTCAAAGTTAGTCACCATGAGAAAAAAAGCATTACTTCAAATTGGGTTTAATTTTTGAAACTATTACATGGACATTCAAAACCACATCTATTAAATAATCTAGTTTTAAGCAACACATTTTGTTCAAAAGTGCTTTAAAAATTGTTGACCTTGATATTTTTGACATTTCACAATTTATTTTTTCTTTTTTAACTGAATGTATTGTGTTGACATTGGTTAAAACAATTATATAGGTTTCAAGTGCACAATTCTATAACACCTCACCTGTGCACTGTACTGTGGGTTTGCCACCCCAAGTCCAGTCTCCTTGCATCACCAGTTATCCCCCCTTTCCCTCTGGAAACCACCATGTTATTTTCTGCATCTATGAAGATTTTTGTTTTGGTTTGTTTTTTTGGGGGGGTGCCCTTAATCCCCTCACCTTTCTCACCCAGCCCCCCAATGTGCCCCCAGCAACTGTCGGTCTGCTCCCTATTAGACTGTCTCTATTTTGTTTGTTAGTTTATCTTGTTCATTAGATTCCCCATATGAGTGAAATCCCGTGGTACTTGGTTTTCTCTGACTTATTTCACATGGCATGATGTTCTCCATGTTCACCCGTACTGCCACATAGGGTAAGGTTGACAAGAGATACAACATTTTGAGCTACCTCCCCAAATGTTCAAATTCCTCACCACTGCTATCACACTCTTGGATGTGTACTGGGGAGGGGGTTATTTGTTCATAAAGAAAACCAATTTTAATCATTTCACAACAGTTGGTGCTTAAAGAACCCAAGTACAGCCACTCAAGTTGATGTGTAGAGAGCCCCGCGGGCTCCCTCCCAGAGTAATAAGCAATAGCTAATACGCACTGAGTGCTAACCGTGAGCCAGGCAGTGTTTTGGTGATGAGGTCTAACACCCTGAGTCCTCACGAGGACCCTATGCAGCAGACCCTTCTATCGTTCCTTCTCTACAGAGAAGGGAACGGAGGCTGAAAGAGGTTAACTGGCCGAAGGCCCGGCCATTAAGTGAGCAGAAATGCGATTTGCCCCCAGATGTCTGACCGCAGAGTCCATGGTCTTGGCCATCGCTCTGTCTGTCCCCCAGAGGGTGACTGCAGGTCAGACACCCCTGTTCCACTCCCGCTCAGTCTCTTCAAGGCGCATGTTTCACGTGTGCCTGAGCAGCCTGTCACCCCAGAGATACGGCAACCCCTCCCGCTCTCCCAGCAGGGCAGTTAAGAGCACCTTTTGACTAACTTGCATACTTAACTTGTAGTGCTGTAGGTGAAACTGTCTATCATATTTAGTTAATTTACTATGTGCTTTTAAAATTATATACATAAATACATTAGCAAGTTTGTCTTCCACTCTCATGTCTGGGAAATGATGTTGTTCTAATTTCTGTATATGCGGCTTTAACATCAATGTCCCCGTCATAAACTTGTAACACACCCGGCACAGTTTTTCAGAACAAGTCCTCTTCACCTCTGAGTTGTTTGAATACAGGAGTTCTTTCCCACGTGTCATGCTGTTCCTGGTCGTGTTTCTCTAAGCCTCACGTGCCCGTTGACGTAACATTAGGACACCTTTTTTTCCAGTGGTCAAATGTGGATATTCATAATGTCCGCAGGGTTAAGACTCATTACACTCCTGTCTTGTTGAGAAGGCTATTTATAACAAATACACCAATGTTTGTCATTGTGAGGTTAGTAACCCCCAGAGAAAAAGTCCTCAACTTAAGGCTCAGTTTCCTATTCTGTAACATGCAATGAATCAAAGCACCTTTATTTTTTGATCTAATGATACAAATATACTGCTTCCTAGTGGCCAGGCCCCATTCCAGTGCTATTACAAACCATGTTCACCCGTTCTTCTAAAGACACCTGTGAAGTGGATACCATGACTTGAGTTTTAGAGAAGAGAAGCCTGAGGCACAGAGGGCTTGAGTAAGTTGCCCAGGTTAGCAAGGGCAGGAACAAACTGCACCCCAGCTCCTGGGGCAGCCTTCTGGTCTGCAACCTCATTTCTGTCTTTCGGCGACCTCACTGTTGAGAAGAGGCAGGGCAGCGATGCATGCAGTGTGCGTAAACGATGCCAGGCATGTGTGAGGTAGGTGTGCAGGAAATTGGAGGCATATGAGACATGGGTCTTTTTTTAAGTTCAAGAATCTGCATTCTTCTTTTTTTTTTCTTTAATCAGACTGGTCCTGATCCACTGTCCAGTCATTGAGAACCCTCCGTGTCACAGGTGTGGGTCCCTGGTGGGTGTCTCCCTTCCCTGGTGCATGCGTTGGCTGTAGAATAGTGAGCGGAGGAATAACACCTCTTTAACAGCAAATGAGAAGTGCTGTTTTAGTCCTACCTAGTGATGTGTTCTTTGTGATGTGTGGTCTTTGTTATCCCTAATAAAACTTAGGGTGATAGTACATTTTTCCTGAATAAATGTATTGGGATTTATTGTAAGTTTATCTCTTATATCAATGATCTGATCGGCTGTGGTAATCTGACTGAATTGCATGTGGTAGTGAGTTCCAAAAGCCCTCCTTAGATGACATTAACATTTCATTTCGTATGAGATAAAAATTATTAACTAATATTGTTAATTTTAAAAGTGCTTTAAAGAGGCAATTCCTTTTAGCTTCTCTGAAGCAAAACTAATTCCGTTTCTTCCTAATGGCAGATGATTTAGGGAGTGATAAAAGGAAAACACGTTGGGGAGTGTGTCTGCAGGGGAGGTCATATATTTTTACTGTGGTCGGCGCTGCCTACACAGTTGTTCTGGTCTCCCGGGCACTGGAGAGTGTGGATGCAGAGGTGCAATGTGCTGAAACTTTGGCACCCTCTTTTTTTCTCACTATAAATTTGACAGCTGAGCCCTGAACAGTGGGGGAAACTGCTGTTTGTGTATCAAAAGGTGTAGCTGAGGGTCTTAACTCTATAAACGAACAACAAAACAGCACGTGCAAGAGCACGGATCCACTCATTGTACAGTGAAAAGAGTGGACAGAGTTCCCTTTGTTCAGAGTCCTACCAAACAAAGAGATGATTTTAATAAACACTCCTGAGCTCATGCTAATGTGCCTTGGGGAAAACGCTAGAATTTGCTTCTCAAACCTGTAGTATAAAATTTCCATTTGAATCAGAATTTTAAAAAAACAAATCAGTGTAAGAAAATAGTGAAAGACCTGTGGTATGTGGCATGTTCCAGCACGATAGTGCAAACGCTGGAACTTGGTGGCACCTCTGTGCATTTACGACCCTGGCACTACATGAGTCAGGAACATCCCTGGAAATTGAGCTCCTGTCCAGTGGTGGTGGCAGATGGAAATGAGTGCGTGTGCGTGTGTGCATAGTGTAAGAGAACTCTGACCATGGAATTACAAAGGTGATATCACATGTTTTGTTAATGTTTGTTTTTGTAAGAATTCAGCCTCTGGAACCAGGATTAGCTGAGTTCCAGTTCTAAGTTCTGCTATTTATTAGCCACAGAGGCTTACATTTTATTAGATTGTTTTATCACTTACATATTAGGGGAAAAATTATATGTATACATATTTTCTATGTATTATAAGTGAGTCAAATACAAGTAAAGTCCTCAGCAGAGTGACCACCATATAGAGCTTATTTAGAACTGTATATTTGTAAATACATAGACAGAGATCATGAAATTAGATTCTTCTCCAGAGAGAACCTTCAGGGTATTATTTTTTATACCATACAGATGAAGAAAAATTCAAAAAAGCAGCATGTTTTCTCTTGAGCAATAAGATCATTCTTGCCCCACGGAAGAATGAACTTCATTTTATGTGTATTTAGCGGCCATTCCTATCATAGACTGTTAGGGCTTGCCTCTTGATGATTAATAATTAAAGTTCAAAATACTAATTGGAACTAAAATGAATAGAAATCACAGTTCAAGCTCAGATGTAGCAGTGGTCGCTATCAAAAAGGCTATTTATCTGAGGTCCAATGTCTCTAATAATTATGTTCCTTAAAGAAAATAGAGTAACCTTTTTATTTTAATCTGATTGGAAGAATAAACATTGGTCCATGAACAATTAAGCTGATGCTCTTTATCCATAAATTACTCTTGTGAAGAAAAGATTTTCACAGGGATATTTAGTAAGGCTTTCTGGTCTACCACTTAGAACAAGACACTCAGCTGAAGATACCTTACCAGGGACTTGCTCTGGGTGTGTGATTATTAAGATTAAATTTGGGGAATGAACATTTGTAACATTAATGTCCCTGAGATCCTTGCCCCCAAATGAATTTCGAAGCAGAGTTCCTCACATTGTAAAGGCAAAAAAAAAAAAAAAAAACCCAAAGAAACCAAACATGTACTTTTCTGGTCAATCCCAGTTTTCCCTTTAAAGGAAAACACCATGGAAAAGATGCAGTCTTCTGTGAATCATTTCCGTTGGGGAACCCAAAGCAAGCCTGCGTGAGAAGGAAGTATTTCAGTAAACACACTACTTGTCAGACAGCCAGCTGATTTCAATTTCAGAATAAGGTTTACATTTGCATAGTAATTTCAGTACCAAAGTCTATACTTTTCTATGTATTCATATGTACTATATGTTTCATACTTTGGGAATCATTTACTATTATTTACTTTAGGGCAGAGATTTTCTCCTTTGCTCCATTGAAATAAAATATACTCAAATATGTAATATTAAATCAAACTTTCAAAATCCTGACATGAATATCTGAGAGGTGATTGTTTGTAATGACATTTGCCAGTATAACATCAGTAAGCACTACCTGTGTGTGACTGTGTTCTAAGCTCCAACCGGCCTTTGCTTTCCCTTAAAGTGGTATTTCTGTTTAGTGGTCTAAAACAGCCACTAGCTCACGGTCTTTCTGTAAAGAATCACACAGGAAGTGTTAATAGTTTAAGGTTGCCAGTGAAACGGTTTCTGGAGCCACTATGTACTCTGCTCTGCCTCTGACAATGTGTCAGCACATGAGCTGGCCTATATTCCAATAAAACTTCATATGGACAGTAAAATCTGAAGGTTATGTATACTTTTTGCACGTAATTTAATATTCCCATTTTTATTTATTTTTAATTGTGTAGAAACGTGAGAACTGCTTTCAGTTTCCAGGCTGTGGTGCCAAAGCAGCCAGCTCCAGGCGGTGTTCAGCTCTAAGCTTTTGTTTGCAAGACCCCTGAGCAGAGGCTGGGAGCCAGCACCAGCATCGCGCTGATTCACTCTCCTCCACTTCTGAGACCTTTACTTGCTAGGCTTCTTTCTTTTGTGAAGCTGAAGTGTGTCTTCGAGTAACCTCTACCTGTGGATTCTAGAGTATCCTCTCTGGGGCCAACTAGAACAAAATCTCTTCCTTTGACGTAGCATAGAACTGTGGAAGGTCGGAGAAAGCCACTCTAACCCTAAAAAACTTCTCTGTCTCTTAGTTTTTTTAAACCCTCCCCAGATATTTATGTTTAGTGGCTGTTCTCTATATGTGACTTAATTTTCTAATTATTCCTCATAAAATGAACACATAGGAAACAGAAACTTTATAGTCTGCGTAATAGAGCGCTTGGGAGAATTTTTGTTTCCCAAGATCTTCGTACTGGGCAACAGTGAAAGGTGATGGTTAGGGGTGGGAGTTGTGGATTTATATTTTTATTTTTAAAATATAATCTACTTCATTATAAAGATACCTTATTGGTAAATGATCATATAATCCTGGCCTTGTTTCCCATGCTTCTTCATAGTGGTCAGCACAAATAACTATACATGCTGACACTTATTTTTTAAAACTTAATTTCTATAAACTGTACTTTCCAAATGTGTTTATTGAAAAAATGTAACAATACGAAAACATTTATAAAAAAAGAGAAGGGCATTAGACAAAAGTCATAATCTATTTTCTTATATTAGAGTCTAGTAAAGCTAACCAAAAAGTAAGTTATTAAATTAAAATAGCTCATCAGTATCTTCCAAACAACTTTATTTACTTCATTCATTCCCCCATGTACCCAATGGCACGTTAATCTTATCTCCTTAGACTGGGTTATAATTATTTCCTATTCAATTCAATGGAGACTAAAACCACTTATGGTGTTAAAGAAACACGAGATCAGTAGTCAGCAGCACGTAATTTTCCTCGATGAAAGTATATTAATTTTTACTTACAAAGTTCTGACTTTGTCAGTGTTAAATGCACTCTTAAACTGAACCATCTTAAGAAAGCAAATTCACTTTTATTTTGCACTTAACAGGCTCTGGCTTGAATGATGGACAGTGGCACGAGGTGCGTTTCCTAGCCAAGGAAAATTTTGCTATTCTCACCATCGACGGAGATGAGGCATCGGCAGTTCGCACTAATAGTCCCCTCCAAGTTAAAACTGGCGAGAAGTACTTCTTCGGAGGTAAGGCCACCTTTTTTTATATCAGTTAATGAATGCATTGCTAACCAGAGAGTTTCTATCGAGTTTGATTATGGAGTACTTATATTTGATTTCATGGATGCAGTAGATCTCAGGAAGTAAACAGTCATAATCCACTGAGTCCAAAAAGTGTGGCAAATTTGTTTCTATATGATAAAGGTATCACAGTGGTGTCACTGTATGCTTCTAGCCCAGTTCAAATATTTGAGGTGTAAATCATGAGGTTCTGAATCTTCTCATCCTCATAACGGTCCTTGGATTATATTAGGTTGGCCAAAGAGCATTATGCTAAGTGAAATAAGCCAGGCAGTGACAGACAAATACCATATGATCTCATCTATAAGTGAAACTTAATCAACAAACAAGCAAGCAAAATATAACCAGAGACATTGAAATGAAGAACAAACTGACAATAACGCGAAGAGTGGAGGAGGGGTATAATGGGAGAAAGAAGGGGAAGGGTCATCTAGGGACATGTATAAAGGATCCATGGACAAAGACAAAGTAGGGTAGGATTGAGGGTGGGAGGTGGGGGTGTGTGGGGCAGGGGATAGTGGTAGGGGGGAAATGAGACAACTATATTTGAATGACAGTAAAAAAAAAAAGTCCAATTAGTTTTTCCTGTAAAATAAAAAGAATCAGTTTTTATTTTCACCAATAACTTCATTGATTTGGACATTTTGAGTATGTTGGCTATCTTCTGCTATTGGCTTGTGGAGAGAGGCCAGGAATGCTGCTAAATGCATAACACAACCCACAGCAAAGAATAAGTTGGCCAAAATGTCAACAGTACCAAGAAACTTTGCAAACCACTTTTGACACGTTTGATCACTCATGGCACTTTCTCCATACACTACACAAATCTTTTTTTGCAGTTTTTACCTTTTGCGGCAATAGTAAAGCATAATATGCCAAAAATGTTGCATATTTTCTTCCATTTTCTACGTTAAAAGAGCTGAATAAAAATTCACCAGTTTTGATAAGGTTTTTTTTTAAATGCACACTGATATGACAGCTGCCACAATACAGTCTAACAAAATTGTTTCAACTGAAATTAAAGGCAACTAAGCACTACTAGAGCCATTGTATGGAAAGAACTAAATAAACTTCTTGGCCAGCCCAGTATATTTGTCACCTATTACTGTGTAACTGATTACCCCAAAATGCAGTAACTTCCAACAGCAAGCATGATCTCCCAGTTGCTGCAGATCAGGAACTGAGGAATGGCTTGGCTGGAAGTCATCCCCAGCCGCTGCATGTGGCTGTATCGTGTGAAACCTTGACAAGTCGGAGGTCCTGCTTCCGAGAAGGTGCACTCTCTTGGTTGACAGTTGCAGCTGCTTGTTGCCTGGGGAGTCTTCGTTCTCCTCCACGTGGCTCTGATCCTTCAGGACCTCTCTTCACCATGTGGCCTCTCCTATAGGGGATCGGACTGAATCGGGGTGCTGAGGAGGGAGGAAGAGGAGAGAGATGGGAAGGGGAGGGGAAAGGAAAGGCATAAGCAAGAGAGAGTTTCCAAGATGTAAACCTAAGTTTTCTTCTGGTTCAGTGTTGTCAGTGCTCTCTGCCACTGTGGTTCTACACAGCTGATTGAAAGTGAGTCGCTGAGTCCAGCCCACACTCCAGGAGGGGGATGGTACAGGGCACAAGGGTTGTTGGGACCACCTTGGAGACTGCCTACATATATCTGGATTATTAAGTAATGAAAAGATGAACAAAAAGGAAGAGTCTCTTAATGATAAATTTTACTGAATGTAAAAGAGTACTGTAGTGTAAACCTAGCATATTTTTTATATTAAAGAATGCATCCTGGCAGAAACCGATTTTTTTATCAATGAAATATGGAGACATCCTTAACGTGCTAGGTTTGTTGTTTAGATCAAGATATCTTTCATTAGGTTATCGCCTATCTCATTGTAAATCATGCAATGTGAAATTGAAACAAATACACTGCATTAGAAATGACTTTGGTTTAAACTTTTTATACACGTTTGCCTCTGGAAATATAGCTATTAATATTCACATGTATGTTTGCTTATATTAAAAAGCTTACATATCACTATATTTATACAGTTTTCTGATTATTAGAATAAGTCTACTTGACAACATTTATCTTATATGGATGTCTTATTCCCTACTGTATCCCCCAAGGTCCTAGAAAAATTCCTACAATATAGTAGAGAATGAGTAAATATTTATGAATGAATTAATAAATTCTGAAAAATGGGGAAGGCAAGCATTTTGTGCCCTTTTCTCTAAAAGAAGACATAGAAGCCCTAGGAGCTCTGCTGCCTTGGCCACTGAGTTTGCAGCCAGAACCTGACCTCAAGCCCTCGGAGCCCCCTTCCAAGGCATTTCTCCCTCTGCACCCCAATATGATGTTGAGAGACAACTCAGAGATGGAAGTCCTCACCTAGACCTCTGCTTCTGTAGTCATCCACAGTATTTCTCCAAAGTTAAACTTACCTAAGTTTAAAAAGGCTCTTAAAAAATATTTGATGAGTGGATGAAAACCAGACAAGATGTCTTATTGATGTGAGAACAAACCCAGCCCCATAGCCCAGCAGGTTTTCCTTTGAAGACATATTTAATATGATGGGCTTTTGGCCAGTAGTTTTTATTGTTGTCCTAGGCGATGGGTCACAATGCTCAGTTAGAGGGCTATTGATATTTCCTACCCACCCAGATGACAGGGGGGTGTCTTTGGCCGCAGATGAGCTAGCTGAACATCTAAGGTCCGTTTTGATCTATTTCCAGCTAGATGAGTAAGCAAACAGCTATAACCACAAATTTATGGCATAGGGTTTATAAGAGATGAGGGCTTTGTAGATTGCTATTTACTTTACAGATTTTGGCTTTCAAACCCAGCAGTCAAGAGCATATTTCCTCCCTCTTGGGCTGCTGATCTTCCACTGGAAAAAGCTGTCAGCAAACAGTTTCCATGCTTCCTTGGTTATATGAGATCTGTCCATAAAATATCCAGCCATGCAGTATGAAAACTAGAGACATTTACTGAAGAAGATACAAGATACCTTGTACACAGGACGGTGATGCCTCAGTCCCCTTCAAAGTGGGCACCTTGGCGCCTCACACAGTTCTCCCACTCACCACCAGCCACCCTGTCTCATGTCCCTGAATCTCACTGATGGTCTGAAACCTCTGTCCTTTCAAAGGTGATTTCAGTTTTGGGAAAAGCCAAAAGTTGCAGGGCACCAATTCTGTATCTGGGCTGTTGAGTCACCTGGGTGATTTGATGTTTCACCAAAAATCTCTGCACCAGACGTGGTGCATGAGCAGGTGTGTTGTTGTGATGAAGCTGCCAATCACCAGTTGCCCACAGCTGCTGCCTTCTGAATCATCCCAATAGTTTCTGCAGAGGAATGTTCAAGCTTAACACAAAAATCGGATGCCGATTCTTTGCTCTACCTGCTCAGTCAGTGTGAATGTGATGGCCAATAATACCCATGCTCACTCACAGCATCTCCCGCCCACACTGACTAGTGCAGCGAAGTCGTCATTGTTTGCGCATGCCCATTCCAGCCCACTCTCCTTGGCCTCCAGGTTATGTCGACGTTGTGCAAACCGCTGTCATTATATTAAAGTAGCTGGACTTTTTCCAGACAGACTTTGTGTGTAGGTAGTGCTATATGTGGAAATTATGTTTGAGAAAGATCAAAAGGAAGTTTCAGTTGGACTTCAGGGTGGAATTCAGCGGGGTCTGGCTGAGTGAAGCAGGAAGGTGATGAAACTTAAAAGTAGTTCTGCCTCTTGCCAGGCTAGTGCTAAGGTAGTACACAATTTTGCACAAGCTCTTGCACCTAATAAATGAGCAGCCTGTTTCCCTGCATCTGTTTCAGCGTTACTCTTACCGGAAGGTCATAAAAGACGTCTCCGACCACAGTTTTTCTTCCTTCTCAGGCTCTCTCTTGGCAGCTACGGCTTACAACTACTGTGCTTTCATTCAGGGTACTACTTTTTTGTTTACCTTTTAAAGCTCCTAAATTGGCAGTTCCCCATCAATTCAGATTGCCAACATAATCAGAGAACACCTTCCATTTCAAACTGGTTTCACTTTTATCTCAGCCCACAGGCTGGCTTGTTCTAGACTGAGCTCATTACTCTTTTGAATACCTTGCTGCACCCAGCAAGAAGGAACCGGTGCACATCAGTGTTTGAGCATTGCCTGATGTCAGAAGTCTCAGCTGGCACCTGGTTTGCCTTCCAAGGAACAGCAGGCGAGAGGATGACCGCCTCGTTTTTTCTACAAACAACAAAGGCCCCAGCTTTCCGAGCCTGTAATATCCCAGGCGTCAGGGCTGGATAGCTAGCGCAGGCCATTCCTGAAACTTTGTAGGTTCTGGCACACTGAGCATCCTGTTTTTAAATATAGTACCGAAAGAGGTGTTCGTTTGAGTTCGGTTCAGCTCTGTGTGATGGAGACAGCATTGGGAAAGCGGGAAGTCAGGCTCTGAAGGTGTCCAGGGGCTCCGCAGACAGTCAGGCCTCTTCCATCACCTGGCTTGACCATCCTCAGCGTTGAGTCTTCATTCGCCTTGCGATCCCAAGTGGCAGTTTAAGCTCTGGAGGTTATATCCAGGTTCCAGGCAGAAGCAGGGAGAAAAGAATGGTGGGCGGTGCTCCACTTCTTTTCAAGGCCACTCACTGGAGTTTCCTGTTTTGTAGGAAATACCTCACTGGATCCAGCTCACAGGGTCCCACGGGAGACTGGGTAACCAAGCACCCAGCTGAACGTCCAAATCCATGCAGGGAGGGAGAAATAAATATCGGAGGTTAATTAGAAGTCTGTGTGACAACTTCTCTATTTAATATTACACAGTTGATTTTGATTATAGTCTGTGCACCCAATTTTACTTAATAAAGTGGCATCCAATATTATTATTTCCTCCTTGGGCAACTTTTGAAAACCTGTGTATGGTTGCTTAATCTAAGGATATTGAATTTGGGAAATACATTTAAGTGGATTTATTTCCTTTCCAAGTTTTCAATTATCCCTCATCCTAGCCTGAAGCTTTCTATAACAAATAATTTAGAGTAGCAAAATTAAATAGTTTTTTAAAAGCAATAGAATATTCTCTAATCATGTATTTACACCTCTCTGCCATTCCAAATTTTATTTCTATTCCCCACAAAAAGCCTAATTCAGTACATTTCTTGGTCTTAGATTAAAGGAGAATTATTGTCTAACCATCCCTCAAAATACTAAAAGTTGCTGGAATTAAGGTTGGTTGTTATTCAAAAGCTTTTCTCTTTACCTCCAAAGGTAAATGGTGGTAACTCTCATAGTTCATGTGTGTGCTGGAGCTATGTGGAAAGGAGAAATGTAGTCATGATTGTTTGGTCTGGAGAAATGGAAATGAGGAGGCCAGAACAACTACCTTTGCATGTAGGAAACTGTCTGTAACTTAAAAAGAAGTGGGCCATCTGAGATGCGCAGCTGAGCTATGTGATCCATGCAGCCCTGTATTTCCACCTCTTACTGTGGCACTAACATGCAACTTGTGAAGCCGTGCGCTCTTTCCCTAGACCTTAACTTTGGAAGTTACAGCTGTCCTCTAGAACTGACGCTGAGGGCTGGGCAGCGAGTCCCTGGTGGACACTCAAGTGCCAAGCCCGTAGGGATTTTGGGAAACACGAGCCAGTCAAGAGGTTTCAGTGGAAAAGCAGGTTTTATTGACCAAAGAGGATGAGAAAGAAAAGCCACACAGAGCAGTAGATGTCCAGCTGTCTCTTAGAGGTTGACCTTATGGCTGTTTGTAACGTCTGTGGAAATCACTGGTGTGGGAAGGATGTTGAAATTAACTTGAATGCTTACGAGGCATATTTCATGTTCTGCGTTCCCTTCGTGGTATGGGTAAACCATAAGGTAGGGGTGAGGAGCCATTAGTCCATCTTTGTAGGAATTTTCTTTGTTCCGGAGGCTCCTCGTGGTCTGCTTGGCTCTCTGGTCAGTCAAGTTCCACGTCAGGTGGCACATAGCTGGCCCTTGACTAAACTTTGTATGATTTTAGTTAATTTATATAGTTCTCATGCCCCGCTCCTATATTAAAACACCTAGTTTTTGCTTTAAAAATAGCTCTAATATTTCCTTTTAAAATGTTTGATAAATATTTCTAAAACTTATTTTTGCATTTTAATATATATTTCTTTGGACAGATGCATTTTCTAATTTTATTTATTTATTTATTTTGGAAAGAAACAAGTGTTTGAGAGCAGAAGGAACAGCTTTCTTTTTTTATTACTGTTTCTCATTATTTTAATGCATTTGAAATTGTTTCCCATCACCATTTATTCCCTCTATACCCTCTTCCACCTCCACAATCACCACACTGTCGTCCTTGTCCATGAGTTCTTTCTCTTTTTTCTCTTTCTGACTCAGTCTCTCCACCCCCAGCCCTCCCCCAGAGCTGTCAGCCTGCTCTCTGTCTACGATTCTGTCTCTGTTTTGTTTGTTAGTTCAGTTTATTCATTAGATTCCATATATGAGTGAAATATCACTGTTTTTCAACTTCTAATATAATAGGTGGTTAATGCATGCTGCATGAACAAAAGAATGTAAGAAAAATCAACGAATGAATACACTGATGCTTCTAAGAATCTCAATGGAAGTAATTGCTCATTTTCCATTTGTTGCTCAGACAAGTGATGGCCACCTGTAGGAACCCTAAAACCCCAAAGCTGACTTGAAGGATTTCGCCATGTTTTCTACTTTAAAAGCATACATGCTCTAATAGTAATATTCATGAGATTTTCACTGTGTTCCAGCTACTACTCTGGACATTTTACTTAACTTTTTAATCCTCAAGATGGTCCTATCGGGTGACAATTAACACAGGTAGAAATTAAGCCTTAAATTATGTGATTTGCCTGAGAACCCTCCACTCTAAAGAGTCAATAAGGATTTGATTCTTAGTTTGTCTGATTCGAGGTGCTCGCCCCTAACCAACGTAAATGCATTGTTCACTGGATGCCTGCATTTCGTTGGCATTTTCTTAATTACTTTCCAGGTAAAATTGTAATTACTGCTTTAAATGTATTTGAAAATATTCTTACATTAACACTTAAGTTAAATCCATCAGATGAGAATAAATAGTCTGAAAAGTCAGATGAGCTCTGGCTTAGCAACCTCTCAAAAAAACTGCTCCTCCCTTCACTGTACAGCTGCCTGAGGTCTGCACGGAGAATGTGCGCGGCAGTGCCCCCTATCGACCGTTCTCCTGTCACTTACAGGAACAACACTTAAAGTGTAGATAAGTACTTGAAAATCTGTTCTGTGATTAGTGGGGTTTAGGAAAAAACCTCTCCTCTCCAGAGTCCTTTCCACAGGGCCTCTGTGAGAGTACCCGGAATTCGCCGATCGCGCACTCTGCGGTGAAGGAATTAGAAGCACTTGCGAAAATGCAAGTGCTCTCCTAAAGGTTGATACATTAAGCCATTATCAGCCAGCAACACCTTAGCAGGCATTAGTTGATCAGAAAGCAAAGATCTTGAGAGAATTAACTGTTAGGAAAACATCAGAGGGTCTAGTAGGCCTAAATAAGCTGGAGCTTATGAAAAATATCTAGAGGCAATTTTTAGAAAAAAAATTTAAAGTAGTTAGGACAAAAACAAAGGATGATAAGTTCAGACTGAGAATGTAGTTTCTTCTTAACAGACAGTGAGAGAGAAGCGAGGTGGGGCTTCTTCATTCTCATTTTCCCCCAGCGGTCCTCCCCAGAAAACACGGACTTCAACCTGAAGAAGGAACGTGAGTGTCAGAGATGGGGCACTGGAATCTATTTTAGTAAAATCGGTGAAGGAAAAAAAAGAAGCTTCTGGTTTCCTGTAAGAGAATCTCTTAGCCAAGAATGTAGATCAGGGATATAAATTTTAACTCCCTGCTAAAAACAAAATCCCGCAGTTTGTGAATCTGGCAACGTACGCAGCAGGGAGCTGTGTCTAGCACAGTTTTTTTCTGTCTCCAAACCACCCAGGGTCAATGAAGGCAGCCAGCTGCTCCCAGTCTGCTGCTAGGACGGAAGGTCTCTCAGACACAGATGTGAACTGGCAGGGACTGCTGTCATTCAGTCATTTGCAAAGTGGGACAGGGCAGATTCCTCTGCCAAAAATATAAAGATTGATTATTAAACGGATGATTTATCAACACTTAGTCACTAATGAAGTAATCAAGAATCCCACTACAGATAGATGGCCTCGGGACATTTTCTTCGTTGTTGTTTGTTTTTTGATGGAAGTGATAAGGTTGGAAGATCAAGGCGCTTTCAGTGACAAGAGATCCTCATTGGAGGAGAGGCTCCTAGCCTCAGGCATCTGCACACCCAGTGGAAAGTGCTGAAGTTTAGCCAGACTGCAGGAGTGCACTCCATTCCTGCCCTGTGTGGAAGCAGAAATGGCCGAGCACTCAACAGATACCATAACTTCGACTTGCCTTAATAAAGCCTTTGGCAAAATCTGTTATAGCAGAATCTGGAGTGGAACATAAAAGCCATAATTAAATTCACTAGCCTTTCCTCTAAATATGCCATTTTGACCTCAAGTTCAATAGACATAGACCAAGAGAAAACGAAGGTGCTGTCTTTATAAAGTTTTATGATTGTGATCCCTCCACACCTCACTTGAAGGCTGGGAGGAAAAATAGAACAGGATTTGGAATGGGCTGAGAACACACCGTAAGCCCTCTGATGACCTGTGTCTTGTGGCTCACGGCCAGGGGGGTTGTGCACCCCACCCCACCCCCCACACAGAGGTAGATGCACCCTATCTTCTACCACCGCCATGGGTAGCAAAGAGATCTGAGGCGAAGGCAAGCAAACTGGAAGAATTGCAAAAGGCTTCCTCTCTATGAAGTCCTGGTAGAAGTTGCCTTTGAAGCTTCTCGACCTTAGGGAGACCTGCTCCACGTTGCAAGCAGCTGGCTGGTGTGTCTGTAACACAGGCTGTGACTGCCCCAGAAGCCTGCCCACCCCCAGCCTCGAGGGTGAGATGCAGCCCTCGGTGCCCCAAGGAGAGACGAGGAGGAGGGCCAAGGGCAGGCCTCTCCTGTCCACTGTGGACTGTAGTCTGGACGTGTGGGTCTTAGTATCATCGACCGGTTGTCTTCAGTCACTAGCCCAGGTCAGTGTATAGCTCTCTGCTGATCCCTAACAGTTTGTTTTCTGCCCTTCACTTAGGGACGTTTGTGCTGGAGAGAGAATGAGGTCTTTAAGCAGCATTACGGTCTTCCTTTCCCTGAGAAACACTTTTGTTTTATCAAAGAATCTAATAATAACATCAAAGCGAGTTGATCAGATTCGAAGGTGACACAGACCTGGGAGGGGAGCGGAGAGCACAGCGGGGTGGTTCAGGATTCAAAGGAAATTTAAGGATGTGGGGAGAGGGGAGCCCTAGTGCACTGTGGGTAGGAATGCAGACCGGCGCAGCCGCTGTGGAAACCGTATGGAGACACCTCAAAAACTTAAAAATGAACCTGCCATTTGACCCAGCAACCCCACTTATGTGAACATATCCAAAGGAACCCCAAACACTAATTCAAACACATACACACCCCTGTGTTCATTGCAGCATTATTTATAATTGCCAAGATATGGAAGCAGCCCAAGTGTCCATCAGTAGATGGGTGGATAAAACAACAATGGGACTTCTACACAGTGGAATTCTACTCGGCCATAAAAAAAGAAGAAAATTTTACCCTTTGGGACAGTATGGATGGACCTGGAGAACATTATGCTAAGTGAAATAAGCCAGTCGGAGTTAGACAAACACCATATGATTTCACTCATACGTGGAATCTAATAAACAAACTGAACTAACAAGGAAAATGGGGACAGACTCATAGATGGAGAGCAGGCTGACAGTGGGGGAGGGAGGAGGAGGAAGAAAGGACTGAGCCAAAAAGGAAAAGGACTCATGGGCATGGACAACAGTGTGGTGATTGCTGGGGGGCGGGGGGGAGGAGGATCTAGGGGACTGGATGGTAATGAAAAAAACCATAAAGATTAAATACATTAGAAAAATGATGTGGTACATATACACAGTAGAATACTACTCAGCCATAAGAAAAGACAAAATACTGCCATTTGTGACAGCATGAGTGGACCTTCAGAATATTATACTAAGTAAAATAAGTCAACGAAAGCTAAGAACCATATGATTTTACTCATATGTAGGGTGTAAAACCAAAACTCACGGACACAGCAATGTGGTGGCTGCCAGAGGGAAGAAGGTGGAGAGGTGAGGGGTGCGGGGGGCCTAATACATGGCGACAGAAGGGGGTTTGACTTTAGGTGGTGGGCGCACAGTACAACACACAGACCTAGTATCATAGAAAGGTACGGTTGAAACCTATATGACCCTATCAACCAATGTCACTCCAATAAATTTAATAAAAACCAAGAACAATTTTAAAAATAAATAAACAGAAATAATAAAAAGAAAGAAAAAAGAATCAGTGTTCGGGCTTCCATTCTACCGCTATCTAGCGGCCTCAGTTTTCCTATGAACTAGAGCAGTAAGGTTCTGTGCGCTAGGCGAGCGGCACGGACACCTGGGGCTGAGGCATACTTGGAGCCCAGATTACTTGCCTAACCCTCTGTTTAGTTTACCAGAGTAGTCCGCGTAGTGAGTAGTGGCACCTGAAATAAGACAGTGACTGTGGTCATGGAAAGGTGATGGTGGAGCACAGATTGGGAAGGTATTAGAGCACAGTCTGTTTTGGTAGCTCACAGGGAGGACCTGGTGACAAATTTAGGGTGACGCCAATGTTGATGACCGTGGTTACTGGCTTGGACCACTGATGAGACTGCACATGTCAGTCACGTCTGAGAAAGGAGGGATGTTTAATTTTGGAAGTAAAGATGACATTTTACATGTATCTAATAGTGGGCTTCTTTCAGACATTCCTGTAGAAACACCTCATCTGACCTTGACTGCATACGTTGAAACTCCAGAAGAGGTCGCTGGGGACTCCCCAGCTCAGCAGTAGTGCTGGAGACCGTGGTCCAAATTATGAAAGTCAAGGAGGGTGGCAAGAATGAGGAAATGAGCCCCAAAGTCCAAGGGGAGGGACACTGGCTTTATGGGGTAGACAGAGGAGAATCTTGAAAAGAGGTAGGTGGAGTAGTAGACACAGACCCATGGGACACTCAGGGTGCAGCAGCTACCAGACTAGGGCAGAGGATCAAGAATGAGTAGAGAGCAACAAGGGAGGCTCGGAGACCCATCAAGACCAATAGGGCCGTTGTCTTTCTGGCCCCTGGCCGGCTCCTGTCTCACTCCTCCTCCATCTCAGCTCCTGGGAGCAGTGGCCGACTCTCAGGGACTTTTCCAAGAGCATCCTCACTTAGAAGAGACCTCATCAGCAGCCTCAGTAACCCAGAAAGTTCTCCGGCAACCATCTGCCTTTGCTCTTCTCATCAGAGTGGCATGCCTTGGGGAAGCTGTTCTCAGATCCCCGCTCCTCACTGAGGTTTGCCGCAATGTGGCTTTGGCACGAGGTAGCGTGGAAACCTTCATATGAAAAAAGAAAGCTGTTGTTTGCATCAAGCTAGTGTGTCTGCAGAGTGATAAGGCTGCTTAAAAACAATGTTCAGATCATCTTAGTCTGCATTAATTGAAGCGTGAGAAACAATAGCTGTATTTTCTTCTACACGGGTTGAACTATATCTATTATGTGTTCTATCTTGGGTGACAGATTTTAGGAAAATTAATTCATTTGAATGTATTAAGAAGAGGACAAAGCGGAAAATGTTCTGTAAATTGCCTTTTTTGTGTGTGATGGAAATATCCATAATGGCAACCAAGTGGACAGAGTTTTGGGAGGGAGAGCTCCCTCTGCTTCTTCTTCTCCTTTAAGAGTGTGGGCTGGTCCTGAGGCCACTCAGCAGTCGCCTGCCTGACTCCTGGGGCCCCCACTGCCAATCAGCAATCAAAACTTTCAGCAGGGCCTCCTGGGCAGAAGCGAGGTAGCAGCCCAGGGAGAGAAAACAGTAAGTCCAGTGCAGTGACGATCTGTGCGGGGTTTTACTTACTTATTTTCTGATGGAACTTTCACAAACACATTTCCATGGACGTGAAGATTTGGGGAATGTGGGCTTAAAAGCACACAGGTGATTACAAGAGGGAAGGAGGGCAGGTAGAGGTAGGAAAGAGTAAAGGGGTAAGAAATGGTGACAGAAGGAGACTTGATTTTGTATGGTGAATGCACAATACAATATACAGATGACGTATTATAGAATTGTACACCTGAAACCTGTGTAGTTGTATTAACCAATGTCACCCCAATAAATTCAACAAAAGCATTTCAAAAAGCATACAGCTTGGCTTACAATGTACATTTGGGGGACATTACCCCTAATGTGTGAATGTACAAGTGGCAAATTTTCCCTCATTAATTTGACCAGTTTGGTCACTGTGATCACCAGTTCTCCCAAAAATCTAACAGACTGAATGAAGTGCCTGCCACTGATGGGGATTTGTACGTGTGGAAGCCAAGGCTGCTTTCTTATCCAGGCTCATTTTGGTGAGAAAGATGCATGTTGGGTAGCACTGCTACACAGGTATACCCCCTTACTGCTACTTAATAAAAGATAAGGTCACCTCAGTGCTCATTAGAGCAAACACTCATTTTATTTTGCTTTATTGTCAGTAATCCTATGAGGCAGCACACACCATTGTCCCTACTCTGCTGATGAGGACATTGAAGCTTCGAGTATTTCAGAACTGGTCAGTGGTGGGCCAGGAATTCACACTACCTTGCACTTAGTAGGTACTCAGTTTCTGTTAGCAGAGTTTAATTAGCTTAAGTAGCATCTTGTATTTTACTGAATTGGCCTGTGAAGATATGCACCAACTCTTGCTCTGAGGTAGGATGCTTTGAGAAAATATCCTACAATATAAGCAAGGACTCATGCTAAGATAATTCTTCTAATAGAATACCCTAGAGATCTCTTATTGTATCATGGTGCTATCGGCACTAGTAAAAATTGATTTGATTTCTATTTTTCTTATGTTTGCTACAAATGAAGGGAATAGCCTTAGGAAAGTGATTTGCCTGGCATTTGATCTTTATAAGGGAATTACGCATAATTAACTTATTTCAGTTTTAGTAAGTTACTAATTAGGTGATTTGTTAAAATTCCAAAGGATTAGTCTTTTGACTTCCAGCATGGAAGTAAAAAAAGAATCCACTATATTAGAGAAAACAAAATCATCAGGAGTTCTTGAGCTCCCAAAGAAAAGAAATGATTGGGCAAAAATAAAAAATGGCAATAAGAGATTTTAATCTGAGAATTTAAAGCGAAACAGAAACTGATGAAATCTTGTGATCAAAGCAATTGACTTAAAATAGAAATAAATTATTTATTCAGCTTAGGGTAACATTTTTCTTTGTAATACTTATTTTTTTTCCTTAGAAAGCAAACCCATCATCTTCATTGGGCCATGTTTTCGATTTCACAGTGTGAATTGCTCTACAGCTGTATTATCAAATTAAGCTTTATTGTTCCCAACGTGGAACTTAACATTTAGTATCTAAAGGTCATCTCGCAAACGTGAGATGGGAAAAAAATAAGACTCAGCAGCTGTATCCCATCACACCAGTCAAAAAGGAAGGGCATGACGAATGAGCTGTGTGAGGTAGCAGTGGTGGGGATGAGAGAGACGGCCCACGCGATTCCTGCCTCGTGGGGAGGCAGACCGGATCCTTGGCTGTCGTCCTCCTGTCTCCAGCTGCATTGAGAACAGGTGAGAATACCGAGGTGTTGAGAATGAGGACTGGGTTAAGTGTATTCGGTATGACCCTTGATTTCAGGAGACAGGTACGCTAGCCCTTGAACTTTGTCGGTCATAGTAGCTACTATGATGATTTTGTTGGATATTAACTACAAGTAAAATGGAGAACGCCCCATTGGGTGATGGCCACATTTCCAAGACTTAGAGCTTTTGGTACTTAATTTCCTTTTTGCTGGTTGCTCCTATCGCTGCGGCAGCACACCTACCACAAGCTACACCTGAAGGGAGTTTATTGAAGCACAGCTGTATGAAAGGGAAGCTGTTAGAAATGAACTTGAACAGAAAAACACTATTTCAATAGTCTGGGTCCTTGTAAGGCATTAGGAGGATTCTTAAGTTTTGGGTTAATTCACTGATGTCTCTTACTCCTATAAAAAATAATCAAGATACATTTTTTTAACCATCACCTACTGACAAACATCATCAGTTAATACCTTCCTGCAGAATTTAAAGGTGGAAGGGACCTTAGAGCCCTCCAGTAAACAGTCCCCTGACTGGTAAGAAAACAGGGGCTTAGAGAGAAGGAATCTGCTGAAGTCATAGGACTAGTTAGTGGCAGAGCCGGGATCCGAACCCAGGCCGGTGAATGTGTAGCTCTGTCTTCCACCGTTCAGCTCTGAGTCCCTGCCCCAGCAGTGCCAGGGCCCGGCTGGTGTCGTCTCCTGGTTTAAGTGTAGACTCAGACCGTGCTGCTCTGGTTAACGGGCCCCCACAATTCTCCAGAACTCTACGGGGAAGGGCACAGCATTCTGTGGAACAGGCCTTGGAATTTTTCACCTAATTCAACAGTGAATTTGGCAAATGTTACAATTCAATGTTAAGTCTAAATATACTGCGTCTTTTACCTTCAAGAAAATACGCCCCCTGGCAGTCCCAGCCATTAATCGCCTACTGGGTGTGTGGTACATGGTGCTGGAATAGATGGCCACCATTTCCATGTTATTGTCACATTATTCCTGGTTGACAAGATGCTCGCTGGTTAGGAGTATTGTGAACCCACCTCTTAAACAAGGTAGGAAGTTCCCAGGCAGGTTTGGAATTTTCCAGCGTGTTGCAGGGGCCAGTCCTCAAATGGACCTGTGTGACCTCTTCGGTAGGGGGAATTCTCTGCTTGAAACTTTCAGTCTAACTATTCTATTTCCCCATGGTAAAAACAAAAAACAGAAAACACAGGATCAAATAAAAGTAGGGTGATTGTTTTAGTCCCTTTTCAAGAGCAAAGGCAATTCATGCTGATGTTTTTTAGAGTTTTTTTTTAAGATTTTATTTATTTATTTTTAGAGAGGGAAGGGAGGGAGGGGGAGAGAGAGAGAGAGAGAGAGAGATCAATATGCGGTTGCTGGGAGACATGGCCTGCAACCTAGGCATGTGCCCTGACTGGGAATCGAACCTGCGATGCCTGGTAATCGAACCTGCACAGCCCGAGCTCAATCCACTTAGCTATACCAGCCAGGGCCTGATTTTTTTTTTAAACCAGCTCTGGAACATGGGAGAGGGTACTCTGTATTCCATTGTTAACTAACTACACTGCAGGTTGTCCATCAGTCAAAGGGAGGTGGTTCCCGCACGCAGCCAGCTGTTAGAACCGAAGCAGCGTGTTATTAAAGCCTGTTAGATCAGCATACTTCTTTTCAAATTTTTAATAGTAGGTTTGTAAATCTAATTTAAACTGGAAACGTTATAGTGAATAACTAAAGCAGCCCAATAGAGACTTGTTTCATAGTAATCAGCATTTTAAATCAGCCTTTGAGGTTAAAGAAAAAAACCTCCGTAAAAGTCTATGTTCGTGAAATAAGGATGAAAATAATGAAAACTCTGTTTTCATTCAGTAAAGACTCTTACGCATTACATGAGCATTTGCTAGTTTGTGTGCAGGGGTAGAGAAAGTATAAAAGGATGTGCACCAAAATGCTGGTGGGGGTCTCTGGAGAGGAGTGTGAAGGCGAGGGGCATGCTCAGGTAAGCCTGTCGTGCTTCTTTAAGATTTTATTTATTCATTTTTAGAGAGAGGGGAAGGGAGGGAGGAACAAAGGGAGAGGTACACCAGTGTGTGGTTGCCTCTCACACGCCCCCTGCTGGGGACCTGGCCTGCAACCCAGGCCTGTGTCCTGGCTGGGAATGGAACCGGCAGCCCTTTGGTTTGCAGGCTGGCACTCAATCCCCCGAGCCACACCAGCCAGGGCTGCCTGTCATGCTTCTGTATTGTTTGAATTCTATTTCATGGGCTTCTTGTTTAAAGAAGAATTAATAAAATCATCTTAATAAGGTGCTTTAAGTAGCAAATGTATTTTCAATGGCTTCCGCTCCAAGAAACACAAAATGCTTCATATACATAATTCTACTGTCATTGAAGTGTCTACCTTGACAAATTATGAATTTATATGTAATATCAATACTTATTGCCATTAAAATAAGATAATCTGTGTATTTAGGAAGGTAGCTGGATTTATCAAAAAGCAAGAGAATTTTTTTTCAAAATTTAGTAATCATCATTTAATTGGCTTATGCACAAGTTTCACATATTTTTAAAAGTCAAATAGTGGATACAATGAATGGGGCTTGATTTGCAAATGGTACACATGTCACAGATTTTTTTTAGGTTGGTTTTAAAAACTCGAATGCTGAACAGTGAATGTTAGGAAGGCATTTTATATCCAGAATCCAGTATATCATTTATTAGTATAAATGATTAGTATACTAATAAGTGATATACTGGATTGATAAATGATATTAGTATATCATTTCTTCAGGGTAGTTTTTCAGATAAATCAGTAGCTACCTTGCTTTATCTTTATTTTGACCTTACGATTTCTTAGCTCTTTTGCAGTTGGGAAGGGAATGCACCTGGTCTGGTGGGTTTATTTCATCCGCACCAAGGCACAGCCGCAATGATGGTGTGCATGGACGTGTGTGCTTTAGGGGTCTTCAGACACCCAGGCCCCTAAGCTGGGCATGAATTCACTGACAGGCAAGACATGCTTTGTGTCACTCTCCTACTGGGTAACTCCACGTGAGACTAATGAGTAAAACTGAAAAAAATGTTTCATTAATTCCTACATCAGAATATTAATTTGTATTAATGATATGATTATACCCTATCAAAGGCATCTCCTGTCCTTATTTTGATTAATCCACCTGGGAAACCAGATTAGCACTCAAACGGTTTTGCAGTAGGCCTCGTGAATCCTGTTGAGGAATCATTTCCAGCCATGCCTTGGTGAAGTTTGAAAAGATACTTATATTTTTGCGCATCCTCAAAATGAATCTCTCCATTTGAAGAGATGCGGTACACGGGCCACAGAGGTCATTGCAGGGAAGTAGCAGAGCCCACATTTGAATGCAGGACAGCTTACTCTCAAAGCTTGTACTCCTTTCCTCAAATACAAAAACTGTGCCCCCGCACACAGGCAGCATCTGTGAGTCTGGGTGTTCCAGGGCCAGCCACTCTTCTGACCACCGTGCCGGACACATTCTGCTGAGGTTTCCCTCCAATTCCCTCTGTTTCCCTTTTGCTGATGCTTTGCCTGGCCTGTGTGTCTGTCCCAGGTAAAGTGACTGTCCAGTGATAACATTTACCTGAATGGACAGAACTCAGCTCTGCACGTCCCACGATCTTTGAATCCCATACCTATCCAAGAGCAGCTTCCATTGCCTCTAAGTTTAGGGGTGTCAGCTCACTGGTACCCCCAGTACAGCAAGCCTTTCCCCTCCAATGTATGCAAAAGAAGCAATATTTGGGGACAGAAGTATGACATTTATGTAAAATGTCACACTGCTAAGTCACAAATGCACGCACACACACACACACGTGCGCGCGCACGCCAGCCAACCCCGGTCCTGTGGAGTTAGCGTGGAGATGCTGTCTCTGTGCTTTTAGTGCTCCTGTCCCAGAGGAGCACTCCTCCACCACGTGAGCCCACTGGTTTGGCCGTCACCCAGGCTTGACGACCACGACCACCTTGCCACCTCAGCACTTCACCTGGGTGCACAGGCCCGGCCCCTCTGCTCCATAACAGCTTTTGCGCTTTCCGAGATCGGAGCTTCGTTCGTATCAGCCTGCAGCCCCCGGAGATTCCTCCTCAGGCCGGCTCGTGTGTCTCTAAGACGCCTCGAAACTCGTCATCATAACAAACCACAGTGATTGCTTATTTCCCTTGAAATTTTTTAAATTTGGATACAGTTTAAACTCCTGTCATTTCACACTTACTTTCTAAGATGCCTTCTGCATTACTGAGAGTCCAGCTAGACCAAAGTAATCATTCTTCCCTGCTATTTTGCACGTGCTCTGTCTGGGACAGCCTCCTGCTTACCTCCGAGGCTCAGTTTAAATGCCCCCTTCCATGAGGCCTTTCTCCCTCCCCACTCCCCTAAGCCTTCACTGTTAGATGCTCCTTCCTTTATGATTGCTTAAGAATTTGTTTACAGTCCTGTTACCACATGCATTGTCCTGCGTTGTACTATTCTAGACTGACTGCAGACATGCCTGTCCCCTCCAACGTAATGTAGGTATTGCTGTACTTTCAGGGAAGAATATCTGCTCTGTAGTAGTCAAGTAAAAACTGTTCATGGGAGGAAGGGAGGAAGGGAGGGAGGGAGGGAGGAAGGAATGGTCTGAGAAGTTAGATGAATTTCTCCTGAGCTTTTTTTTTAAATAGATGTACTTTCTGATGTTGATACAGCACAGTGAGTGTTCAAGAGCATGAGGTTCTGGAATCAAAAAGTATCTAGTAAGAGTTGTCTTTTCCCAGCAATGCAAACTTGTCTAAGACTAGTTAGCAGTTGATGATTGGCACCGTCTGGTGAATGTTTTCTTTTTTAAATAAGTAGCCCCCCGCCCAAACCAAGCCAGGTCCTGATTACACACACCTCACATCACATTTAAGTATAAGAAACTTTATTCATCCTAAAAGTTGGGTGACATAAAGTTGAATCATATGCATTAAGAGCAGAATGTCAACTATGACAAATAAGCAATATCTGGCAACTTACAAGGTTTTTATTGTATGTGATTTGAAGTCTTGTCTCTTGAGATTGGTTTAAACAAAGAAGTCATCCATCCATAGATGCATGTGGCCCAAATTTGTTTGCGATCTCTCTTGTCCCTTTAATGATGATGTTACATTGCATTCCAGCTGCCGCTTGTCCTTTTCGAGGTAACTTCACATACATTTCCCATACATCTGACTTGGCAACCCCCAGCCAGTGTCATGTCAGCAATGTTTCCAGGCTCCTGTTTGGATTTGGTCTTTTAAAGAAGACTCGGCCCCTAGATGTGGTTACCTGTGAAATGTTCATTTACTGGGCACACCACCTCAGTGAGGCCCACAGTGATTTCAGCTGCGCTCATCCAAGGACAAAATGAGGTTTTGGGATTCAACCTCGTGGCCTATTGAAACATAAATAACTTATTTACCTGAGAGCCAAAGAAACAAAGGGAGACTCTGAACTACAAGCTACCACAGAACAGTAATGAAAGGCGCTGTTAAAACTTTGAATGGAGGTTGACCTTCTGAAATGAAAGAATAACAAAGAAAAGGGAAAACAAGAAAACTAAGACCTCTGCCAAAGTTGAGAAGCCTTCGGTGAAGGAAGAGGCCCCTCCCTTGCGTCCCTTCCCTGTTAATGCTTCTCACATTCTGCACGGGCTGAGGCATTTCGCACGTTAATGACATACATTGTGTCTTCCCTTCCAGTCTGTCAGGGCCCGTGCATCTTTGATTGGTCCATTGGTTATCAATGCCAAACCGAGTACAGACAATAGGCAGTCAATATGTGCTTATTGAATTGCGTTGAGCTTTCACACAAGGATACAATTGCACCAACTGGAAGCCCACATACTCTCTTCTAGACCTTAAGCAGTTCAACAAAGATGTGGGGGCGGGGGATAAAACAGGTCCCTTCCCTGCATGAGCAACAGTAAAATACAGCTTTCTGTGGGTTTTCCAATAGGAAATAGAGTTATCCTAGCCATAATCTTAGTCTGGTGCTAAATGTATTATTCATGATGTATAATTATGATGAGTCGCTTGCTTTCTAAAGGAGATGTGATGGTGTTAACAGTGAGACCGAAATTGGCCATTTTCCCCCGTAAAGCTCTGTGTCTTCCCCAGGCAGTAAGGTATGTCTTTGCAAGGAGAATATGTGGATAAAAGATGCATTGCATGCTATCTCGGAGCCTCATTTTAATATTAATTTTACCTTAGGCACGTCTCCGCACACTTGAGAAAGCCTTTATTTACTTTTATTTCTGAGCATTAATTCTGTTGCTCTGAAATACACCGAGTGCTTCATTTACTGTGTTAAATTAGTTCTAATATTATGAGTATAATGTTTTACTTTTTTTGAAGGAGACTGTATTCCAAAATTCACTCAGTGCTGGACAATAATGCTAATTGTGAACCTTGTTCTCACTCTTTTATTTTTTTTCTTCAGCAAAAGCTGATGGGTAGATGGCAGGGCCCTTCCTTCCCAGGCAGCAGCCCAGGGCTGTCCTTGCTGTCCTCACACCACTGCCTGTCCCTCTGTTCCCCAGGGCACAGAAGAGGGCATCAAAGCAGCAGACCACCCCCCCCCACCACAAACTCTGCCACCAGAGTAGATGTAGTGAGCAGGACCAGTCCTAAGGAGAGGAAAGGAAGAAAGAGTGCTAATAATTATTAATTACCTATCTCCTGCCAAGCATAGTGGCAGGTATGTTACAGGATCTCTCATTTACTCTGCAAATGAACAGAGCTGTTCCTACATTACCAAAGGTCCACCGAGGGGAGGGGAGGCTAAAGGACTTTCAAAGGTGTCATCGTAAGTGTCAGAGAGGAGCCTGAGTCCAGGACTTTCTGATGAAAAACCCCACGGCAAAATTCTTGTGGGCACATTAGCATTATACACATGATTGTGTTTGTTAGTCTGCGCAAAACGAACTTTCCTAGACTTGATTTATTTCTTTAAAGTATCACTATAGCATTTCACTGCTATTCTATTCTTACTAGTCTTGCTGCAGATTGGGCGGAAAGATCCCTTCTACTTAGCCTTAGATAGGATCCAAATACTCCACGTCATGTTTGAGTCTTCTGCCGCTCTCTCGGTGAGGCTGACTGTATCTTGTGCATAACACACTCCTGTGTATAATGCACACCCACATTCTTGTGCGTATTGTACACGACACTACCATACCCATATGTGTAATTATGATCCCCGTGTATAAAGCAAATCTTTATTTTTCCCTCAAAAATTTGGGCAAAAAGTATGCATTATACATGGCAAAATATGGCATTGTAGTTGAAGGAATCTAATATATCCAGCTCAGAATCTCTCATCTTTATATTTGCCCTGTTGTCTATTAATTTTTAACTATAATTAAATTTGCTCATTTTTTAAAGACCCAGTTAAAATCATATTAGATATTAGCCAGGAGAAATATGTATCTTTTTCTACTTTTACCTATTTGTTTTTTATGGGCATTACTTGGCATATGTATAAAAGGAAGGGCTATGGATTATGAGTCAATATTTATAATAAACCCAGAAATTTCCCAGTGGCATATATATAAATCAAGAGCCATCATATTTACATTTAATCATAAAGCTGATGGGTAACAAGGAAAAGTGGTATATTCTGAGTGGGTGGCATGTTAGGTTCACACAGTTTTGTCATTTTTACTTTTATTTGTAGTCATTTGAAAGCAAAATAATTTGTCTGAATCTGTTTTAATAAGATAGTTTCATATGCGTTTCATGTGATAGCTTACATAAATTCCCTTTGTAGTTAATTGGCTGAAAATGGAATTCTTTAGGCACACAATTTTTGTTTTGAAAAAATGTCCCTATATCTACATTTTGCTTCCTTGTTTGGATCAAATGTATGTAGATATTTTCCCTTTTTTTTTAGAACCTATGAAGTAAATGTTATGTATTAAATTAAATGGTATGCAAAGGTAGCAGTTTTCAGTCAACTCCAAGACTTTATTTTGTTTGGTTGAATTGCCTGGTGAACATATGTTTACTGAAGATAAGGTGCCTATTTGAAAAATGATGTTCCAAAAGTAAAAACAATATATGCTTTCTACCTTTTTTCTCATCTTTCTTCAGTAAAGTAACTGTAGATGAACTGTATTTGAATTATCCATCAGATTTTGGAATTATGTTTAAATTTAGCACCGAATTTTCACATTTAAATATCAGGGAAGATAAAGGAGCTTTAGATAGTAATGCTATAAAGAGAAATTAAGATAAGAGCTGGGAAGAGAAGGAAGATTTCAGCACCCTGAATCTTTTCTAAACTTTTGTCCATTCTGACGTAATTAGGCTCAAGATTACTCAATTAATAACCAATAAAACATTAATGTATTAATTACCCATTAATTTCAGAAACCTTGGAAGGAATGTTTTCATAATAGCCACAAAACCATCATATTTCTACAGATGAGGACTAAATATGGCATTGTAAATCAAATCCCTATTTCTTTCGTCTCTGTTCCATAATGGAGAATTTCCAAGCTTCAAAGTTTATTCACTCCTGTTTCCAGCCCTTTTTTTCTGGTCATGCCTATCACTCACTGCCTTTCAGATAAATTAGAATAAATGCAAAGGATGACCAAAACAACCTGGAACTATCTTTTGGGGGGTGGGCCCCTGATAGTACAGCCTTCTCCTGCTAGGTGAGTGTTCTAGGAACCAGTTCATCTGTGGACCAGATTGCATTGTTGTGAGAGGCTGCATTTGGCTTCAGTGATTTTTTTTTGGAGACTCTTTCAGCACGTTTGCCTATTTCATGATGGGTGATTCACAAGCACACCTGCCCACACCATGCTGAGTGTTCAGTAGTTTTTGACCAAGACCAGCATGACCCCTGTGCACACCACCTTCCCTATTCACCGCATTTCACCTCACCTGACTTTTTTCATTTCCCTGGATGAAAAAAGTCCTCAAAAAGAAATGATTTGCTGATGTGGAAGAGGTAAAATAAAAAACAGCGTAAGCACTAAAAGGCGTCAAAATTGACAAGTTCAAAAGCTATTTCAAGCAGTGGGAAAAACATCTCGATGGGTGCATCACCTGAAAGGGACAGTACTTTGAAGGTGACTGAAGTTTAAACATGGAAGAATAAATACACAATTTTTTTATAAATAAATTCTGGGATTTGGGGGGCCTCCCTCTATAGAAAAATGAGCTGTGTGAATGTAGGGAAGAGGAAATGAAGGAGTATTAATATATAAAATTTATTACATAATGTTAATCTCAGCTCAGAAGCCCCAGGGATACCATGGCCCACCAAATAAATTTTAAAATTCCTAGATTGCCCTGCTGAAGCTCTGCATGTAGCCTATCCCAAATTTTTCTTTTAGATGTTATTTCCCATTTGCTCCATGGAAGTCACGTTGGTTTTGTCAGTTTTTCTCAAACCTGTTACTCTTCTTCCTGTCTTCCATTTGGTTGGGTCCACTAATGTCCTCCTAGAAATCATTCATTAATCCACTCACTCCTTTATTCAACCATTTATCGTACTTTTATGAATAAAAATACATTCCGGGCACTGAGAATACAAAAATGAAGAAGAAAATTCATCACATGGAAGAAGCTCGTAGTCCAATAGAAGAAATGTAATCATAGTATTTAAGGTACTGCTGAATAATGAGTAATAAGCTATGCTTTCTCCAAGTATGCAAGACTTATCTAACCTTTACGTCCTAGACCATCACCTCTTATGGTGTCTTCCAGAGCTATTTTAACTCGTAATCCCTCCCTCTTCTATGAACTACATCAAAACACATTGCTTATGTTACTTATTTTATAAAGAAGTCATGATTTTCTTCAATTTATCTCAATAAAATATGCACTTATATTCTTCTTAATTACCATTATTGATAAAAGCAATTTAAAATTCAAAAAAATATAAAAATTGCACACAGAATTAAGCATAGTGCTTATACATAGAGTTGGTGCATAATAAACACTTTTGCCAAGAGTAAGTAAATGAAAGAAGAAGAGAAAAGAACATGGACAGGAAAAAAATAAAGTGAACACATTTCAATATACAGAGAGAGTTAGCCCTGACTGGTGTGGCTCAGTGACTGAGCGCTGGCCTACAAACCAAAGGTTCCTCAGTTCGATTCCCAGTCAGGGCACATGCCTGGGTTGCAGGCCAGGTCCCCAGTGTGGGGTGTGTGAGAGGCAACCACACATTGATGTTTCTCTCCGTCTCTTTTTCCCTCCCTTCCCTCTCTCTAAAAATAAATAAATAAATGCATATGAAACAAAGCACATATGAGGAGGTCATATTTCAGTACCACTCAATGCATCGAATATGTCATCATCGATTATTGTTTTCATGACTTGGTGTTATTGCACTAACTAATCGTTAAATCTCAGTAGTGGTACAAGGTAGTCTGGGGGAAGTCCTCACAACTAGATTAGGAGTAACCAGTCTGTAAACACCACATCAAAAACTACCTGCGTTTGTAATCCCACGAAGGAATGTTAGGAATTTTCGAGAGGCAAGATGCTAGGGTCAAAAACTAAACCTGCTCTGTTTTTAGATGGTGATGGTCAACAGACAGCTGGCTTTTCTACTCCATATTAACAGATCCGTGTGAGCCACCCGTGTCTTTTCCTCTCGCGGGTGAGTGGACGAGGAAGGTGTCTGTGAGCCACGTTGCTCAATGGATTTGTTTGGAGACTGAAAGAGAGGGTCTGGGTCAGGGCCCAACCACGCTGCAGACAGGAAGAGTGAAGACAGACAAAACTCTGGATTCTGTGTGATATGATAGGTCGCTGAGATCGCCATTCCTCCTGAGTTTTTGTTGTGTGAGGTAACGGTGATGCGTGCTGTTAGTGTGCAGTCCAGTCAGAGTCAGTGTTCCATCGATAGTATCCAAAGGGTCCCTACGTATGTAATATAAGGACCATTGAAAATAATCGGTAATAGCAAAACAGTGGAAAGATACTCATTAGCCATTTAAATATGAAGCTACCTGAATTCCTTGAAAAACAAAAGTAAACAAGGCTACTTGTACGATTTTTCAGCTGTAAAAATGTGCTTTTATTGAGTTAAAAATATTTGTTATTTGCACACGATTTTTTTTAAAGATTTTATTTATTTATTTTTTAGAGAGGGAAGGGAGGGGGAAAGAGAGAGAGAGAGAAACATCAATGTGCGGTTGCTGGGGACTGTGGCCTGCAACCCAGGCATGTGCCCTGACTGGGAATCGAACCTGCGATGCCTGGTTCGCAGCCCGCGCTCAATCCACTGAGCTACACCCGCCAGGGCTGCACACAATTTTTTAATCCTAATGATAATGACATACATGCCTCGTATTTTGTAGGGTGCTTTTCGTCAACGTGATGACATATGGGTCTCACAATAACCCTGTGATGTTCATAGAACAAATATGATAACTTTGTAGTTTAAATAAGGTCATTGCTAATCCTAAAAATGTAAAGTATTCCTAAAATCAAAGAAGATGGTAGAGCTCAGGTATCCTGTTTTTCTTTAAATTTCTTATTTGCTGTACTGCCAAACTTTTTATTGGGGCTCAGCATTGACGGGATGATTTTACTGGCTTTAAACCCACCTGCAAACACATGCACCACCCCAACCCTTTAGTGAATGTGAGGTCAGAAAAGCATCAGTAACTTACGTTCCATTACAAATCGATATCAGTAAAGAGGCACATTGGGAGATGGGGAAGGAGCTCGTGGGCGGAAGGGGCAGTTTCCGCCTGTTCCCTCCCTGCTGGCTTCAGCACTCTGTGCTGGGCTGCTGCCTCACGGTTCCAACCGCAGGGCGGGGTGGGGGGCGGGGTGGAATATCTCAGCGCCTAAGCTCCTAGAATTTTAAAAATACATTTATATAAATGGAATTAACAAATGAGTAAGTTATGTTTTTCATGTGAAAAATGTTCATTTGCATGTATAGGGTCTTTTGCCTTAATTTGGGTGTTAGAAAAGAGAATGCGAGAGGTTCTGTAGAAATGAGTGATGTAAAATTTCAATACATTTTAATGTACTGACAGTGTATTTCTCAAGGCTTGAATAAAACAAGCAAATGTGATTTTGAGTAGAATTCTTAAATGTGTTTTCTAATTAGTCCTCTCTGATGTGAAAATAACGCAGAATTTAGAGGTTCACATGCAGTAGAGCGTATTGATTCACAAAGTGAAGTGTCTCGTTGACATTATGTTAATTTAAATTTCCTTATTCCTAGTGCCATGCAATTTCCTTCAAAGTGGATCGTGGGTCTTGATAAGTACACATTTACACACTTTATAGTACCCATTTGCCACAAATAATGAAAGATGCTTTAATAACATTGAGCAATATTAAGCTCTTAGTTTAATGAGGCAAAATTCTATGTATCAAAATGAAATTTATACACATCAAAATATTGCTCTCTGGTTCTTTATCTCATCTTTGTATATGTGTATGTGTGTGATTTAGTCTGTTTTTCCTGACACTTGTCAAATCACAAAGTTTTCCTGTCACTGAACTTGTGTTTCTTCTCTTTAATTCTGCCTTCCAGCATCATATTGTTGGTAAAAAGTATATGTTCAGTAGACAATACACTTCAGACATCAAACTTGAACTAAGCGTCATTTTTATTGTAACATTAAAATCCAGACTTCTACAATCCTGCATTGAAAACAGAAAATATTTTTTCCTTAATGTTTCCTTAATTTCAATGTGCCTGGGCCAAATTACTTTACAGCACCAGAAAAATATATTTTATTTCATAAATTAAGATTTAATAAATACTAATAAGTCCTTTTTATTTTAGAAAACCCTCCACAAATAACAAATATGATAACTCTTCATTGACTTTTTTTGCTAAGATAAATGGATTTTTTTCTCATAAAAGGGAATGAAAATTTTTATCAATCATACACTCAAGCCAATGCATTTGAGCAATCTGTCTTTTGAGTCAGTGATTATCTGTTAACTTTGGTTCTGCACCAAAAACTTTCTCTTCTTTGCAGTGTTTTCTTAGTTATTTGGTTGGGTCCAAATTATTGTGATTATTTTTAAGGTCTAAAACACTCTCATGATTTATTGAAACTGATATATCTTATCTCTTCATGTTTAAGAAACTAGAGTAATGATGTGGAAAATAAATTACTTATTTCCATAATATGTGGAAAAAACATTTAAATTTATTAATCTTACATATATTATAATAGTTCCTACACTTAATAAACATACACCACAGCTTCTGTAAACTATGGACTAAATATTATCCCTTTTTTATATAATCAGCTCTTAAAATAATCCCAAAATAGTGAACAATTTATGAAAAAGAAAAGAAGAGAAGAAGGAGGGAAAATAGCCAGGTAAGCAATCTGGGAATCACACAGAACACCTACAGCTGTTAAAAGCTCAGATGACTATAAATTATTTAAGCAACATGTAATATCTATCTGTATTCATTATATAGACATGCTGTTGTTTATTTCTGTAATTAAGTAATCCTTCCAGAGAACCGTGTTAAATTTGTATTTATTATAGGCTAAAGTTCTAATTAATAAGGTGTAAGTTGCCAAGCAAGCCTACCTTACTTTATCAGTTTCTAAACCAATGCCTTCCCCTCCCCTCTTTATAAATCAATTATCCAGTAATTTGCATTGATGCAGTAGACCTCCCGGAAGCACCTCGGACTGTTCCATCACAAAGAATTATTAAATCGAAAGCTTCAAAGCTAAATCTTCAGTGGTAGCTAAAAAGCAGATAAGAACCGTATAAATCTGATTCCCCAAGACAAGGAGTTCTATAAATTAAGGGCAAATAGGCAAGTGATTAGGCAACATGTGATTTAAGGGAAAAGTGTTTCAATGGTCATGAATAAATTTCTTTTAAAGACATTGTATTCTGTTCACTAAATAAAAATATGCCAATTCTTGAATGATTAACAATGCACTTTTACTTTGAATCAATCAGCTAATAAAAAATGAATAAACAGCATCAACAAAGTCATCTGGTCTACCTGTTGCTTCGGATTGGTTATTATATTGGGTCTTCAGTTTCCTCAACTCTCAGAAATATGATGACTGACATGACCCAAGAAAATGAAGACATTTGAAATACGTGGCATGGTGATAATGTTGGTTTTATGCAAAGGCAAATATGCAATTACTGTGCCTTGCAATGACTTTAATATTATAATATAATGGAAGTGGAAATAATTTATAATAATACTGTGCTTTGTGTCAAGTATACTTCAGTGCTTTTGAGATATGACTTAGGACCTTGCTTCCCTCAGGACTAATAATGTACATTTTATCTAAGTCATAATTGTAATTTACTGCCCTTACCAAGATAGTTTTTTCTGCCTCTAAATCTAACTACAGTTGGTATTTAAATGGCATATTAAATAAATATTGTTTCTGTTTTATCCACCTTCAGGTCATAGGTCTTTGCTTTAAGAAAATTTTAAACTAGCTCTAAAAATTTTTAGAAGTTGAGGGACTTCATAAACTGTACTCAGGAGTAAATAACTAATTGGTGTTATACATTATGGTTTTGACACAAATAATTTCGTGAATTTAGTGCCATTTCCTTTCTTTAAAACATGAGACCTGTGTCTGGGGTAGAATTTGCGTGGTTAATTTATGCTGCTTGCTGTATTGCCTGTTAGTGAATTATCCTATTTCAAGGGCAGAAGTATATTTTCTTACATGGAAAAAGCATCACATAAATTAGGCCATAGGTAAATAAATGTTCTGATCATTAGCCATTAGCATGCTGAATAATAGTGATACCTACAGTCATCCCTTTGGCACAGCTTCACACAATAGATGGAAACATGGTCTAGTTCTTCAAGCCCAACCTTTGGTCCTTTTCAGTTGCCCTCTCTAGCAATTATTTCCTCATCTGCATTTGCATATTGTAAACCGCAGTTCTGTTACAGCACTTAGAATTTTGTTCTGTACACCTAGTCTAGTGTTAGGAAAGTCTTTTCTCACTCACCACCCTCGAAGCTTTACAAGATAACAAACAGCGCCACAGCCTCCTCGAGTGCCATATTCATAGACTAGCAAGAAATCACTGTTTAATCAAGAAACCTTGCCCTGTGCCGTGTGTATGGGAATGATTGATGAACACCTCTTCATGAAGGAGACTATAACTTCATAGCTTGAATTGGTATTTTAATGAAACGGAAGTTACCTTTGTTGGATTATGCTCATTCAAAGTTAGTGAAGCACCCCCCTGCTTAGGAAGTCTGCGCCCTAAGCAAAGTTTTACTGCAAACTGGGACAAGCCAAGATCATGCATCCCAAGAGTTCTTATCCGTCCTTGCCTAACATCACTTGAAATTACATCTTTGTCTTTCATTCAGATTCTGACCTCCATCATTCTGATTGTGACAGAATCATCCAACTCTGCTCTTTTCAATGATTACAATGGCTACTACTCTCTCATGTTGTTTTCTTTGGATTAGCTATGTGACCCCTCCCAAAAATCCTGTGATGCAGGCAGTATTATTAATCCTTGTGTCTTCCCCCACTGTTCCCCTGGACTCCTGTTGGAGAGCTGGTCAGCGTGCTCACGTTCTGACAACATACCTCGTTCCTGATCACTTTACTTCCCTCTTCTTGACACCTGTGTCTTCCGCGTCCTTCTGAGCCTGGATGGGTCCTGAAAAACCCTGAGACCAGCTAAGAGCCAGACCCCTTCCCCTAATGCATGGGTCTTCCTTGTCACATTAGAGCCAGCTGTCAGCCAGCACTCCCCTCACTCCCTGCTGGCTCTCTCTCCTGCCCGCAGGGAGTCTCCGCTGCGACAGGCACCTCAGGGAACAGAGCCTTCTGACCCAGAACCAGCAGCCATCAGTACTGAGATGAACAATGTTTAACTGTTTCTTTCTTCTCTCTCCTTCCAACTTAGTTATTCAAGATGATGATTTTATCTTCAGCTGCTTAGTTCGCATGTGTTGACTAAACAAAGCAAGGAAGCTTTCCTGTCCCCCATCGCCCTTGACTTTCCCTGCACAAGTCGCATTGTATGAGCTCCTCTGACTTCTGCTTAGTGCCCACTTGGCACCGACTGTCCAGCTGACACGGTTTTGTTGTGATTGTCTGCTTTTTAGAACTGCATACTGTTAAGAGCTTGCTGAATTTCAGGATTTTTTTTTCCAGTCAAAACACTGGGAAATGAGTTAATAAGGCTTTTCTACTTTCATTTTAAAGACCCCTAGAGATATTTAACAGTTGCCTGTTGTGTCACTGTGACTGGGCATGGAAAACATAAAAGGGGGTTTACAGCCATGGTTGTGTCCACATCTGTCCCAACTTCACACACAATAATAACAGAACAGCACTTAGCACGTCAGTGGCCATTCCTCGGAGGAGGCTCCCGTGTGATTGGCGGCACGAAGTGGGCACTGCAGGCGTTCTCAGAATGCTGGTGTTTAAAAATCAGGAGGGGAAAGCATGTGAACATAACTGGAAAAATAACACCTTCCCCAAAATAGAATCTCGTCTTTCAAAGAAGTACCTTTTCATTAATATTCTAATAAGTAGGTCTTTTTTCGTTAAAATACGTGTTTGTGAAAACTTCAAACACATTTGTAAAATCAACTGATTTTTTTTAAACAAACCTTGGGTTTTGGCATCACTGCTATTTTCCTCTTATTTGTAAAGAAACTTGTGACCATCACAGTGGACAAAGGTACCTATAACACACACATACATACACACACACACAGACACACAGAGAGAGAGAATGTATATGTTTTGAGACATATGTATGTAAGTAAATATAGCGTCTGGCAGAATTAACGCCTGTGTGAGTGCAGTTGGTAGGGTAATAACATGGGTGTGATCATTTACATTTTTAATTTGAACATATCACCTATAATGTCATATACTTGAGAGTGCTTGAGTATGATATTGTATGTTACAGAATTACATGCTTCTGATTTTGTAATAAGATTTTGTAAGCAAAGGGGGCATTGTTTGTTCCAGACCCGGTATTTTTTTTACACCATGTACCAGTGATCACATCACCTTTCAATTCCCCCTGAGGAGCAAAGCCTCGTTATACTCACTGGATAAACAGTGTTCGAAAATGCAGTACTTTTCACCCATGTATGGTTTGTGGCATCTGTTTTAATTCATGTAGAGGGTGAGTGACGAATGCCAGTGCTAGTTGATGGAGGACTTTGACCTCAGTACACACAGCAGTGACTACAAAAAGCCTTTTTCTCCCAACAAAAGGACAAGCAAACCTTATCTATTGAAATGAAAGTTTCTCCTCAAATACATTTGAAAGCTGTGAGTTGTTGTAATAGTGTCGGCGCTGTTCCTCGAAAACGACGCCAGGCCCTTTGGAAATTACCTTGAGCCCTGGCTTCTGCAAACCCGTGCGTGCATTCCCCGCACGTGGGCGTTCAGAGCGGACTCTTTTGTTAAAGCTTGTCGACTCCCGAACTCACGACCAGCCTGCGGAATATTGTGTCTGGACACCACAGTGGACTCATTCAAAGGGGTGTGAAGGCCATTTGGCACATCTTGCTCAGGAGGAATTGTCTCACATCTGACTCAGTCACCTTGTTTGTTTAATTACTTAATCTCTAGAATCTATACATCAGCTACCCCTGACGAAGGTCAATACCGCGCTGGTTTTCTTCTATGTCTCACACTGATGTCTAATGTGCATTTCCCAAACACCCGAAACCCAGCTTAGTACTCACGAACGACGCTGTTCTGTGTCAGCCTTCTGCATCTCTGTAAATGACAATACTCCTCTTCCCATTGCTCGGACCAAAAACCTTGGGATTATTTTTCACCATTCTCTTTCTCTTCAAGTTCAGTCCATTGGCAAATCCTGTTGCCCGTACCTTAAAACTGTGAACAAAATCCGCGGCTCCACTATTCTGAGCCACCACACTGTCATCCTGGTGATGCATTAATCTTCTAAATGGCCTCCCCGCTTCCTCCTCTTCTTCCCTCCTGTCTGCTGTCAACACAGGACCAGATTCAGACTTCTGAAATGCAAGCCAGACCACATCAACCTCTCCTCACAACTTTCTCTTCTTACTGTTTTACCACTGACAAAGCCATGGTCCTCAAAACAGCCTTCCCAGCCCTGTGCAGTAGGTCCTTTGAACCCTGTGGACTCACTCCCGACTGCTTTCCCCTCATTGGCTCTGCTTCAGCTGTCCTCCCCTTCCAGCATGCTAGGAACAGTGTTACCCCAGGATCTTTGCATGTGCTGTTTCCTCTACCTGGGACGCTGTTCTGCTCGTCCACATGGCTGCCTGTCTCCTCTTCTTTGGGTCTTTGTCTGACTGTCACCTTCTTGATGAGACCCTCTTCCTGTTGTATTTAAAGTGGAAACCCCTCTTCCCAGCTACTCCCCTACTCCCTACTCCTCCTTCCCTATTTAATTAACTTTTATTCAAAACTCTTACCTCTCCTAATATAATATGTTCTTTATTTGTTTGCTTTTTGTCTATCTCCTGCACTCAAGTAAAACCTCTTAAAGTTCAGGGATTTGGGTTTACAATGTTTAATTTTACATTCTTGGATGCTGTGTGAGTGTCGGCCCATGGGAATAGCTATGTATTTATTAAAGATATATGGTTCTCTCTGAAACTCATAACCATAGAATACTAAGATGTACCACTAGTAATATTCAAAACAGCACATTTATACATGGCTTAGAACCTTCGACCCAGTGTACTTATGCATGTTTATATATTCGGTGAGCATCTTCATAGATGAGTGTATGTACCTTTTTAATTTGACCCCATGTCCTCATTTTTGTGGTTCAGTGGTGATACATAGCCCATATCTTGACACTAAATTAGTAACTGAATTATTTTTATTAGATTTTAGGGCCTTAATGGCTTCTAAAGTTGAACATGTGGCCTTAATCTATGGTATTTCCCTTCTCAGATTTCTTTTCTGACATATGTTTGGCATGTAACTTTTAATGTCTTTTCCAGCAGTGTGCTGCCTGTGATAGTCCCCATCTTTAAAGCTCTGCGATGTTTTCCAGTATTCTTTAAGCATCTTCAGCTGAGACCATTGGGCTATTTTTTCCCTTCGCTGCTAATTCTATTACCCAGAATGTCTCTGCATAAGGTAGTCATGGAGCCTTTCTCTTCTCCATATATTTTCAATTCATCAGCTTCCCTCTGTCCAGGAGAGTTCTTTATTATGGGAAGAATGTAGATATTAAATTGTAGTTCTTCTGTTGTCTATACGAGTACTAGGTGCTTGTGAATATTTACCTATTGTGTTTAAAACCAGAAACACCAATGGATTCTCAGCTGTCCCCCAAAATTGAATCAACAGACATAAGATTAGGGCTGAGTCAACAAAATTCTATGGAATGAAAAAGATAGGTGGGAGCAGAAGGGGTCAGAGAAGTAAGTTGTTTCCTGGACATTACTAGAGGGGTTGAGTTCATCATTAGGAAGGCTTTCCGGCGGAGGGTCAGAGAGCCCAACATAAGGTTCAAAGGTCATATTATGCCAAGCAGGGAAGGGTGAGAGGGACCACGGCGATAAAGGCTGAGATCGTGGAGAGTCAGTAAAGGTCAGAGTGCTGGTACTTAGGGTTGAAAAAATAAGCAAGCAAAACAAAAATCTCAGAACCAAAGAAAAATGAAGCAAAGACCCTGGATTCTAAGGACTAGAGCTCCCCGGTGAGAATCAATTTAGAAAGTAATTGTGAGATCTTTTCTTGTTTAAGATGCAGGATCTTTTCAAGCTTCTGATATTTTCTCCTTTATTACAAAAAGTGCCTTAATGTAATGGAGTCCATGATTTTCTGACAATTTTGAGTTTGAAAGGCTCTTGCTATATGAATACCAATGACTTCATGTTACACTGGTCTGCCCTGCTTTGTGGGCTTTCTCTGCATTCTCACTAGTGGTCCATTCTCTGATTTGCCCATTCTGTTCTTGCTCGCCCAGGGCTTTCAAGGAAGGCAGTCTACACCCTGTATAATTTAACTCTTAAATCATATCGCCTTAGATGACAAGTGTGTTTTATCTACTCATTAATAATAAATTATCCTCACTTTATTTCACCATTAGGGGCTGGTTACCTTTTCTGGCTTTGTGTCACTGAGTTACAACAACCACAAAGTTTACTGAGCCAGACAGTCACCTTTCCTGTTGGGATGGTTCCAGTTTCTGTGAGTCAGAAATGCACTGGGAACAGCAGGGGTATCTCCTAGGCACCTGGAGTCACAATCCTTATTTTATTAATTTACTTTTGGTTTCCTTTTTTGTTTGTTTCTTTTTTAAATTTTTATTGAATTTGGGGGGGATATTGGTTAATAAAATTATGGAAGTTTCAGGTGTACACTTCTATCATACATCATCTCTGTATTGTCCTGTGTGTTCACCACCCCAGGTCACCCTCCGTCACCACTTATCCCCCTTTACCCTCTCCTACCACCTGATGCCCTCCACCTTCCCTCCCCTCTGGTAATCACTTTACCATTGTCTGTGTCTATGAGGTTTTCTTAATATTAGAAGAAAAAACTGGCAGTAAAATCTCAGACATTTCTTGTAGCAATTTTTTTTCTGATATATCTCCTCAGGCAAGGGAAACAAAAGAAAAAAAAATTAGCAAATGGGAATACATCAAATGAAAAAAACTTTTTTGTACAGCAAAGAAAACTGTCAACAAAATTAAAAGACAGCCTACTGAATGAGAGAACATATTCGCCAAGGATACATCTGATAAGAAGTTAATATCCAAGATTTATAAAGAACATATACCGGATCAGAATAGAGAGCCCAGAAATAAACCCGCACCTTTACAGTCAATGAATGCTTGACGGAGGAAGCAAGCACATACAATGGGCTAAAAACAGGTTCTTCAGTAAAGGGTGTTGGGAAAATTGGACAGATACGTGAAAGAAAAAATGAAGCTGGACCACCCTCTTACACCACACACAAGAATAAATTCAAAATGGATCAGAGGCTTAAATGTTAGACCTGAAAACATAAAAATCCTAGAAGAAAACATAGGCAGCAAAATCTTGCACATTGCTTGTAGCAATTTGTTGTTGGATATGTCTCCCTAGGAAAGGGAAACAAAAGAAAAAATAAACAAATGGGACTACATCAAACTAAAAAGCTTTTGCACAGCAAAGGAAATCATCAAAATAAAAGTACAGCACACAGAATGGGAGAACATATTTGCCAATACATCTAATAAGGGGTTAATATCCAAAATTTATAAAGTACTTACAAAACTCAATATAAAAAATACAATTAAAAGTGGGCAAATAACTTGAATAGACATTTCTCCAAAGAGGATATACAGAGGGCCCATAAACATATGAGAAGATGCTCAATGTCACCAATCAACAGAGAAATGCAAATAAAAACCACAGTGAGAGGTCATCTCACACCTGTCAGAATGGCCATCATCAATCAATCAACAATCAACAAATGCTGGTGAGAATGTGGAGAAAGGGACCCTTTTTGTATTGTTGATGGGAATGCAGATGGGTGCAGCCACTGTGGAAAGCAGTATGGAGATATCACAAAAAAATATAAATGGATCTGCCTTTTGACCCAGCAAATCCTACTTCTGGGAATGTATCTGCAGAAACACTAATTTGAAAGAACATAAGCATCCCTATGTTTATTGCAGTGTTGTTTATGATCACCAAGATACGGAAGCAGCCCAAGTGTCCATGAGTAGATGAGCAGGTAAAAAACACTATGGGACATTTACACAATGGAATACTACTCATCTCATAAAAAAGGTTTTACCCTTTGCAACAGTACAGATGGACCTGGAGAACATTATGCTAAGTGAAACAGGCCAGTCAGAAAAAGACAAATACCATAGGATCTCACTCATATGTAGCATCTAACAAACACACTGAACAAGGAAAATGGGGACAGACTCATAGACGGAGAGCAGGATGATAGCTAGTGGGGGTGAGGTTGGGAAGGTGGCGGGATTGAGCAAAAAGGAAGAAGGAATCATGGACATGAACAGCAGTGTGGTGATTGCTATGGGGAGAGGAGTATAAGGGGACTAAATGGTAATGGGAAAAATACAATAAAGATTAAATTTTAAAAATTGTATGCAACTCGACACCAAAAAACAATCCAATTAAAAAATGGTCAGAGCACCTGAATAAACACTTCTTCAAAGGGGACATACAGATGACCAATAGACATTTGAAAAGATGCTCAGTGACCTGTCAGAATGGCTATCATCAATAAATCAACAATCATCATTTTAGACATCTTTAACCAAGTTCATGACTCAAGGTTTCTGGATCTAAATCTCCATGAGGGCCAGCATCTGACCCAACCTTCTTCATAAAGGGTATTTACCATTTTTTTCCTTCTCCTTTGCTCAGAACCTAGGTACCCGTCTCTGAAGTCCCCTGAGGGTAGGGAATAAGGGTTAAATTTAGTTTGCCTTTACCCTGGGCATACAAATTTCAGAGGATCCTAGCTTAATGTGCAAAGGGTCTCTGTTATGATACCCCACATTCGTTAGTCTCGGGTCCTTGACTTCTTCCCGCATCCGCAGAGGTTGTCAGAGTGAGGTCTAGATTCCCTGGGTCAGCCAGTTGTCTGCACTTCAGGAGCAGTTTTGATGCTCAGCACGTTATTTCCTGTCTGTGTTTCTTTCAGCTGCATTCTCTCATCCACACCGGGTGAGACAAAAGGAGGCTTATCATTGTTCGCATAGAAAACAATACAACAAGGATTAATAAATAATCAAGATAAACTCTGTTTCACATACTCACTATATACATTTTTTTCAAGTCATATTAGTTGTTTTAAATTTTAATCAGCTGCATAGTTGGTCTGAATAATCTACCTGACATTAATAAAAATGAGCATTCTATAATATTTTTCTTTAACTCTTAAATGTGTCTTCCTTAATATCTAGTTTGGAATCTTGTATGAGTAACATAGACATTACATTTTTCTCTCTCATTCTCTCCCAGTCACAATTTTAAGTGTCAAAGTTTCAATATTAACGAAGTGAATAGAGAGGGAATTGTTTTTTCTTTGTTTTTTTTCCCCTCCTTTGTTCACTGTTGGTGTAAACCTCAAATGAATGATTGGTAAAATTCACCTCTATTTTCTATCAGATAGAGCTTTTTTGTGAGAAGACTTTTAATCACCGAATTCAATTAGTGGAATAGTTATTCCAGCATTCTGTTCTTGGTAGAGATGGTATTACAATCTGTAGTTTTGTTCATTCAGTTTGCAAAGTTTTTTTATTGTTTTTTTTTAATCCTTATCCCAGGGCATTTTTTTATTGCTTTTGAAGAGAGAGGGAGGGGGAGAGAGAGAAACACTGATTGGTTGCCTTCTCATGCACACCCTGACCTGGGATCAAACCTGCAACTTGGGTATGTGCCCTGACTGGGAATCGAACCTGCAACCTTTTGGTTTACCAGCCTACACTCCAGCTAACTGAGCCACACCAGCCAGGGCAAGTTTGCAAACTTTTGGCTTGAAGTTGTTCATAGCATGCTCTTTGTCTTTTTTAATGATGGATGAGTCTAAAATTTTGCCCCCGACTGAGCTTTCTCCACCTTTCTCTCAATAGAAACTCATCTACATTATTTAATCTTTTAAAAGAATAAGTTCTTAGACCCTCTAATTCTTCTCATCTTTCTTTTCTATATCATTAGAATCTACTCATTTTTTCTACCTTTGTTTTTGCTTTTTCTTTATTTTGTTATTTCTTAAGATAGATTTCAACTGACATATTCTTTACTTTTAATGTAAAAGTAAATAGAAGTATTTAAAGCTATTGATTTTATTTAGAGGTCCTCTTTAACTGCATCCATAAGTTTTATTATATAGTATTTTTATTTTTGTTTAGTAATGTTCAAGATATTTTAATATGCATTATGATTTTTATTAGTTTGTGTACTATGTAGAAGTGATTTTAATCAGTTTTTATTGTATTTTTAAAACTTTATAAACACACAGGGATTTTCTCAGTGATTTCTGCATTACAGCTAGAAATAGTAACTTCTCTGACATATATTGAGATATTTGCATTATGGTTTATTAGATTGTCAATTTTCATCAATGTTCTATGTTTTCTGGAGAAGGTGATATAGCCTCTAATTGTTGAACACAGAATTATTTATATAATTTTAGATCTTAGAACTTTGGGGTGTCAAGTTTATTAAACAAGATAATTTCTTAAAATTTATGACTAATGTTAACCATGGCAAACCCTCTCCAAATGAATGGTACAGTCTTTCACAAACACCAATTTTCAGTTTCCAATGTCTACTAAAAATAAAATGATTTTTAGTTCACTGGGGAGAGAGCTTTATTTGTAGGCAAATATAGCCACCTCCTACATCAGGGCATTCCCAGTTCTGAGCTGCCCCACTGTACTGGCAGGAAAACGAGAACTATTTGAATAAAAATGAGCATGTGGTTGCCATTGTGTCCTTTGCCCATGGCCTTTCTGTACTGCCACGGCAGGGTAGAGAAATGGGGAAGGCTGCTTCACCAGATGGCCGTGAGATCTGGAATGCCTAGAAATAGGAGTTCTAATTGATTCTGTAAAAGAGAACTTTTCAAATCGCTGTAAGGCTTGTCCCAGCTTGATCCAGTGCATAATTAAAGGACATCACAATATTAAGTAAGCTGAATTCAGAAGTAGAAAGCCAGGTCCCCCTGTGCTCTCCTATGGCTCAGCCACACGATGGTGAAAGCAGGATGCACCCAGTGAATGGAGGAATTTACCTGCTCTCATTTTAGCACTTCGAAGAATGGAGGAGCCTAAACCATCCCATTGCAGAATAGCTACAATGCCAGTTACAATGCTTTTGGCTTCAGGTTATAGAAGGAATACTTGGGAAACACTGGCTGAAACAATAATAAATTTAAAGTGATCATTATTACTCCATCTAATGAGAAGCCTGGAGGGAAGAGGTTCTAGAGTCAGCTAAAGTTGTGGTCCCCTGGTGCTAGGAACTTTATTTTTTGCTCTGTCACCCTTAATAGGCCAGCCTCTGTAGACAGGTCATTCCTGACGACATGGTTGTTCTAACACAACTGTACAGAAAGGCAAATAGGAACCTCATTCTGCCCCCAACATCAATGATGCTCACACACACACACACTATTAGTGAGAAATATGCATCCAGAACTGCCTACCAGATTTTACTGCAGCTCTTATTCGTCATAATTCGGCCATGTGCCCCTAGCTGCACAGGAGTCTGGACACGTGTGTATGGCACGTGTTCAGCGTCTGCTCTGGGAAGCTGGCCTGCTCTCTTGATATGGGAGAAAACAGAGGACATTTCTTGAGTAAAGAAAAATCAGAAGGATATTTTGAGGAATCTCAAGTTTTGTGTTCTCTGTCTTTAATGAAATAATTTGGAAACTTTTTTTAGCTCTTAGATAGTACCTTAGTACTTATTTTGAAAGTAGGGGAGTATAATATTTTGAGACACTTGAATAAGAGAAGCCGCATTCTTCAGACCTTACAGGAGCACTGAGTAAACTAAACACTTGCCCCTTCCTGTGTGGCCCTGCTCAGCGACCCCGCTGCCTGCCCAGTCAGAGCTGGAAAGATCACCAGTTCGAGGGTGGGAGCAGCTCCAGTGAGCTGTGAGCCCCAGGAAGACCACCTGACCCCTTTAGTACTGGGTCTTCCTGAAGTCAGAGTGTGTGTGTCCACGAAAGGGGTTTCTGAACTGAGTTTCTGACAGTGCTTTAGCCAGTCATGCCTTTCTGAGGTCTCTTTCAGCTGCAGGTGTGTTAGGTCTTTTCTCACGTTGAGGAAACACCTCACTAAAACAGAGCTGACATCTCTCAACACATGCCATTCAATTTAAAACCATGAATAAGCACCTACTATGTACAGGATGCCAAAAGGAACAGGTCACAGTTCCTTCCCGCAGGGGGCTCACTGTAGCAATGCAGTTATTGACATGCAAGTCAGTAGGTACATTAACATACAAAACTCCCGAAGGACACAGGAGGGGCGCAGAGGAGAGGAAGGAATGCTTCATTGCACTTGGGGAACAGGCCGCACTTGACTGGGTTGGGACCGTCTGGGTTACATATAAGAGGGAAAAAATGTGGGAGACTTCTAATAATTTATAATCATATTTCTTAATTTGAAAAAAATTGACTATGATTGATTTAGTTTATTCCTTCTCTTTCTCTTTTTATGATTCTATTCCCATCTTCTGATTGGATATCTTCTAAACATCCCCCACTCCCTTCTACTGAGCATGTCCAAACCCAGACTCCTCATCCCTCACCCCCGAACTTGACCTTTTCATTCATTACTGGTTGTAACTTAAATAGGGTCTTCACCCAGGCACATTGCTTAATAAAGACAGTTTTTGATTTTTTGTTGGTTTTGACCTTATTTGGCCCAATTTAAAAAAATAAATAACAATAGTGTATATGCTTAAAATGATCATTAATAAGTAGGTACATCATAGGAAATAGAGTAGCTAAAGAACATACATGCATAACTCATGGACATAAACAACCACATTTATAGTTGCCTGAGGGATTTGGGGAGCTGGGTGGGGGGGACAAAGGGGAAAAATTCAGACAATTGTAATAGCATAATCCATAAAGTATAGTTGAAAAAAAGTCCTAGTATGTTTTAAACTTTAATACAAGAACTCAACATTATAAAAGGCATTTAATCAATAAAATACCTTCCTACTGCTTAAATATGGGCATTAATAGGAAAACTCATCTGAAATTAAGATTTTAGTAAATCAATATTTTAAAATATGGAGGTATATGTATATACATACATATCATAAAGATTTGCAATTATTTGGGTAACCTATCATCGTGTATCTCCTTCGTGGGGGAATTTAATGACTGCAGATTTATGAGGATGATACTGTGAATAGAGGTCCCATTCAATTTCCTAAAAAACTGCAATTCACCTTTCTAAGTTGGGTATTTATGTACCGCTATTGGCTTTTCTTCAGTTCTATAGATGATACCTAGTCCAGTGAATGATAAAAGAAGTATTATTACATTTGCTTTTATTCTTTGCCTTCGCTTTGACTCTGCCAGAAGAGACCTTTAATTTTCATATGCTTTGAAATTCATGAAAATTTACATTTTTCCCAATGACTTACTTTTCCACTTGTGTGTGCCTTTCCTCCTGACTGAATTTAGTCTTTTGTGGTACCATGGAGGCTGCAATTACAAAGTTCTCCTGCATTCATGTCAGTGACTATGAGCTTGAAGAGCATGCTTGGTAAAATCCAAGACCAGTCATATTCTCACAGATATTTTCACATGTAACTCTTAGACATTCTTTTAGCAAAGCCATGATATGCAATTAATAAATACTACATTAACAAAATACTTTCAGTGCAAAATGTTTGATCGTAGCATGGTTAAATTAATTATTTTCATTAATTACTCCACTATTAAATCTGTGTTGTTCATTTGACATTAGAAATGTAGGAGCTGGCCCTGGCCTGGTAGTTCAGTTGGTTGGAGTGTCATCCCCTATACCAGAAGGTTGTGGGTTCAATTCCCAGTCAGGGCACGTACCTAGGTTGCAGGTTTGATCCCCAGTCAGGGTGTGTAACCCTGCTCTGTCTCTCTATCTCTCCCTCCCTTCCTTCCTCTCTAAAAGCAATAAACATATACTGAGGTGAGGATTAAAAATAAAGAAATGTGGAAGTTGTTTGTTCTCTCCCTGGCAGCCTCGCCCACTCATGTGCATGTATGTGTGTGCATGAAAGTATGTACTTTATGTTTTTAAATACAGTGTACTAGTGTCCTGTTAGTACGTGTCTATGTGTACATTTCAATACCTATGGGAGAAATGGATGACAATGTATCACAGTTTAGAAGCGAACACGGTTCTGTAGGAGCCCCAGCCTGAGCTTTCCCCACCAGACAGCCCACTGAGGGCAGGAACCCTCGATTTGTCCCCCTGACTGCACGGAGCCGGCTGCGCGGGCTCTCGGTCCCGGTGCAGGTCCCGTCACACCTTCACAGGTCAACAAACATTCCTCTCACCCAGCGGATGTGCTCCCACACCCATGAGCGAACTCCAGATTGGGGTCCTGACAAAGGGGCCGTCAGAGTGAAATGGTTTACCCCGGTCTCAGGTAACTGTCATGGAAAGATGCCGAACGTGGCCTTGAGAGACCTGATAAGGACAGACAGCAGCCGCCATGGACATATTTAAATGTCCCTTTCAGCCATTTCCTTTGGAAACATTTTCTCTAACTTTTGCCTGGCTCCTTCCAGAGTTTTCCTCAGTTTAAGGCATTGCACCCGGGAGTTCCTGCAAGCCCAGGACGGTGTCCCCCATGCCCATCAGAAGTCCAGAGAAGGAGGCCGGTCCTCTGAAAGTCACTAAGTAGTTTGGTGGTCCTCAGTACTCAGGCCTGTCGTTTTTACATCACGACATATGCTCTGCATCTCCAACTTGGTTTTGAATCATAGGATGGAGGACACTTGTCCTCCCTGGAAGGAAGTTAATGGGAAAGAAGCTTTAACCAACTGTGTGAATTTTTTTAAGTGGCATTGAGTTAGGGAGCCAGCTGTGTGCATCTTCACAGTGCCAATGGCATCAGAATACTTGAGAGGGTCAGCCCGCGTTATGCGCCTCTGCGTGGGTGATGGCCAAGCCCGTGGGCACCCATCCTGCTGTCCTTGGCAAAGCTCCCTCTCCACAGGCCTTGCTGGATTGAGCCCCGGCCTCTGCCTCCTCTGTGCTGCCTCCTAGAGGTGTCCAACCTCATGGCAGCTCTGGGCCACACTGGGAGAAGAGTTGTCTTGAACCACACATTAAATACACTGTGACACATAATCACCAAAAAAACCTCATAATGTTTTAAGAAAATTTATGATTTTGTGTTGGGCTGCATTCACAGCCATCCTGGGCTATATGTGGCTCATGGGCTGCACACCCCTTCTTTGCTGACGGGCCCAAATTGGTTCACACTCTTCCTCATACACACTAACACACTCGCTCGCTATAGTCCAGTCTCACTGAGCAGAGGCCCGGCCAGGCAAAGGTGAAGGGTGCCTGACAGTTCTGTATTGCCGTCGGGTTTCCCACCCAGGATGCCGGTTTTACAGCATTCACAATGGCCAGTCTCAGAGTTGCCGGTGTGTCCTGTGATTTGCTTATTATCAAACTATAAGTGTCTTACTAGATAATATTTTTACCAAGAAAACTGATTGTGCTATTAATTTTTAAAGCCTACCATTTTCCTACCAATGCGAAGCAGATGCAAAAAGAACTACAAACCTAAATATTTTAAAGTAAATAATATTTTTGTATTTTTTACTGCCGATGTAGGAGAAATTTGTTTCACTGGTTTAGTATTTTGCCAGGTTAAGCCCAAAGGAAAGAGGGTGTGTCTTCTTATAATATTTAATTATTAGAGCATTGAAATATTATTTGAGAGTAATTATTATTTTATAAAGGAGACTTCTGGAGCTGACAAATGCATCGGTCTAGTGAGCTATTTCTGGGTGCAGGCAGTAAATAGGAGATTCTAAGCCCAGAAACTTTCCTGGAATTTATTTGTCTTTATATGACGTGTGGACAATGGCATTGAATAGGATGGTGATACTTATGATTCACTGAGATCCAGCGTAGGGGGCATTTTAGTTTATTGTACCGAAGCCCAGGTTTATTTTTCATTGCTTTTTTTCTTTTGCTTGGTAAAGAATTGTATTCTCTCAGAAGAAGATGCACACTGACGATAGATAAACATTGTCGAAGACGTAAACCACACATGTTTTACTTACGCTTCCAGAGTGGTGACTGGGGCCAGCTACGTCCATCAGAAGGAAGCAGACGCACTGTGCAAACCCATTTGTTTTATGTGTCTTTCCAGCAGATGGTAGAGTTTAGTCTAAATAATAGAAAATGATACAATAAAACTCATTTTACAGAGATGCATCTCAAATATTCCATTAGGTCTGCACTGAGCTCGGAAACTGTAACCCTTCGGACCGTAATTCAGATGTTATTGTATTTTACCCCTCACTCAAACGAGAGTGGGTTTTATTATTTTTTCCCTCCAAAAAAATATAATTAGGGTGTGAACAACTGCTGACTTTACAGCCTCTGAGGAGAGAGTTTGGACTTAGGAGGTCAGTTAAACAGCTAAATGCCTACTTTGCTATGCATAACGTGGTTTTCCCACCGTTACTCTAAACAATAATTCATTTACAGGTCTCCATGAATACTTTCCCTCAACAACAAACTGATGCACTTCAAATTTTGCTCACTAGGGCATTCATTTGAAATCAGTGTTTGTTTGACCATTTGAAGCACGGCCTGTGAAGCATTAATCCTTGTGTGGTCATGTAATGCCCATGACCCGTGTCCCCACACATTCGACAGCAGAGTGCGCTGAGGAGGCGTCCTTAGGTGGAGCTTGTTGGCCTTCGGCTTCAGTGAGTGATCAGTGAGAGTGAGGTGGCCCGTACATTTCACCCCCACGTCTTTTTTCAAGACTGGTCACTTCCTTTAGAGGAGTGTCTGGAGTCTCGGTCTAGATTCTGGAAACGGGAGAAAGGAAGGGAACCAAGGATTCCAGTGTTTCATTTGCTGGAGCACTGGAACCTTCCTAGTTTCCTTCTTGCAATTTCAAGCGCACTGTCACCCCCGAATGGACCAATTCCAACTTGGATTCACAGTTTCAGCTGCTCGGAGTGGGACCCTTGCAGTCTTTCAGGGAGTGGGAAGGCCATCGCCTGCCCTTGCTCGCTTTCGTAACACGGTGTCCGCCTCCGGACCTGGAGCCTCCCTGGGGTTTGGCCGAGCAACCTGTTTGTCTCTCCTCTCACGGGTATTTCTCTCCGCAGGTACTTAAGCGGCTCTTCTCTTGCCGCCTCTCTGTTTTCATTCCTCATCTGCTCCATCCTCTTTGAGAACTTCGTGGACACCTCCCAGCCATCATGGGACTCCAGTCCCATGTGTTTACATGTGTTTCTTTGTCATTGCAAAACTCATACTTGTTTACCCATCTTGTTGTTTGGGTGAATTTTCAGGGACAGGGAGAGTAGAACTGTGGTCAATTTACCAAGTTCTCCTGAGCCAAGAGTCCTTACATGTTGATTCATTGATGTTTAGGGGAGATCAATGAATGCTTCTACCGTCTTCCACAGAAATGTGCACACGTGTGACAACCTCCGAAAGACTAGGGTTCAGGATAGTCTGTGTAGTCGGGGAAAAATATGATAACGTGCAGTTTTCCTATGTAGTTTAGGAATTGTGTCTGTTAAATTTCCTTTTCCAGGCCCTGGCTGGCGTAGCTCAGTGGATTGAGCTTGGGCTGCGAACCAAAGCATCGCAGGTTCAATTCCCAGTCAGGGCACATGCCTGGGTTGCAGGCCACGGCCCCCAGCAACCGCACATTGATGTTTCTCTCTCTCTCTTTCTCCCTCCCTTCCCTCTCTAAAAATAAATAAATAAAATATTTTTTTAATTTCCTCTTTCAAAGACATCTAGTTACACTTATTTGTCAATAAATAATTTTCCCAAAGACCTTTATTTGTGGAACGTGCATGTTTCAGAGGCTTACTCTATATCGAGTTTGTAACTCAGTCCTGGGCGTAGGGCAGGTAATCCAGTGCACAGGAGAGATGACATTTGTTTGGAGAATTGTGAGAAAGAAGGACAGCTCCATGTGAGAGGAGGCTGTGTCCTGATGCACAGGGGCGGGACCTCGGATTCAGAGTCAGGCACAATCGTTAGGGAGATTTTCTTGAGGAAAAGGTGCTTGCAGCTTGTCTTTTTGAATACTGTGTCACAAAGTGCTAATATATTTAGAATATTTATAACCTTCTAGTGAGTTGTTACCTTTGTCGTTAATATACTATCCTACCCACTGGTAATTCCTCTAGTGCCTTTCCTTCCCTTGTTTTTGGTGTCATCTTAAAGTACATTTTGTCAGTGCAGCCTCCTCAGTGACACTGTCACCGTGTGCCAGACTGTATGCTTAATAAATAATTTACGTGTGTTCAGTGCCTTCCCCAAATGATGCTGTGAGAGAGAGACTCTTCTCTACTTTAGAGATGCAGAAATACTGTGAGGCACAATTTTTAACTAATTTAATGAAACATACAGTTAGTAAACCAGGTAGAGTAAGCAGCATCCAACTCCGATGGGCTCACTTTGAAGCTGATATCTCTCCACATGTGATACTAATCTCAGTGTAATAAGTTAAATTGCTATTTTTTGACTCTGTCACTGAGGTTGGTATATTAATCTCATCATGGCCTCATGGGTTTTTTAAGCAATTTTCATGTTTTAGATGTGCTTTTAAACACATGTGCTGGGTACGTGTGTGGATATAGTATATTGCTAGATTTTAGAAAACAAATCCAATGGTATACTCTGTCTTTTCAGTGTTCTTTAAATTGATTTTAACTATTGCTACACTTGAATATATTTCTACCATCTGTTTGCTTGTGCCCTGCTCTTTCTGTGATCCTTTTATTCCTACTTTTCTTCTTCCTTTTACTTGATTAAATATTTTAAAAAACATTTCCTCTCTACCATTACATGTTTTATATATACACAAATATATAAATATATTAGCATTTTATATAAATTAGTTAATAAATTATTTATTTATAAATATATACATAAATATAAATGTATATATAAAACATATGTTCTATTTTCCATATTTTCTATTTTAAGGATTATTTTTATACTTTTTCATGAGTATTTATAGAAGTCAAGATACAGACTGAGTAACTTAAGCAAAAGTAATTTATTTTCTCACAGTTCTGGAGGCTGAAAGTCCAAGGTCAAGATGCCAGGGTTTGGTTTCTGGTGAGACCTCTCTTCCTGGCTGGTAGATGGCTGTCTGTGGCCACACCTTCACAGGGTCTTCCTTCTGTGTATGTGGGGGAGGTCTCGGGCCTCTTCCCCCCTTTACAAATGCATCAATCACGTGGGATCAGGACCTACCATTATGCCCTCATTTAACCTTAATTACCTCTCTGAAGGCTGAGACTTCAACACTTGGTACAACGTAACTCCTGTTATCCCCCGTCATCCTATATCTCACGTTTGTTCTGCATTTTAGTTCCACCTCTTCTTTAACTTCAATATTACAATTTTACAATTTTTTGTATGTAATCAATGCATTTTAAAATTTTCCCGTATTTGCTAACTTTTTTCTCTTACTCCGCCTTCCTGTATTTCTCCTCTTGCTGGACTCAGCTTTGCTCTGACACACACCCTTCAGTTCTGATGGTTTTTTAATGGGGTCTGTTGCTGGTAACTTGGTTCAATGTTTGTTTGTCTGAAAGTGTATTAATTTCTCCTCCTTTTTTTTTTGATAATTTAGCTCGATATGCAATTCTGGGTTGGGATTTTCTTTCAGCACTTTGCATGTCTTATTCCGCTGCACTCTCCACTTCCCCCCCCCCCACCCTGCCCTTGGTGACGGGTCTCCGTCTACCTGAGCCTTGCTCCCTAGGAGCACTGTGTCTCTCCTGCCCCCTTCTGCTCCTCGGTGATCTGCTCATACACTGTTCTATGTCTTTCTGTAGACTGATGTTTTCTAACTTTGCTTGGGATTCATTTTCCTCCCCGAATCAGAATTTTAACCAGTTCTGGAAAACTCTCAAACATTGTGTCTTTAAAGTGCTTCTCCACCAGTCTCTCCATTTTCTCCTTCTGAAATTTTCATCCTCCACATTTAAAAATTTATATGTAATTTTTAAATCACTTTTTATAATGAGACTGCATTCTGGGTATCCAATCTGTTTTTCAATTCACAAATACATTCGATAGCTTTGCCTCGTCTGCTTACTGCAACTAATGAGTTTTTAGCTTCAATAATATGTTTGCAATCCTGGAGAACTGATTTGCTTTTCTATCAAAACTGACTGGTTCTTTTCAGTGCCATCTCACTCCTTTCTTGTGTGTTTGATTTCACTCTTTAATTTGTTTAAATAATTTTTTCATTTGACAATATTCACAATCAATAACATTTATTTGAAATTCATGGGGGCCAAATTTCCTTGTGTGATGTCTTTGCTCAGTCTTGTTTGTTATGCTTGGTTTCTCATGTTTTATACTTTTGGACTGTGAGTTTAAATTCCTTGGGTTTTTAGCTTCAGGAATCCTGTAATTCCAGAGTCAGTACAGAGAGGATTTATACTTCCTTCAAAAGATAGCAGCTCAGAACCACCTTTTCTATTTTAAGTTCTTGTCCTGGGGGTTCCTTCCTATTATCAATATAAATTTGAGACCCGTAATTTTGTTGAGCAAGACTATGGCTTATGAACTCTCAGAAAGTAATTTACTTTTCTTTTTCTTTCTATAGGCCAGGAAAAGTGAGACAAATTCCCTTGTCATCTCTTTGCTGACTAGTGAATTTTTCTGCAGTATCTGCTTCAAGTGAGATTTCCACATTTTAGTCTTTATGTGGTGGTATGGGGGTATGCATACGGGGAGTGGGGGTGTCCTGTTCCTAGGGTTTCTAGGTGCTTGGACCGGGAAAGGTTTCAGTCTCCTCACATTGTCCTATTCTAGAAAATGGAATTCTCTAGAGATTGTTACTTCTATCTTTTCCTTACGATTGCATAACATCATATTAGTGAGAGTTAAATATTGCTAAATAAATGATCTCATTGCAGAGAATTTACATCATGATAAAAAGTTGAGATATAATTTTTTATGAATGTTTTCATAGGCAATGAGTCTTTTTTAAATAACTCACCATAGATAGTGTCAGCAGTTTGGGAAAAAATTATCATCATAGGAGAGTATTGGGTGAGTGAGATATGTAGCATTCTCCAAGTATTTTGCTTTCCAACTCTAACATCATAGTTCGGTAATGAACATGGAAATATTCTTACAACATTAAAAAAACTCATCTTTGTACCTAGCACAGAACATTGAAATGTCTCCAAAGATCACATTAAGGGTAATCAACATCATTAACAACAACAAAAAAAATTATAACAAGAAGAAGAAGAGGAGGGGGAAGAAGGATGAGTCATGGGCTTCTATTTGGGGCCAAGCCCCCTTTAGCATCAAAGCCCAAAAAAAGGCATAAGAATGGGGTTAAGTGACAAAAGCAATAACTGACCCTACAGGTGAGCACTTCACGCCTTCTCAGTATTATATCAGCTCCTAATACAGATTCTCTCAATCTGGCTGTATGTGGATTTAACATTAATTTTCAGAAAACCAAATATAGTCATATTTAGAAGCATTCCTAAGGTGAATAGAAATGGGGTTTGATTTCCCAGTGTTTTGGATTATCCATACCAACTTAATGCAGATAATTGTGACTCAAGTTGATACTCATATTTTTCATTTTTCATATAAAAATGCTATTTTTTTTTAAAAGCCAATCTAAGCCTCGCCCCCTCAAAGTGTTCAATGTTATGTAGGCTTTCAAAATGGAAATATTGATGAGGATAAGAAACTACTTTCTGATTTTCTTTAGAGCAAAAAACAAATCTTTCAAATATCAAAGTCATTTTAAATGTGAGAAATTAGCTTATTTAATCAGAACTGCAATTAACAGGTTCCTAATGATAATGGTAGAGTTACTATTAATATTGTTAAGTACCTATCAAGTACTAATCATTGTGTTCAGTGTTTTTTACCACAGTATTTTATTTAATGTTCACAAAAACACAGGAATTGGGTATTATTAATCCTGTCTTTAAAATGAAGACATTGAAGTTCAGACCTGGGTGGGGCGTAGGGTTACTGCGAGGATGTTGATCTAAGATACAAAGTTGCAGTTACATAGGACGGACGGGTCTAGAGATCTGGTGTACACCACGGTGATTGTACTTAGTCACCCTGTGCTGTGCAGCGGAAAGTTGTGGACAGAGATTTCAGATCCTCTCACCACACTCAAAAAATGTGCACAGATGACTGTGTTAATTAGCTTCCACAGTCAAATTACCACAGTCAAATTACTATTTCAGTATGGATACCTTTATCCAAACATCATGCTGTGCACCTCAAATATGTACAATTTTAATTACTACATAATGCATGTTTGAGCCAGATTGGTGACCTAGTCAAGCCCATCGCTAGATTACTAATACGTAGCAGGGCCAGGATTCTAAGCAATTCTATCCTGCAGCCCACACTCCTGACCACTAAGATGCATTTTACAAAACATTGTATTATCCCATAGTAATTCAAAAACAGCCTCTACCTCTAAAGGAGAATCAGGAAGACAGTATCATTTTACTTCAGGGATGTATGAATGTATTTATTTTATGTGTTAATTCTATTAGCAGCCTGTGGTTATAAGGAACTAAGGTTATCAAATGTAAAAGTCGTTTTATATTTTGCGCTCTAAGTATAAATACACAACTAAGTTTTTAAAAGACCACTTAACAATTTTTAAAAATATATAAAAGAATCAAACGATTCAGTTTATACTTCCGTTCTTTTTATGGTGGCTGCTCAGCAACTATGGCTTTTTCCCTCATATTGTATAATTTCATTTGCAAATTGCTAACTATCCCAATTTGTCAAGATACCTAGTCTGTTTCTAATTTCCTTTATTTTCTATGTTCTTATCATTTTATTCATAATTATTACATGATATTCATAAAAATGTCTCCTATCTTTAAACATAAGATGATTTTGGTGTAAATGCACTTTATACATCTTATAAGCCTTGTATGAGAATAGAAGGGAAGACCCACATATAATTTTATTTGAAAACATTTGATCCTGCTGTGGCCTAAAGTTTTGTCAAATGTCAGTATTTTTTACAATATACTAAAGTTTATGTATTTTAAATAGTCTAAAATATACACATTTTACATTATTCTGACTACCTAAGTGGCTCAACAAATTACATTAATTTTAATTAAGTAAAATCAAACAAATAAAGGCTCTTTTACAAAATAAATAAATATTTCCTTTGTTATATTTATAACACCACATTTTTAAATCACTCCAAACACAGGGTCCAGCAGAAGGAAGGCCTGCTCGAGTGTGGTTGGTGGGGCAATAACATAGGTGTAATAATTTATAGCTTTAATTTGAACATTTCACCTAAAATGGCAAGTGGTGTGCTTGAGTGTGCTATTGCTATGTTACAGAATTTCATGCTTATGATTTTGTAATAAGAGATTTTTATGTAATAAGAAAGGGGTGTTATTTGTGCTGGACCCTGTACAGTTTCCATTTTGAAAACCAGAACATTAGAGAATAAGAAGGAACTTAGAAACTGTTTTTAAATCTTCCTAATTTATTTTATCAAATAAATGAGACTCTTGATCCAACTAGAACATGACCCAAGTAGCAGTTTTGGTCACGGTCACTCAGGGTTCCTGCGGGGGGTGGACTGGGAGTGGGCAGTGGGGAGTGTGAGGTCTGGTGTCTGGCAGCTGGGGCGAGACTGCGGCGATGGCTTATAAGGTGATTGTGGGCGTCAGGGAGTGTGGGTGGCGGTGCCATGGGGGGGGGGGGGCTCGTGGTTGTCTAACGTGTGCACATTTTTAGGTGAGAGACCGAAGTAAAGGCGTCTGAGTGATTGCTAACATAGGGACAGTGACGGAGTATGGCTGGGAATCCAGATCAGTGTGTCTTGAGTTTTGAACATGTGTGAGACGTTGGAGTGGAGAAGGGACTTCTGGGTACATCGGCTCTGAGCACACAGGAAAAGCCTCTCTGGAGACCCACGTGGTTGCTAAATGAAGCAGTGGCTTGGGATAGGGCCATTTTTATGGAGAGACCGCCAAGAAAACAGACATAGATTGGGACAAACTTTGCTGAAAATCTACCTCTACACACCAGGTAGAAGACAGGTTATCAATAAAGGAGGTTCAAATGAAATTGCTAGAAAAGTATGAAGAAAACCCTGGCCAATGTAATACAATGTTAGCCAAGGAAGGAAATCTTCAAGAAATATTCAAACTCGTCTAATACCGGCGTTGTGTTTACTCATCCGGGCAGGCAGTAACATTTTTTAACTCCTATATTCACCTTCCGGGACACATTCCTGATGAGATTTTAGCATTCCTGGTGACAAAATAATGTTTCAGATCTTTACTAAATACAAAAAGGTTTAAAATAATTTAATGCGTTGAAAATAATGGAAAGGAAGATGATGATAAGTTCTAGATCTCTCGCATGTATTATGGCCATAGTTTTCTGGGCACTTTTTTATAGGTTTATTGAATGAATTCTTCACAACCTCTTTTGCTAGGGAGAAACTAATAATTTTTTTTTGTTTTATAATAAAGAAACAAGGAATAGGACATTTAATTGATTTACTCAAGGTCAAAACCTGGTGGTGGCAAGCCCTGGCCACAGGTGGCTCTGTTGGCTGTAGTGCCATCTCGTACACCAGAAGGTCGCGGGTTTGATCCCCAGTCAGGTCACATACCCAGGTCGGGCGGCCCATGTGAGGGGCAGCCAATCAATGTTTCTCTCTCTCCTTCTCTTCCCCCCACTTCCTATCTCTCTAAAATCCATACACATACTTTTGAGAAAATTGTAATGGAGTCGAAATTCCCAGGGTCCTCTCTTATACTCATCCAGTATAAAGAGTAAATCAACATAAATGTGGTCATATCAATAACACACTACACTAGAAAAAGCCAGAAGATTATATTAAATAACTTACATGAATTTGCTCTTAAAAATTCCCTCCAAAGAGGTCGCTTCCATCAGTATACCACTATTTGAGAATGGGGCCCTAGAATCGATGTGTCTCCTCTGCTTGCCCACTTCTTGTGTCTACTTTCAACACTGCAGTTCCTTCTCCACAGCCCCTTCTACAGTTTCCCTACCTTTCCCCTTGATTTAAAGGGTAAACCCAAGACAAACCCTCGATTTTTATAAAATTTGGATTCTGTGATCTTTCACACTGATAAGCATCCCTTCTTTCATATCAATCCTTCTTGAGTTTTCTTCTGGCTCTCTCTCAGTTTTTTCTCTACTAGTTCATTTTCCTGATCCTGCCTCTGGTGTGGAGGCAGTTTCCGGATTTCTAGCCTTGGGTTTCTTTGCTTAGTGCACTATTGATTTGCTTCATGCAGTTTCTTCTGCCTCCATAGCATGATTACTCACAAATCTTTCCCCAGTTCTGTTCTCTTTCCTGAAGCCCAGACATTAATATTAACCTGCAGATTGAATATTATACAGTGCCGTGGATGTCTCACAGGTACTGCTTGTCAAAATCACCCAGCCCCCCTTTCTCCTGCTCCTTTACATCCCACTCCACAATGACCTGAGCCCCTGCACTGGCAGAGACCAAAGCGTTCATCTTGTTGCTCAGCAACAAGTCTGAGATTCACTCTTGTCGTCTTTCTCTCTCCGGGCAGTCAGTAGTCGTATCCAGTGGGCTAGCCAATCCTCTCCTGTCTTCCTGTGAAACACCTTTCATCTCTCTCCCCTACGTTGTCAGCTTTTTTGACACGTTCTAGATGAGAATCTGCAGCTTCTCCAGTGGCTCCTTTGTAAGACCATCCCTACTTCCAGTTTTCCCACCGCCCGCCTATTCTTATCCCCACCAGGGAGATAATAACGTAACTCGCACCGACGTTTCCTTTCTCAAAACCCTTCATTGTCTCTCTGGCATTCCACAGCAGCTGCTGGGCCCCTGCTCTGACACACAGCAGAATCAGTGTCTCTCAGGAAGTTCACATTCTGGTAAAAGGGGGAAAAACTATAAACAAACATGCAACTCATCAGACGGTGGTAAGTGCTGTGAAGAAAAACGAACTGGGTGAGGGGCAGAGAGCTGGGGCCAGGGACCCCTGTTGGACTGGTGCACAGAGTGGGCTCCTCAGACACGGCAGCTGCAACGAGGACCAGGAGGAAGAGGAGACGCAGGACAAAACTTCCCCTCGTTCCAGGGCGAAACTCAAACATGTTGATTCCGTAGATCATGTGCCTAACAAATACAGAGGGGTCCATAAAGTCTGAAAATTGATACATATTGTGTTGTAAAGGGTAGCTCCAATCTGTTAAAAATAATGTTTTCAAGCTTTATATCTTGAATATCTCATATAATTTCATTATTTTAAGATATTAAAGTGGTAAAAATTATGGTGTGTGTGTATATATGTATATATGTATAAAATATGTATTAAATTTTATATATAAAATTTGTATATATGTGTACAAAATTTTATATGTACACATTTTATATGTACACAAATTTTATATATAAATAAAATATATGTATATACACATGTACACATACATATATACATATATTTTATTTATACAATTTTATGTATATATAATTTATATATATATATTTAATGTATATAAAATTTATGTATAAAATTCATAGGAAAGCAAGACGATATGACTGATGTTCTGAAAATAATGGCCCAAAAGAAGAGAAAAACACCCTCAGAAACACATAAACACACATAGGTAAATAAATAAACAAATCCCGATAAGTACAAAGTGTGGCAAATTCTGTAACAAGAAGCGAGTAGCTGAAGGACAAGGAAGACTGACAGAATGCTTTTTAATAGAGTGGCCTCGGAAGGACCCTATTGGAAGGTGACATTTGAGCTGACCTGCCTCACGAAAATAAGTCAACCACGAAAAATGCAAGGGAGAAGAAAACCCCGGGTGGAAAGGGCACGGTTTTCCTAAGGCACAGGCAAGAGAATAAGGTGGCCAAAACTTAATTTGCAAGGATAGGCATCTTAAGCATTTAATTAGGGAACTAGCAAAGTAGGCCCACAAAGATATGACAGAACTATTTCTAACTATGTGAAATTTACTAGAAGCATAGAATGAAGAAAATCATTCAATTTTTGTACCATTGTACTTATTTAATGGTTTAATTAGCATTGTTTTCCTTTTAAATCTCAGGCGGGGTTCTGAGTGGTTGTCTGTGTCCTAATATTTTTAGGTTTCAGGTCCTAAATCTAAGAGTGATCAGAACTGAATTTGGAATGAGATACAGGCGTCAGAGTGTTCCGTCTTTTGAGGCCACAAAAGTCATCCTGGTTTGATAACACAGAATATAAATGTGTGCAGATCAAGTGTCAAATGCCACTGAGGAGCCTAGTTAAAGGGTAATGACGTCCTTTGGTTACCTGAAAATCATCACTGAAACTAGGGATCCCGACTTCCTGGAAAACCCATGGACATCGAATGCAGAGGACAGTGAGATGAACAAAAAGTGGGGCATGAGATCGTGGAGACAGGACGGGTTCGTTTTATTGGGAGCATAATTTGATGCAAAATGTCAGGATTTTTAGCATAAAGCACTATTCATATCAGATGGAACAGAAATTTTTTAATTGTTTCTATCTTCAAACAACTTTTCTTAGTTTTAGTTTTTATTTCAAATAACTCTAAATTTGAAGAAAAAAAATTGCAAGAGAAATACAAAAACTGGCAGTATGACTTCCACCTAGAGACCTCATCAAGTTGCATCTATTGTCCTGTGGTGTCCCAGAGTCCCAGGTCACACCCAGGGTCCCTGCCTCTCCAGCCTCTGAAAGTTGGAGCCAGACCCCCAGCTGATTCCTGACCCTCACAGCCGTGTCCTTCCTCACATCCTCCCCTTCTGGGTCTGCTGATGGTCCCTGTGGTTGGGCCTCCGTTACTCATGTATTCGGGGCAGAAGAACCACCAGGGGCTGTCGTATTCTTCTCACTGCGTCTTGTCGGGCCCACAGGGTCAGTCGGTCCCTTTACTGATGGTGATAGCTTCGATCTCTTCGTGACAAAGACGTCTGCCAGGTTTCTCTGCTGTAAAATGACTGGTTTCCTGTTTGAAATTAATACTGTGTTTTTAGGGAGACACTTAGAGACTGTCCTTATCTAACTGTCACCCATGCATTTCAGCATCAACTGGTAGTTCTTTCCTGAATTAGTTACTATTGTGATGGTTGCCAAATGGTGACTTGCTAATTCCAACATACCTGTTCGTTTATTAGTTAGCATTGCACTGTAGGAAGAGACTTCTATTCTCCCCATTCAGTTATTCATTTTCAGGCAGGTAGACTCACGGACCCCTATTTTATTCAGTGAGGTCTGATCTAAAAATTAATGTACTTCTTTTTCTCCCTCCCTCCTTTCCTCCTTTCCCTCCTTCCTTCCTCCCTTCCTCCCTTCCTTCCCTCCTTCCTTCCTCCCTCCCTCCCTTCCTTCCCTCCTTCATCATTTCTTCATTCTTCCTTTTTCTCCCTTCCCTCCTCCCTTCCCTGTCTTCTTCTCTCTCCCTCCTACCTTTCTTCCTTCCCTTATTTATTCTTTTGATACTCAAACTGTATTTTTGATGCTCCAGTTATTTATTTTACATTCAAATTGTCCAGATTGGAGCTGGAGAAGGCTACTTCAGGCTAGCTCTTATGTCATTCTCACGTGACCCCATCGTTCTTTGAACATTTTTTTTACTTTCCGGTTCCACCAGAAAGTGGCCCAGGCTCATACCGAACTCTTCCTGACCCAGCTCTGGTATCAGCCACTTCTCCAAGGAGCCCTGGTGTTATTCAGCAGAGAGACTGAGACCTGAACTACAGGGATACTCAGTGCTTCTGGGTGACCCTCCCCCTGGGCTGTCCGCACTGCATGGTGGAAACTGTATATTAAGCACTCACACAATTCCAGCTAGATGTATTTCTTCATCTACCTAAATGCACTAAAAACCACCAGTGCTCACTGGCTGATTAAAGTCCAACCCAAACCCACAGGATCCATTCAAGATTTTACATTTCTGTGTGTAGCCTCCTTTCCAAACCAATCCTCAGTATGTTTGTATATTTGCTCAACCTGTGTGGCTGTTCTCACGGGGGAGGTTTTGGCACCCTGGGGCCCAGTCCTGCCAGCTCTCACACTCTGCTTCTCCGGACCCCAGTTCCCACCAGGGTGAGTCGTTCAGGAAGCATGGGGACACAGTAGAAATCAGTAGACATTTTCCATAATCACCCATGTATTGATGACAATACATGGATTTTGTCATCCTTACAGCACTCCACCAGGCTCACAACCACCTCCCAAACCTCCCAGCTTTACACTGACTACAAACAGAGATAAGTCAGGTACTCATGTGGTTTTAGACATGTCAGGTTTTCAACCCTGTCGCCCACTGTTTGCTCTCTCTGTCTCATCGGGTTAACATTATAACTTACAACAATTTACATGGGCATTTCAACGTCACAAGAAATATCAGCATGCTTTCCATGGGTGAATTAAAATTTTAAAACCTTGAAATTGCATGTATTTCTTTTGTCAGCAAGAATAATAAAATACTGAGTGGACTTCAAATCAGGTATGAAGTTTTTATATCCTAAGTCTTGAAACAGAAAGCTCAAAGATGCCAGTCAGGCAACACAATGATAATGACCCTGTAGAGGAAAGCGGTCTTCCCTGCTTACTGGTAGTGAAGTGTAGTCGAGGCAGACAAGATTACAGCTCACTGCAGGCGTCCCAACTCGCTGTCAGGTTCTTCAGCCCGGTAACAACGGCCCGTGTGTGAATATTACATTTTTATTCCAAATTTATAGATACAATAACTCTAAAGCTCTAAGCCAAACAACGAACAGAAGTTTACCTCTGTATTCTATATACTCTTTCTACTAAGTTGACAACTTTTTATTGAATTTGCCTTTCTATCAAGTTTATATCTCTTCATTTCTGACTCTCAAAATCTCACCTGCAGCCCTCACTGGTGTGGCTCAGCAGGTTAGACATCATCCCACAAACTGAAAGGTCGCCGGTTCAATTCCCGGTCAGGGTACATGCCTGGGTTGTGGGTCAGGTCCTTGGTTAAGGGCATGCAGGAGACAACCAATCAATGTTATTGTGTCTCACATCAATGTTTCTCTCCCTCTCCTTCTCCCTCCCTTCCCCTCTCTCTGAAAATAAATCAATAAAGTCTTTGTAAAAAAAAAAAAAAGCTCAGCTGCAAATTTATATCTCCAAACACTCTTGATACTAATCTATTAAGTAGGTTAACTTCTGAGCTTTAGAATAGTCACTGAAAGTATCACAGATACTGATACACTAGTATTATTAGTGACATTATATTTATCCTTACAAGGAACAGCTACAGAAAATAAATAATGTTTTCTACTCTGTCAATGTTATTTGGGTTTAATCCCTTAAACAGGTTTTCTTTTTCTTTTTCTAACACTGGGTTTCTGCTGACATGCTAAGGGCAAAATGCCCCAAAGATTATTGGAATCCCTATTGGATGGCTCAGGGGGTCTGTAAGAGAGCAACACGCAGCCTAGAGAGCTTTTTGTCTGACTAAATGTTCCCTGGAGGCACCACCAAATACACTTTGGAGGTATTAACGTGGATTTTGCAGTGACACCTCATTGTCTTCTTCAGATTATGTTGCAGTGGTAGGTGACCTTTGCCTGAAAGTGCTTTCCAAATCTCCGCATTTTTGCCATCCGAAGAGACTGCAATAGGGAAAACATTTATCTTCAAACCCAGCAAGTCCTGGCTTCTTTATATGTAACAGTTTTTCTCTCCTTTTTTTTCCTTATAGGGTGTGATTCACCCTATAAACAGAAAGATGTCAGAATTCTCTGTCTGGAAATACCGTTAGCTAGATTACAAATTTCTCAAGTGTAGCTTCCTCCTTCCTGTAGTATCACAGTGCTGCTAAATTTCCCACTGTAGCGTGCACACGTGTGTGTGGGGGGGGGGGGGGGGGGGTCGGGTCTTCTCTCATTGCCGATGACATTCTTTCCTAACCTTCCTTCGAGCCATTACTGACAACCTCCTTCAGAGCCACCAGGCTCCCGCTAACATCCCTTCAAGGCCCCTCTAACGTGCTGGGACATCCCAGTCCCTAAGTCACTGCCACATTTTTAGATTTATGTTACAATCCTCTCTCAGTGCCAGATTCATTACTAGTTATTTATTATTGCATGACAAATCACTCCAAAACCTAATGGCTTAAAAGCATGATTTATCTTCTACGGGCCTCTCCCAAAGACTGCTTGGGCATGGTGACTGGCTTTTCAGGGTTAGCAGTCTCAGAGACCAAGTTGGCAACCAGCCTTGGAAGTCACGCACGGCTACCACGTCCATAGTTTCCGGCTGACCACAGAGGTCAGCCCTAATTCCGTGTGGAAGGGCACTACAAAAGAGTGAATTAATGGAGTCCCTCTTAGAAATGTTAAAGATAATGCAAGGAGAGGGGGAAATTTTTAAATTTTTTAATAGCTATGTAGTAGTTTGTCCTATAATTATCTCCTAGAATGTATCCCATGTAGAAATGTGAAAGGACTTGACAATTCAAACTCCAGAATTGATTAGGGCCAAATAGAACATTGTTATGGGTGACTAAGGAAGTCTTGTTTTATGAACTTAAGTGTCTCCAATCCAATCAGCAGTGATCTGTGTGTTTTGCAGCTGCTTTACTTCAAAAAAGGCCTTTTTCTCACAAATAGATCTACTCAGTTTGGAATATTTCAAAGCTAGTGTGGATATTTAGAGAGTCCCAGATATTCAAAAGCCAGACCCAAAATGTTGTCAAGAATAGTCATTAAAGTTACAGCTGCATGTTTTTCTCCCTGCTAAGTTTAGACATTAACTCCTTTCAATATTATCTTGATTAAACAGATTTGAAATCATGGGTATGCATACAACTAGTCTAAATAGACGGCTTCTCTAGGATCAGCAAATTCCAAGGGGGCTAAGTCAATGCAAATGAAAAAAATATGACTTAGAAAAAATATATAGATGAGCTGTATGTTTGACATTGAAATAAAGCCTTGTTTTTAAGCCAAGAATTAATTTAAGAATAATTCAATTTTGTTTACGTAATATTCTGTTGATGGAAAAAGAAAAACTACATTTCCGTGATTCACCCTTAAAGAGAGTTCAAATGATAATTATTAGACTTTAAATATTATAAACCATTAATAAAGGGAGGAAGTTTCTCTTGTCCTAAATTCCTACTACTAGTCAAATAGGATTAAGATATTTTTAAAAATCACTTAGTGGTGAGTTTTTTAAAAAAGTTTTTGTTGAAAATTTATTCGATGAATGGCACATATTAATCTCAATCCATTCTGTATAAATTACACATACTCTTAGATTGAAATAAATGTGTGAATAACTTCAGATTTTTAAGCAAATTAGTGCAGTTAAATTTGCTCTGGCAGGTCAGCTTGTTGTGGGGAACTATGTGAAAAGGAGATGGTTTCCAGGACTTCCTGGAGACACTTAATGGGATAGAGCAGTATTATTCCCTGTGGCCTTCACATTTCCTATGCACAATAATTTCCTATGCATTTTTCTCCTGAAAGGACATAATGGTAATTGATTGGTGGAGCTATTTTAAAGTTATTTTGAAATAAAATTTTTAAAATATATTTTATTAATGCTATTACAGTTGTCCCATTTTCCCCCTTCACTCCCCTGTACACCCCCTCCCACCCACATTCTCCCCTTTAGTTCATGTCCATGTGTCATACTTATAAGTTCTTTAGCTTCTATATTTCCCATACTAATCTTGCCCTCCCCCTGTCTATTTTCTACCTACCATCTATGCTAATTATTCTCTGTACCTTTTCCCCATCTCTTCTCCTCCCACACCCCTGTTGCTAACCCTCCATGTGATCTCCATTTCTGTGGTTCTGTTCCTATTCTAGTCATTTGCTTAGTTTGTTTTTGTTTTTGTTTTAGGTGTGGTTGTTAATAATTGTGAGTTTGCTGTCATTTTACTGTACATGTTTTTTATCTTCTTTTTCTTAGATAAGTCCCTTTAACATTTCTTATAATAAGGGCTTGGCGATGATGAACTCCTTTAACTTGACCTTGTCTGAGAAGCATTTTATTTGCCCTTCCATTCTAAATGAAAGCTTTGCTGGATAGAACAAATTTGGATGTAGGTCCTTGCCTTTCATGAATTGGAATACTTCTTTCTAGCCCCTTCTTGCCTGCAAGGTCTCTTTTGAGAAATTCAGCTGACAGACTTATGGGAACTCCTTTGTAGGTAACTGTCTCCTTTTCTCTTGCTTCTTTTAAGATTCTCTCCTTATCTTTCATCTTGGCTAATATAATTATGATGTGCCTTGGTGTGTTCCTCCTTGGGCCAAGTTCTTTGGGACTCTGAGCTTCCTGGACTTCCTAGAAGTCTATTTCCTTTGCCAGATTGGGAAAGTTCTCCTTTATTATTTGTTCAAATAACTTTTCCACTTGTTGCTCTTCCTTTTCTCCTTCTGGTACCCCTATAATTTGGATGTTGGAACTTTTAAAGATGTCCTAGAGGTTTGTAAGCCTCTCCTCATTTTTTTTTTTGAATTCTTGTTTCTTCATTCTTTTCTAATTAGATGTTTCTTTCTTCCTTCTGGTCCACTCCATTGATTTGGAATCCCAGTTTCCTTCCCATCACTATTGGTTTTCTGTACATTTTCCTTTATTTCACTTAGCATAGTCTTCATTTTTTCATTGAATTTGTGACCGAATTGAACCAATCCTGTGAGCATCCTGATTACCAGTGTTTTGAACTGTGCATCTGATAGGTTGGCTATCTCTTCGTCACTTAGTTATGTTTTTCTGAAGCTTTGATCTGTTCTTTCATTTGGGCCATTTTTTTTTTTTTGTCTGGACACACCTGTTACATAGTGAGGGGTGAAGCCTTAGGTGTTCACCAGGGCGGGGCAACCCAGTCACTGTATGTGGGGGAGGGGTCTGAGAGGGAACAATGGCACTTGCTCTGCTCTCTGTCCGCTTTCAGTCACTTCCACCGCTTCCCCCGAGCAAAGTGGGCCTTTCTGGTGCTGATTCCCATGTGGGTGGGTTTGTGCATGTTCTAGGATCCCGTGGGTCTCTCCAATGAACTCTCCTGTGAGGCTGGGAGTCTCTCCCGGCACCTCAACCCCCACTGGTGTTTCCAGTCAGAGGTTTGAGGCTTTATTTCCCTGCACTGGAACCCTGGGTTGTGTGGTCTGTCTCACTCTCCAGTTTCACCTGGTTTATCTGCACACAAATGTGGGACCCCCCGGCCTGCCAGCCCACTTGCCCACTGCACCCCTCCACAGTCTGCCGCCTTTCTGGGTCCGCCCGCTGCCACCTTGCGTGTCTGGTGCCACCGCTTGTTTTGCCACGACCCTTCTCCACCTGTCCGGCGCTCCAACTCTGCCCCTCCTACCGGACTGGATGAATGTGCCTACTTTAACTCTTGGTTTTCAGACTTCCATACAGTTCAATTTTCTGTTGGCACTGGTTGTTTTTTGTTTCTAAATTGTTGTTGTCCTTATTTTGGTTGTGTGAGGAGGCACAGTGTGTCTACCTATGCCTCCATCTTGACCAGAAGTCCTCTGAAATAAAAATTTTCATGTCAGATTTCAAACCTGGTATATATGTGTGCTATTCCCTAATAGAACCAGTAGTATTTACTCTGTTTTTTTTTTGTCTTGTTTTTAATTCTCTTTTAACTGTAGTTTCATTTATTATCAGTTATGCTCTCTATACCATATTAGGTACCGTATAGATGGTAGATATTCAGAGTAGGGTGGCTGACCCTCTTATACCTAAGTTTATGTCTTTGTAATATTAGTTAGGATTTTATAAATTGAAAAGTCAGTTGTAATGCAAGAGTCTTTTTGGATTGAGTTAGACCCTAATCCATAAAATATGATTCATCTTATTTGATAATAATAACTTTAGCTTCCTGACATCTAAGTAATAGAGAATTAAGAAAATAGATGTAATTTTGAAAGTATAAAAGGAAGGCAGTTGGATAGTTGAGAAAGGTCTATACAATTTTATGTCCCAGTCTCTGTAGACAGGGTCAGGTGCGGAAGTACAGCCGCGGGCTGTTGACAGCAGAGGGGAGAGGGCTGTGACAGAGTGAGAGAGAAGATGCCTCGTAGGTACGAGGGATGCTAGATCCCAGAGACAAAGACTCGTCTAGATTCAGCCCTCACTTCTCTCCCGGAAATCCTGTCTCTTGTTCACACGACTTCCTTCTTCTGCATTGCCTGCCACACCAGCAAGGAGCCACGAAGCAGGAGTGGAGACCACGGGATGGTCAGGGCACCCCCCCAAGGAAACGCAGTGAAGCGCGCTGTGCACAGGGCTTAACATCTGCATCTCTGCTCTCCCACAGGTCTTCCGAACCAGATGAGTAACTCAAGTCACTCTGCCCTTCAGCCTTCATTCCAAGGGTGCATGCAGCTCATTCACGTGGATGACCAACTTGTAAACTTATACGAGGTGGCACAGAGGAGGCCAGGAAGCTTTGCAAACGTCAGCATCGACATGTGTGCCATCATAGACAGGTGAGCGGTCTTTTCATCCTCCTTCAGATGGTCCAGACTTTCCAAGTTCATGTTTGTGTTGCAGGGCACCCACCTTCCGAGAGGGTAGATGGGAGAAGCCTTCTGCCACATCTGTGGGCCTATATGTGTGATATTAGTGACCATGCTTATATCAGGATATGAATATATATATGATGGAACAATCTATGCTGTCCCATTAGTCCAGCTATTTTCAACCCGTATCATCTCAGGGCGCACATAAACTAATCACTAAATTCTGCAGTGCACCGAAAAATATATTTTTGGCCAACCTGACCAAAAACTAGGTATAATTTTGATTCATTCACCCCAGACGGCTGTTGTTGTGTTGGCTGTTGTCATTTTTTTATTTGACAGTCTGAGGGAGGAGAGGTCAGTGCCCCCGATGAAATCATCAGGAATTGCATGTTACAAATTCTCGTGGCCCAGCAATTGAAAACCGCTGCCTTGGCCATCGGCCTCCCCCAGTGGGTGTGAGCTTCATGCAGGCGGCTTTGCAGGCAACAGCTGAGTTGTGAAGGAACTCAATTTAGTTTTAGTTTTGCCTCCTATGCCCACAAGCAGAGGTGCCCCTTCTCTCCTTGTCTGGGTCACAACTCATTCTTATCGTGTTGTCCCCCTAAAGTCCCCTCCTAATGAAAAGGAAACATTAAAAAATACTGGTGGGCAGTATGGGTACTTACTGGAGCAGAATCTCTAATGTAACTGAGTCTGCTTACGTGTGCTAATGTATTGCAAACTCCAGTCTATATCTGTTTTTGCAAATCTGGAAAGGAGCTTTTTATAAAAACCAAGTTGACGTGGACTTCTTGCACAGTGGAAAGACACAGCTTTTATATGAAATACTGTAGCAATAGCACAGACTCTATGGTATCATGCTTCTAAAACTGCCTTTCATTCCAGCAAGGAACTATTTCGTTCTTAGATGTTTTGCTCATAAACAAACTACAGCTAACCACAAGTTGAATTTAACTTGGTGAATTTAGGGGATTTTAAAAAACCAATATGAAATCTATGAGAGGGCTATCTTATCCTGAAAAATAATTTCATTAATTTTATATTTTGAAAAATAAAAGTTCCATAAATCTCAATATGTCCCCAACAAAATATACACTGTAAATCTCTAATAATGTTATTTCATTTATGAAGAAAACTTTGGAGAAGTCATTCAAAGATACATAATTAATCTGAAAAACATGTAAAGTTATCTGTAATGAGATGTCTGTTCCATATAATCTTAATAAAATAGTATTCATATATGTGGTAAGTTATAGTTTATGACAGCTATAGAGTATAAATTTTAAAGCCTTAATATGTTTGTAATAAAATTTGGCATCTAATAGTGCTTATTTCTATTATGTATTTGTAAATACTCATCCTGATAGCCTAAACAGTTTAGATTTAAACAGAACAATGGACAATTTTAATAGAAATATACTCCTAATTTTTGAACCATCAATAATAAAATAGCTGTTATTTCTGCCTGATGTAAATAGTAGAAATAATCAGGAAAACTGAGAAATCAAAGTTTTACGATTATATGTTCTGACGTTAGATGTTTATCTATAAATTTTAATAATTATTTTCCATACAGGAAGATTTTCCTCCTTAGTAACAGTTATACAGCATATGGAACTATTTTAGCACCTTGTCCATTTTCCATGCCAGTAGTTTTAATAATACAATAATTTCTGTCGGTAATAACCTAGCCATTTCATTCAGCTTTTGTAAAGAGACTAGATTTTATGGCGATGTTGCCGTTTCTCTCCAAACAGCATGTTTCCTGGGCCTTATATTTAAATTGTTTGCTACTAAAAAATACAGGAGAGAAATCGAAATTTTAATGCCTTACTCCCATGGAACGAGTAGGAGCTAAATTAGCCCCAAAAGAATGAGTGAGATTCTGATGAATGAAAATCGTGGAATATGGCCTTTGGTGAGAATGTAGCTTAGAGAGTGCAGACTTCAATTTTGGGCAGCTACAAGAATATAGTGGTTATTTTTTTACCGAAGAGGCTCAGTCCCATTGTTGACAAGTGTCCTGGAGCTGACAGAACAAGGAATTCCGTTCCCATCCTCCTGGATGATAACCCAGAAGAGGAGCTTTGGGAAAGCAGCCACCTCTGACCCATCTCCACAAATTCCTTGATACCGCTCTGCGATCCATTCTCTGCTCGTCCCATGTTCTGGAGGCAGTGGCTTCTGGGCATTAACTACCAATGTGTGGGACAGCAGATTCCTTTCTTTGCCTAAAATGGTCCGGATCAAAATCTTCACCTGTGAAGGGCTGTGTTTTTGTGAATAGGACACAAGACTATATCCGCCTTCCTCAGACTGTTGGTATCACTGACGATTTCATCTGGGTCTGTCCAGGTGAGGGGACCAGTGGGGTTAGCCTGTCCCCCTATGGTGGTGACCCATTTGGTCACACTTTAATGGTGCATCCCTAACCCGTGTCTTGTTTGATTCCCACCCACCCCCAGTAAGTACAATTTTGCAACTGCTCGCTCTCTGCCATTTTATTTTCGAACTGCCTCAGTTCTCCCGAAGTAAGCCTATGTTAGCTCTTTCTTACTTTTCTCTTTTCACATTTCAGCTCAATGATTTGAAAGCTATTTTGGGGGGAAAAGGAATAAATGAGAACGTGGAGTAAAAAAAAGTAGAAATGCTACCACAGGCGTGATTTTTATAAAATGTTTGGAGGTAATGGGCGCAGCTGCAATGATTTGATGAGCAGAACTTAGGGAGATAGTTTGGGGACGATTATTCTAAAGGCGTTTTTCTCGGTGTCATTCCGGGATACCCTGTGACTTCAACTTATTTTTCTTTCTGTGTGTGGAGTGACATGTGGCTCGTTTGTTTCACGGGTTTGTTGTCTGAACACGGCACTGGATCAAGGAAAGAGCAGGCATACCAGCTGTGGAAGTATTCATTCAGCAGTATCTTCCAAGCGTATGCGTGGTGCAGGCACTGTTCTGGGCTCTTAGCATGTAAATCATTGAACAAAACAGACAAAGATGCTTGTACTTCCGAAGCCCATGTTCTGGAGGAAGGAGGGTAATAGGCTATAAATCAGTAAATAGTGGAGTAAGTTAGAAGAAATACATGCTGTGGACAAAGAAAGGAGAGCAAGTGGAGGAGGGCTGGCATTCCAGGAGACTGAGGCATTGGGTCACAGTTTAAATAGGTTTAACCTCGCTGAAAAGGTAATAATGGCTCAAGACCTGAAAGAGGTAACAGAACCGGCCAACTTGGGGAAAGAGCATTACAGGAAAAGGGAATGTCAAGGCAGGACCAGGATCAGCAAGGGGCCAGGGTGGCAAGTCTGGAAGGACGAGGAGCAGAGTCGCAGGAGAGGAGGCCAGAGCTGTACCCGGGGCCAGGTCCTGGGGACCTGTAGTTATTGCAAGGCTGCGGCTTTTACTATGACGGAATCGGGCATCACTGCAGGTGTCTTGAGCAGCGCTGGGGTACGCTCTAGCGTGCATTTCACAAAGGCAGTGGGCTGTGGGAGGACAAAGGGGAGCCTGTCCCCATGATCCGGGTGAGAGGTCGTGGTAGCCTCAGGCCAGGGCGCCAGCACAGGAGGTATGAGATGTGTGGTCGGTTCTGAATATACACGTATTTAGAAGGTAGAGTCGATGGCGTTTCTTGCTGGATTAGATTTGGGGCACGAGGGGAGAGAGGAAATGATTCGGTGAAAGTGACTGGATGGAAGGAGTTATTGTCTCCTTGGATGGGCAGGCTCCTGGTAGAGATTGGTCAGGGTCGAGGGAAAGAAATGACGAATTCAGTGGTGGGCATGAGGTGACATGACTGTTGGATGTTTCCGTTGAAATGTCAAGAAGGCACCTGGATGGGAGTACACAACGAGCAGACATCAGCCGATTTTGCACCCACATGTGGGTCTGACAAAGTTACCGCGTTCACCTGTGGAGGGCCTGGGTCTCGTCAGGTGCATTTCCTGAACAGCCGCAGAACCGAGGGGGACAAGTAGGGGAGCGGGCAGGAAGCCTCTAGCTTTCCCCTCCGTGGTCCCCTGCCCTGAACACAGAAAGAGGCAGCAGGTAACCGTTTCTCCTTGAGTCATGACCATCTTTCATCTGCTCTTAGCACCTGCCCATTGCTGCCTCCTTGTCGCAAACATCTTGAGATGGCCTGGATAGCTCCTATTCTTACCCCCTCCTCTCTAACCTCTTTTCAGGTGTGAGAATCTGAGCTGAATCCCTGCAGAAACACTCTTACAACTAAAGTGAGGTTATTCCCTTCCTCCTGCAGAGGAACCACAATAGAACCATGGGGCACTTCGAAGGGAGTAGGAGTGGGAGTGGGGGGAAGGGAAGAGGGAGAGAGTAAAGGGAGTGGGTTGGGGGCCTGGAGTGAGTCCTGGGAGAGGCCCAGCAGGTGCTGGTTAGCGTCTGCCACCTGGGAGCCCAGCTGCAGCAGACGGTGCAACATGGAAACCCATGTGGAGTCCCGGTCAGGTTCAGTGGCCTGCGGTTCTTACCCAGGACGTATGGGACGAGGAAGCTGCTGTTAAAGTTTAATTTTGAGTTTAAGTAGGTGTTGTTCTTGCTTTGTTTGGAAAAATGTTCCTGTTTCGTGAATAATAGTAAAGTCTGTTTTGCTAGCTGTGACTTCTGTATCCATCCTAAGACCACCCTCCTAGCCCAGCTGCCAGAGAGATTTTTCCATTGCCACAGGCAGGAGTAGCCACGGGACGCAGCCCTGGCCACTGAGATAAGCAGATGTCAGCTGCGGCGTTCTTGAGAAAGCTTATATTGTCCTGATTCAGCTGCCAATCCCTCTCCTCACTGTCCTTGATCCAGTACAGATGTCGTGCCTGGGGTTGTGCAGTCAGAAAACCTGAGGTGAGCCCATCAGCTGGCTACCTCCTTCACTCCTTTTTATGCGGAAAAAAGTAATCTGTGTTTATGCAAGTCACCGAGTCAAGTTTTACTTTTCTTAGAGCCAAAAACATGTTTGGGTTTTTAAAAAATATTTTATTTATTTATTCTTAGACAGAGGGGAAGGGAGGGAGAAAGAGAGGGAAAGGAGGGAAACATCCATATGTGGTTGTCTCCCATGTGCCCCCTACTGGGGACCTGGTCTGCAACCCAGGCATGTGCCCTGACTGGGAATCAAACCAGCGACTCTGGTTCATAGGCCAGCACTGAATCCACTGAGCCACACCAGTCAGGGCTGGTTTTTCCCCCATCGTCCATTTCTAAAACTAACCAATACCATCTTTTTACCTTTGAAAGAAAAGATAACACGTTTATCTGAGGGTCTAGTAAGCTGCCCGCCCCATGCCCTGGAGACTGGCACTTGGGCACTAAGCGGCTATTTAGCGGCCATTTAGCGGCCAGAGAGAGTTCCTGTAGTTAGAATCAGCATCCGGTAGGAAAACTGGCAAAAGGAGTTCTTTAGAATCAGAATCTTAACTTTCCTGTGCCCTCCCTTATAAAATTGCTGAGAAACAAAGACAGTAAGTATTCTGAATGCACGGGGGAGTGGAAGAGAAAGAGTAAATGTCTCAGCCTAACCACCGCCTACAAAATTACCCGTGGAGACGCTGCGAATAGCCTGGATCCTATTTCTGAGCTAGTAATTAAGCCTTCCTTATATTTTTAGATAGCATGCATAATCACAGTCCCCGGTTTTATTTTTTTTAATTCAGGGCTTTCTTTTCAAGAACATCTACCCCTTTTGTTTGATTTCTTTTCCTTCCCTTGAAAGAAAAGAATAAGTACATGATTTCTTTATGATAGCCTTTAAGTGTGGGTTGGACAGATACAGTGTGTGAAGGTTTGAAACTCAGCTGACCATTGGAAAGCTGAACGACAAATAAGTAGATTAATATTGTTGGTTTGGAAGGAGGTCAGGAGTTTCTGTCAAAGCAGGTTAAAAATTTATCATCTTAACTCGAATGAAGAAAACATGTAACATTATTTATTTTCTAAAATTGATCTTCATTTGCTCATAGCTCCCACTTCCAATCCATAGCAGAAAGAAAATAAATATTCGAACACATATATTTGAGTACCCTAATAAGTGTGTGTGTGTGTGTGTGTGTGTTCAATCAGTATGAGATTCAAGCCTAGTCCAAAGGTCAGACCCTCTTTTGGGGCTGTTGTCCCATTTTGGGTATCTTTGACCCACCGGCATGGCCCTTGTGTCCGGGGCAGCCAACTTACATAACATCCTGTAATCAGCACCATGGGGTCTGTTCCACATGCTCAGGTTCCTCATGGGCTCCCCCAAAGGCACACAGCCTGCTTGCTCTTCAGGGGTCAGCCTCTGTCCCAACTGATCTGGTCTGGGATGTGGCTTGGCTGCTGCCAGGCTCAGGTTTGGGGATTGGTGCAAGATGGGGATTTGTCTGATTTGCCTGGGACTGCTCTGACTTTAGTGCTGAGAACCCCATGCCTGGAGAAACGTGTCAGTCTGGGTAAACCAGGTGGTTGGTCGCTCAAGGTCTGTGTACTCCCCACCCTCTTTCACCTCCTCCCCTGTCCCAGGTGTGCCTGAAAGCAGTGTGAGCATTCTCACAGATCCCATAGAAGCAGTCAGAGAGTGATCTCTAGGCCTCCTACATGCTGCACACAAGCGGAAATTAGTCACGGCATGCATGAGCGGGCAGGCTGTGGGGATGCGCTGTCTTAGGCCCCCTTGCAGCCCCAGCACCCACGCGTCCACACTCACTCCACAGCACTCAGCCCGGCTGATAGGAGGCCCTCTGTAAATCAGATCTGCAGAGGCAGAGCGCAGGGCACCAGCTACTGCTGCAGGGGTTTCTAGGTCTCTGTTGAGACTCATCCAGTCAACAAATACTTATTATAAAAGATCACACTGAACAGGGAACACTGCTTCTTGGGACCTGAATGCTGATGTGGCAGAGGCGGGGGGGTGGGGGGGGCGGTGGTCATTGATCAGAATTCGCTGTCCTAACACCTTCGGTGCCTCTTTTTTGCTGTCCAAGACTCTTTCAAACCAAACTTCCTTGGTTTTAGACGACCTTGCCAAAAGGGAGTCCACACGTCCATGCACTTGTTCTGGTCCAGAGACTGGAGGTGACCCTGCCAGGCCCACACTCCCTGTGGAAGTGTCATTGGTCCACTGAGTTGACAGAGCACAAGACCAAAAAAAAAAAAAGATGAAAAATAAACAAAACCTAAACTTTGACTTGAAATATCTAAAAATTAGCTCTGCCATAGGAGAAGGAAGGCCCGCGTCACAAGCGTGGGTCCTTCTGCAGCAACACTGTGTGCCCACGTCCCAGTGCCCTTGTGTGCCTGGGAGCCACCGCTGGTCCCAGGCAGGATTACAGCGGCCGGCCCTTGTGACTGCTTCCATTTTGGCACCTCCTACTTTTTTCAATAATTTCTTTAAACTTTTTTTTTTTTTTTAATGGCTGTCTCTTCTATTAGCTAGTAAGGATGCAAGGTCCATTAGCTGCTAACTGCAGACTGCCACCCTCGGGGCAGACCCTTTTCATGCTTTTGCAAGCTGAGCACGCCTTTCCGGTTGGTTCTTAAGAACTATTCCTGTTGTCACGGGGGCTGGTGGCAAAGCATGCCAGCACCTCTTTTCCACTGGGGAACATTTTCCTTTTTGCCATTAGATTCTATGGTAATTATGCAAAGTGGGTAAAGGAGGCATAGAGTTTCTCAGATAAACGTGGCGTTGTTCAGAACCACGTGCCTGCTAAATCCTAACATCATTAGGACTCTGGTCCCACCAGACTCCGAAGCCGGAACTCATTCCTGCAGAGCTGGAATCAACCAGGAGTTTCCTAGGCATGAGGCTGGATTTCCTCCTGCAGAAAGAATACCTTTCAGGAACACCCTGAGAACAAAAGTTTTTCAGGGTCCTAAGACCAGATCACCAGCTCAAAATGAACACCCAGAAAAAAAGACTAGTTACATGGTCCAGTGTTAATTTTTTTACATGTCAGTTCACGTTGTGAATCTTGATTGTAAATATATTCATTTTGTCTCTTAACCTTGCCTCAGTGCATTCCCGCCTTGGAGCCCATTGATTCTACATTGTAAATGGCTGTGTTCTTTCGTTCCCTCTTTGGGCTAAATCGAATAATTAGTAGACTTCTGGAAAGCCCCATTTTCTCTTGATAAATCTGACTCGTTCCTTATTTTAAATGCATGGCTCTTTTGTGACCTTCCTCGGTAACTTCGGGCTGCCCTTTGATCTTGACCTCCACTGCCAGGGACATTTAGTTTCTTTCTGAAGGGGCCCCAAGGGGACTTCCCTGTTGACACCTAACAGGGGAGTCTTAGTCCTTGATGTAGCACAAACACACACGCTCTACGACCCCAGGTGAACCCATGTTCAAGTCAGTTGTCTCTCTGAAGTGATTTCAAAGTGATTTTATTTTTAAGTACAAATAATGGACTAGAGTGACAAAAGTCATTAAAAAAAAAAAAACATAGTAGTGATATGCCAGAGGAGATAACTCCTGAGAGAGAAAGGAAAAGAAAAAGTTAAATTAACTATTTTAAGATTCAACAGCAGCCTTCTCCTTCTTTGATGTATTGCATGTATTAGGACAAAAGAAAACTATATTTGCTTTTGGTGTGGCATAGTGCTGCGCTTTGACATTTAAATCCCAAGGAAGCCCAGTGCATAAAAGTAATGTCAGAAGACAGTTACGCATTTGAAGATGAGCAGAAAGGAAAAAGATAAGTAGCTTTAACATGCAGTTAGGTCAACTATGGAGAGATTTAAATGAGTCATTAAGTTTTATTTCTTGCTTTTGATATTAGATTACCTGAAAAATAAAAGTAAAAGCAAATAATTAAAGAACCTGTTTAAACTAGTGTCTTAACAAACATTTTCTTCTTAAAGTGATTGCTTTCCTCAATGACTTAGCTATATTGCAGAATTTTCATTGAGTTCATTTAAAACCGGCTTTACAGGGTAATAGAGACTCACCATTCCCTTTGTGAAAGGGAGGGAGCAGTACCCATGGCCTGATGGAAGAAGGGGCAACATGTCACCATCTTTCATCCCGGGTCCTCCCCACCTGCTGTATGCAAGTCAGTCGTTCATTCCCAAATATGTTTAGGCCAGTCATCATTGCTTCTGTAATGACATGGTCAGATTCAATACGAGGTATGTTTTCAAATGCATAGAGACAGAAAGAGTTTCCATTAAAGCAAATTAAAGGCTCTTAGGCAGGTGCCCCAAAACAAAACCACTGATTTAGGTATGGATGAGGCAACCAAAAACCCTGAAGAGATCCCTCAGTGACTTTAGTTTTCACTGCGCTTTAAGAAACCAAAACTGGAATCTGAGGGCAATGCTTTATGGAAATGGGTCATCTGAAAGGCTGGTGGATTGGAGTTGTAGAATTTCTTTTTTTTTTAATTTTAATAATTTTATTCAATTTATTGGGGTGACACTGGCTAATAAAATTATATAGGTTTCAAGTGTACAGTTCTGTAATACATTGTCTGTATAGTGTACTGTGTGTTCCATACACAATACACTATAGAGACTTGACTATCCAAAGAAAGTCTCTTTCTGTTGCCATTTATCCGCCTCCTTCCCCCCGCCCAGTCATTCTCTTCTACCTTCCCCACCCTGCTTTCTCTCTTATAATCACCAGGCTGTTGTCTGTAGAATTTCAGTCAGGGCCCCAGAACAATTTTCTCTGTCTATGGAGGCATTGAATTTACATGATGTAGAGTTTTAAATTAAATTAAAATGGTGAAGGTGTGTCTACTTTTAATGTTTTTGTTTTTTACTTCATTAAATTCAACATATTTAAGACTTCTGCTGTTCTGTAGTATAGAAAAAAGAAAGTAGAATTCACTTTTTACTTTTGCTTTCTGCATTCCAAGTAATGGAGGGAGAGAGACGGAGGGAGGGAGGGATGGAAGGACTATTAAATTGCATTACTCTCTGGTTTATTGGTTGGGGGTATTGCCTACTGTCATTAAAACAGAAAACAGGGTAAAAATTAAAGAAGGGTGTCTATGTAGTATAGCAGTTTAAAAATGAAATTTTCTTGCCCTGGTCTGTAGGAGACCATTCTACGTGGCATGGGCCCAGCTCCCACTCGGAGATGCACAGGACCCATGCCCACGGATAGGTTCTCCCATGGGGAGTCAGGCCTGCAGTGTGCCTAGACCACTTTGAGTCTTGCTCTTGCTAAAAAAACTCCCTCACCTGAATTGAGGACATTTACTGCAAAGTAACTTCCTAAAATCTATGCTAACCCTTCCAAGGATGAGTGTAACCGGTTCATCCACTTTTGCCTTTTCATTTGCAAACATCCCTCTTCTGTGATGTGATTAGTGGCATTGGCTCCTTTGTTGTCTGTAAAGGGTAACCACCTAAAGCGAACCTGTGCATAGTAAATGAGGACCATCCTGTAATGTGCTGAGAAACCCAAGAGAGGCCACAGCTAGGGCCAAGGCTTTTGCTCCCCTTGAGAGAAAAGCCATGCTGTCCCTTTTCCTCCAACAGACTCGGTAGTCCGTGTGAATGTCTCATTTCACCCATAATGACTTGGACATTGCGGGCCAGCGTCTGCATCACTGGTCTAGTGGTTTAGTTCATTGGAGCATCATCCCAAACACCAAAAGGTTGCCGGTTTGATCCCTGGTCGAGTCATATACAGGAGGCAACCAATCAGTGTCTGTCTCTGTCTCTCTCTGTCTCTGTCTCTCCCCCCTACTTCCTCTCATTGTAAAATCAGGTGAGGGTTGAAAAAATGAAATTTTTTGAAAAGTTTTCTTTACTATTTAAATGATCTATGACCTGAGCAAAAGAGAGAAGGAATCATAGACTTCTCCATGCCAGAAAAATAAAAAGTCTTTATTAAGACTTGGGATTAGTCATCATTTTTTATTTTATTTGATAATCAAATAGAAATACTTCCTCTTCCTCTGGTTGTATGTCTAGTACCCAGAGTTTAGTTTCAAGAGGGCAAACAAGTTTAGCTTTTTAGATAGCATTGTCTAAAAGTCTGTCTAAAAGGAACAACCCATTGCCACATTAGAGATAAATTCTTCTTCATTGTCTGTGTCTGTGAATTCACTGAGGAATGTACTAGCGTCTGAATCTCACTTGTTCACCAAATCCCACTTCCACCCAGAAGAATGCTACACGAGCCAGAGGGGCACACAGGCGGAAGGGGCTGGGAGTAGGTGTGGGTGCTGGTTTGGGATGTTGTGGAAAGTGGGTCTGTAATAACTTCCGACAGACAAATTGTAAAATCTGGAAAGGCTGTCTCACTCAGTGAATAGATTGGTTACATAGACCATTTTCTAGCACTGTGAGAATGGCAGACCGTCTGAGTTCTGTACGTCGCTTTACAGGGTTACCTTAGTTTGCCTTCAAGAAGGGGAGCCTGAGAAGCTCCATGATCTCTGGTCCTTCAGCATAGCTCCCAAAAGGCTTCCTCTGCGTGAAATTATTTTCATAGACATGCTTTCGTGAAAGGGCCCCTCTGAGGAAAGGAATATGGTATCGAGGTGAATTCCCTTTTTTCTTAAACTTCAGGCATTTGAAATTTAATGAAGAAACAAAAATCTTTAAAATCTTAAAGAGGAACGTTTCTGAAGTTAGAAACGCCATCTGCAGAAAGGCAGGGTTCGTTGATGTGGTTATTGTAATTCCTTAAGTCTGAGAAGGTCGAAGCAAAGGGTCTGCCTACCCAGCGAGAAAACCACAGATGCAGCGTAGGGTCTCTCCTCAAGGGGGCGTACTAACTTCATAAGCAGTGTAAAAGCTGTGTGAGGAAGCGTGTGCTTTGCCATCACTACAGATCATGGTTTCTGCAGGAACTTAATGAAGGGGAAGTCACAGTGGGAAGCAGTGGCTGGTGGAGGCTTCATGGACGTGTGCTGAGCTTTAGAGGAAGCACCGTCTCAGATGACAAGGGAGGGAGGAATGTAGCAGGCAGAAGCAAAGACGTGAATAGACATGTGGAGGCACAGATGACCCTGTCACATTTCTGGAACATTCAAGTGACTGCACTAGAGCAGAAAGCTATGTAGGTGGTCACAGAAGAATTGAAAGGTATATTATTTCTGTATTCATTTATCCCTTCATTCCACAACCATTCATTGATTAGCTACCAGGTGCCAAGGATAGTGTTAACCTTTGTGAGTAAGACATAACCTTATGCACCCTACATCCTTATTAACTAATAAAAGAGACAAACATTTTTTAAAAACGTAGTTATTGAGAAAACTGCAAAATACCAAACTTGAAGCAGCTATAATCCTGCTGGGAGTCCAGGTGCAGATGCAGAGTGCACACAGGAGCCATTCACGGGCACACGAAGGGCATTCCCGGTACATGGACAGCACATGCAGAAGGACACAGTGTGAGCAACATGGAGGATTTCGGGAAACTCACGTAGCTGTAACATGGAGTCTCCCAGAGGTTGGCAGCTCTTAGTGTGACGCCAGCGTGTTAAGGAGAAACGATTCAAAAAGGGCCTCATACCAAGATGACAGTGTATCCCCAGGGCACGAAGGAATCATTGACAGGCTGTCAGGGAACTCAGGTTTTGCGTTGCTGACACGTGCTCTGGTGATCCAAGCAGAGGTGGCCTGAGAGCAGTAGGCACAGGACAGGGCAAAGGTGATCCGAGCAGAGGTGAACGAGGGCAGTAGGCACAGGACAGGGAAAAGGGGTCGATCCCGTGTGTTCTCAGGCTGAACTAGGGGGAGCTCATTAGATGTGGACACCGGGAAGATACTGGCCGGAAAGTGAAACTGGTTTCAGAGAGAGAAAGGCTTTCATAGATTAAGAATTATCCTCACTAGTCCCTGAATGATGTCTTAACTGAATATCTGTGTAGTAATAAGTGCATCCGTTAGAATAAGATTCCACTGGGATCTAGTGAATGGTGAAACAGGGGCGTCAGAGCTGTGAGAAGCACAGTAATGAATGACAGATGAATGAATGACTCAGTGGAATGCAGAGAGCACAGGAGAGGCAGACCTGTCCTGTCCAAGGCACAGGGTCTAGTCGGGTGCGGCTTTTGAACACTCTGACACCAGCACAGGTGTGCCAGAGTGTAAAGTGCACACTGAGTTGTGAATACTCCGTACCAATGAAGGAAATACAAAGTTCCTCATTTGTAATTTTTCTGTTCATTCCACTTTGTATGGCTCATGCGGTATTTGCATTAGGCAGTACTGGTCTAGAATCTCTAGAGAGTTCCAGCTGGATGCTGTGTAATGGAAAAAGGACTCTCCAGGTTCTGTGTTAATCTTGTCCAAAAGTAAGTTAAAGATCCATGTGACTTCTGATGAGACTCAGTGTGTCCTTCCTTAGGGTCGTTTTCTCTCACAGACAGTGGGGATCCCCAGGAGGCCTGGGGAGTGGGCACCCTCCTGAAACGCACGGTCCCTTTTAATTAGACGTTTCCATAAGCCCTGAATCTGCTTGCACAACCATCTCCAGAGAATCTCTTTGCAGACTTAGGAGCCAGATGTGTTGGTTTTCTCCTGGAATATTAATTCCCTCTTCATTAAAAATAAAATAAAAAGTATTCCGTGAAAATAGAAATGAGGCCTCAGCCAAGAAGACAAGATTTGAGTGGAGCACACGTTAGAACTTCTTGTTTTAAAGATGAACTCCTTTCACGACACTATCTGTCAGGCACACCAGTGTGGACAAGCCAACATTCCTGAAGTAAAAGGTTACGTCTCAATTAGAAGTTGCTGTCAGCTGCTAGGATCACAGGTCCAATTAGAGTTTGTTAGGCAAATCTGAAATTTCTTATTGCACATGTCAGAGGTCGGAGATGGACACTCCAAAGCTCGCACGGTAACTCCAGAAAGCAATCAGAGATTTCCTTAGCTCGTGGTTTCCATTCTCCTAACCACAGAATGGCTGCTTGAGCTCCAGGCATTTCATCAGCCTTTCATGAAAAATGTAGGAGGGCCCCTCCCTTTTTAATAAGTCTTCCCAGAAGTTTCTTGCAATACTTTCACGTGGCCAAGTTTAGTTAATGACTACAGCAAGTTTCAAGATACTCCAGAATTATAGTCTCTTATTTTAGGTGGTACTATGCCTGCTAAAACTTGGCAGTTTGTTCCTGAGGTGGGAGAAAAAAATTTGTAATGAAATGAATAGACAAATAGTAGTTGATAGTCCAGTTGATAACTCAAAAAAATAAAATAAAAAACAAAACATTTAAAATTTATGCTTCCTGAAAAAAAATTGATGCATTCATAAAATTTATTCAAGTTATATATTTTATTTTTCTTCCAACCATTCAAAAATAAATACATTTATCAAGTATTTTGCCTTTAGTCTCAGGCAATAGACATTTTGCTATTCAGGAATGGACAAGATGTAACCTCCCTCTTCAAGGATTTTATAATAGAATGGCAGAGGTGGGCATATACTCCAGTTCTTACACTGATTGTTGAAGCTTCTACTTGAAATTCATTGGTTACTTCTTATTGCCCTTAGGAAAAAGACACAGATTCTTGAAATAGTATAGAAGGCTCTTCTGGTCTGGCCCTTGCCTCTCTGTGGAGTTCCACTTATTCCATCCCCCTACCCCTGCCACCAGCCACGCTGCCTTCACTCAGTGCCCAGGGGGCCAGCTCGGTGGCCCTCACTTGCCATGCGCAGTGGGTCTGGAGTTGCTGTACCCATCCCCCACTTCTCACCTGCCCCTGTCCTTTCTTCTCCTCCAAATCAAAGGTAACTCACTCAGAGAAACCATCCCAGACCTTCGAAGACTGGGGCAGGTTCTTTTAAACTTCTTCATAATCACACATGCAAGACTGTGATTCCACCTCTTATCTCCTCTCCTACACCCAAAGCTTTGTTAGAGTTGGAAACAGACCTGAATTAGCTCCCCCTTCTGGCGGGAGTGCTAACTGTGCCTGGCATGAGGTAGGCTGAGTACCTGCTGTTGGGTGGAGTGAATGAATCCATGAATACAGTAACGGCACACACACGCACACAAAGGCTATGAAAGTACAAGGAAGGAAAAGAATAATTACAAATGGAGCCATTCAGCAATGCTTTATGGAAGCAATGGGATTCAAATGGGTCCTTCGAAGACAGAAGAGTTAGCATCGGATAAAAAGAGGCCAGACTGTCTTGGGGAAGTGGACAGTTTAAACTGAGGCATGTGACATGGTTGAAATAGAGAGTTCCCACAGATTCTCAGAATGCCCGAAAAAAGCATTCTAAGAAGGTGTGCTCTAGTCCTTAGTCCAGAGTAGCCGCTGACTTCTGGAATGCGTGTATGTGCTTGTTTTTAACTGCGTGCCGCCCAGCGGAACTGAGTCACTGGGTGTTATCCCTTGGAAGGAAAGCCCGCTTTAGTTCATTCATTTAAGCCCTTATGTCTTTCTCCCCTGCCCATCCTTTCGGGGTCACTGGTCAGAAGACCCTAGAAGTGGGTGCATCAGAAAAGAGTTTACTGAGAACACTTTTTAAATAATGCTTTTAGAGATACGGAACGTTCTGAATTCTTCTCTTTAATCGATGAGTGGACTAGAATAGGAAGATGGTTGGTTTCTATTGGGAAGTTTACTTTAAAATGCTCTCTTCATGGAGAGACTGGATTTCACAGCTATGAGTACACAGGAGGGATGTCGAAGGAACACGTTCAAGGTGAAAAGGGGTTCGTTCACATACAACGGTTGCCTCAGGGAGCGTCTCTCCCCAGCTCCTGGAAGGGCAGTGAGGGTGCTGGGGCACAGCCAGTACAGATGCGAATACAAAATAAATTCAGAATTATTTACAAGGTAACTCTATGTGCTGAGAGGAGTGCTTTCTATTAAAGGGACGCACGACAGAGTTGCTGGTTCTTGATGCAGATTCAGCGTGAGCGGGCGAACATGGGCGGAGAGAGAAGAGTATGGGGGGAACAATTGTTTTTTTGGACAGTGAATGTTTTAGTCCTATGCTTCTTGGTCTTTTATGTGCATATGAATCACTGGGGATCTTGTTAAAAGATAGACTCAATTCAGTGGGTCTGTAATGAGGACAGAGTTTCTGCACTTCTAACAAGCTCCCAGATGCCGCTGCTGCTGCTCCGTGGGCCTGGCCATGAGCGCAGCGACGGCCCTGGCGAGTGGGAAACACAGCTCGGCGGTCAGTGCCATGGGCCTCGGAGGGGCCGGGGCTTATAATGAAAGAAGGAAGCCCATTTCCTTTCTCTTTTCTGGGGTAAATAAAGCAGATGATGTAGAACCGGTATCTCACAACATAGCCTGGCACTGTGCTTGGAACACGGAAGCAACTAATTACTGTTTTCTAAGCATCTGTTCTTCACCCGAATCACCTGTTGTCTTTAGAGAGCCATGCCGTGGATCGCCGTCCAAAAGGAAAACAGAAAGCTGCCGGTCAGTAAGCCACTGTCTGTAAAACGCAGTCAACGCAGTCTCTAAATGCATGCTTTCTAGATGCTCATTGGCTGACTTGTGTCTAGACTCTCTGCCAGCAGCTATGTCTTCATTTGGCCCATTGGTTGAAAGAAACTGTACAAGTCAAGGCTTTTGATTATATAAGAAAAACATAAAGACTCTGGTGAATTTAAGAAGAAATAGCATTCTGTTGCACAGAATTGGTGAAAGGCTGAACCCAAGGTGGGCAAAGAAACACCAAGGTCTGTCACCTCTCAGCAGAACGTGATGCTCCAGTGTCCCCCTCTGTCACCCAGAATTGTCTCTGTGACCCTGCATCTCTGCGTGCCTCCTCCAAACTTGCTGTCCTGTGGGAGTGCCCAGTTGGCTGTGCGGACGTGCCTGGTAGGACCCTCACTCTTGTTCTCACTGGAAGGTGCTTCCCTGACTCCCAGCCATCTTCAAGTGGCCTCCCGAGAGCTGTCTTCGACAGAGACCAACTCAAACTACTCCGAGCACAGACAACTTGTTATAAAGCTACATGTGAGAATAAGTTTGGGAGAAACGTATAGAAATTCAACAGTAGGTGCCGTAGCAGTAGTATGACCAGGTGATTTGTCAGAAAACTGGACTGCTTTTGAGAATGAAAGGAATATGAGCTGGTTCTACCCTGGACAAGCCGAGATGCAGTCACCTTACGTAAGCGACATGGACCTTGCTGAGACAGGAACTAGAGGGGCCTCTGGATTTAAGGTAGTTTTAAAGAGACAAGTTCATGGACCTTTACCCAAACCCTCTGCATTAACATATCTGAGCTTTAACCCACTCATCCTTTTCCTCCTCCCCGACCCTGGGTTGCTCCGCTTACAGTTTTTTATTCTCATAAATCATAGGAGAGTCATTCATTGCTTGTTTTCTCAGCAACCCATTTCCTGTGGGCAGCCCCCATTCTACCACTTTTCAACAAGCTCTGGTTTCTGTTTGGGCTCAGAGAAGGTACTCTGTGTCCAGGTATGACCCGTGGTTGCTCAGAGTGCCCTGGGGATTTGCCGGTGACGAAGGCCAGCCACCCTGGCAAACCATCTGGGATCACAAGTGGGCAGCCCTGGGCTGAGGACACAGTTGGGAAGCTTTGGGAACATCAAAATTAGCCAGAATCTTGACCGGTGACTCTGTTCAGCCCCCTGGCAAGCCTGCCCCCAACTCCATACTTTTCCGTTACTTAAACCAACCAATCTCCTCTGTGTGAAAGCAGACTCAGTTGTCTTTTCTGGTATTTACGACGGATGCCGTCCCCGCCCATGCAGCCTCGGGGTTCACAGGGCCCGTATTTTGCCCTGTAACTTCCTCTGTGACGACCTTTGCTCATCTGTCATTGTCAGCTGGCCAGGTGCTTTCATATTTCTTACTGCAAATTCTAAAAAGGAAATCTATTGGCTCACGTGATCATTCTTTCATCAAGCTCTAGTCATACAGTTCCTGCAAATAAATACACGGTCTGGCTCCCTGAGTCATGGGCGCTGAGCAAGAGGCTGCTGTCCCCTCTCCGAAGATCTGCGTGGGAACACCAATAGGACAGGTACTGGGGCATCTGTGGAAGATACAGCTTTACACACCATAATGATTTTATCCTCGCTTTTTTGCCACATCGCCTGAATTACTGATATGTCTCACAGAGATGCTGTAGGAATGTTGGCGGGGGCATGCACAGCACCAGGTGCTAGACTGGGGGGCAGACCAGACCTTGGGTCAGCAGCCTCGGAACTCGAGTTCTGGCCAAGAAGGAATTCAGAGACAAGACTCAGTCTGTAAGAGAAAGTTTATTCAGAAAGTTACAGAGGCAAAAGGAGTGAGTAGTAGGAGAAATAGTCTCAGGAAACAAATCAGAGGCAGAAAAGGGCCCTGAGTTTAGGAGAGAGGAAGGTAAAGGCAACTCACTTGGGTGGAAGAAAAGGGGGACAGGAGAGGAACGGGCACACTCCTAGGAGGGAGAGCTACTCTGGGTCCATGGTCTTGAGGGTGTTTTACCTGGAGGCCTCAGGGGAGGATCCCAGTAGAATATCCATCAGTTTTCCAGGTCTGTCCTTTCAGGGTCACGGTCTCTGCTGACTGGTCAGTGCCATATCAGGGGATCATTAGTCACTGCAGCTGGTCCCGATGTCTACCACGATGTCCCCTGTCTGGTTTTGCTGCTTTTCCAGACCTGAGCCTAGATATCATCTCTAGGGGTTAATGCCTAAGGGAGTGGTTGGACAGAGGCCCACATAGGAGTCACTTGAGCTACACTTTTTCCCCTTGTTCCTCCTCTAAGAAGGTCTTCCACGTGACTAGCAACTTGCCAGGGGAGGAAAAGTCAGGGGAGGGTCCGAACCACATGACCAGTGAAGTGCTGGGGGAGGAAAGGTTACCCAAAGGGCCAGGTCCTTGTTTTTTCCAGTTCTGCCCATCACTAAGCACCCAGAGCTTTCTGCCCCAGGAACCTTCTTTACCTGGACCATTGTCCTGCTCTGCTCAGGTCTGTCAAACTGCCTGTCGAACTGCGAAATACAGAGACATACTATAACTCATTTGTTTCTTACCTTTTAGAAAACACCTACAAAGAAAAAGTTGAATTTTGAAAAACTTCCCTATTTTTCTAATTTTACTTTTTTCTTTTACAATGTAATCATGGGAACCCATATCTGGTGGTGGTGAGTTTAAATGGATCAAAATTATTGCTCCTTAGAAGCAACATCGAAATTCTGTAAAGTAGGATGTATGCTAATTAAAGTTAAGGAACTCTGGGCAAGAAGAAAGATAAGCTTTTGTTTAAGTTGTGCAAAAGTATATTAAATATTCAAGATTAATTAAAATCTAGGGAAAGATTTTTAAAGGGTGCCATTTAAAGTTTCCATAAAAGTTAATGCATTCATTATGAAATCAAACCAGTTTGATGAATAAGGGCAGCCAATTAGTAACATGCTGAATGAAGAGTTAATTCATGTTACTTTAGGAAGTTCTTTTGTTCTGTAAAAGTCACTTATGACAGCATAATAATTGCCAATACCCACAGTTTCACAACGTGGAAGGCATAATTCATTGGGATTTATTTATGTACTAAAACTAATAATATTCCTCCAAAACCACATCCTGCAGAGTTCCACAGTAAAGATTTCATTGGTGAGAAAATAGAAAATTTGGTTTCTTTTGGTCGAAGGAAAAGAAAGCACATCCTTTATTACTGGACAAGATATACCTGATACCTGCATGCTTGATGAAAGAATGATCCATTTATGTTAATAGCACTGAGAAAATTCTGGTTCCCACTTGCCAAACTGACCCGTATTCTCCATTTCGGAAGACGTGACCTGGGGTGTCCTTGTGTTCTTACGTCCACACAGATACACCAGGAGCTGATAAAGTCAGAGGTTTTCGAGCATTTCTGCCCTTGTCCGTCTGACACAGTTTGTTCTTTTTGGGCATCACCAGGTGGAAAAATGTTTTCCTCACCCTCAAATATAAAATTTCAGACGCATTCCCCATCGCAACGGCCGTCTAAAAGTTGGGAGCGGTGACTGATAATTAGGATGAGGGCTTGGGGGCTGGCCTGGGAAACAAGTTCACTGTCCGGCGTGCTTGTACACCAAAGGGAAAAAGTCGGAATGTCAAACAAGTGACTGGCAAATGGGCTTTTTCAGTGGCATCTGTTGATAATCAGTAAGACATCCAAAGGACAAAAGTCACTTCCTCCAGAGAAGAAAGTGAGCATATTAACCAACTTTCTCCGTTCTTACAAGTTGGGAAAGTAAACAGCTGCAGGCAATGCCTCCTCACCTCGGAGCAGGGAGTCTAAAGACACCCTTCCCCTTGGCTCCCCTGCCAACTGTGTCTGATAGGGAATCAAAGTTCAGCTAAACTCGCCGGTGAAAGTCTTCATTATTAAATGGGTCGGGAATACTGTGATTCAAAGCTTGTACCCTGGAAATAAAACATAGTTTGCCTGTGAAAGAAGCATTTCCCTCCACAGCGATATTACGAGAACATTTCCAGTGGCTTTCAAACATCAAATCTGCAAGCACCCTATGAAAAGAGACGTGAGCAAGTGAATAAGCAGATCCAGAGCCAGAGTGGCCTTCCCAGGTAGGAGAATCCCTGCCCTCCTGTCTGCACTCTACCCCCTGCCTGTCTTGTCATCTTCCAGCCTGCAGGCAGCTTCCCTGTGGCTTCCCTTCTCGCAGGTTAGAAAGCTTTCAAACCTAAGTGAGGCCCCACAGGAGGCCCCTGCCTGTCCCCTAGCAAAGCCCCTCCGCTGCTCTGGGCAGCCTGTGCAGCTCCTGGGCCCTATGTTCTGTGACAGAGATGCTGACTAGTGGCCAGGGATGGGGGTGGAGGGAGTTTTTTTCTTGATGTTTTGTTTGGAATATTAAAAAGAGACAAAAACAAAAAAACAAACCCCCTGAGCTCTATGTTCTGTATCATCACACACTGTCTGGCAAGATGACTTTTATGTAATGACTTTATTTATAAACTTCCTCTTTCTAATTAAGATTGAAAACTGGGGCCAAGGGAAAAAAGAGGAGGCAGGCATTAATATATTTCCTGTGCCTGAGCCTGAAATTTGGCTTGAAGTTTCTTGGAAGCTTATTCGTTGGAACTACAGGATTAGCCAACATACCCGGCTGGAGTTACCCTGTTAGATTGCCTACTAGCATATTTGCGGGGATGGACTTAGTACATTACTAATATTGTTGTGTCGAATTCAACGAGAAATCTTGACCTGAGCTCAGACGTGAACCTGTGGGATGTACCCAGAGTTGGAGCCCTAGAAGACTCGGTGTGGTCCATCTGAAATTCTGCATTCCAGTACCGTGTGCTCACTCTTGAGTCTTTGCTTTGCAGCTTGCCCTGTCGGCTAGAAAACTGGCAAAGAGTCAATGTTTTCTCCCCACCCAGTCATCTTATCAAATGAACCTTAGAAACAGAGGTTCTGCCAGATACAAAAAGGTGCAAGTTAACCTTTACAAATGATCTCAATGTTAATTATTGAGACCAGAAAAAAAACTGTACATGGCATAAATTTGCCTAAAAGTATAAGTTGTACCATTTATCCAGTGGGCATTACTAGACATGAAAGCAATTGTCTGCACTTACTGTTTAAGACGTATAACAAGAGGACTACATGTCAAATGTCATTTCTGTTGAGGTGTTGTAAAAAAATTCTCCAGCAGGGCCAAGACATACTAAAATACTAAGTTTAATTTTTTTTGTATTCTTTGGAGTTCTGAAATAACCAAAGTACATATTGAATCCACAGTTTGTGACATTGAAATGAATTCTTTTCATTAAGTGTTGAGGTACCATCAGGAGGAATACAACCAAAAAGCAAAATGAAGTTAGAAATAGGCTGTGTTCAACACTGCGCCCTAAATTTTTCCAGAGACTTAATTTACTTATTTGTTCATGCGGCAGTGTTTATGGAGGGCCGGAAGAGATGCTGTAGTATTTATTCACGTGTACACAGCTCAGGGTGTCCGCATCTGCCCCCGGCTTTGGTGCAGTGTGACTGCAGAATAAACATGTCATATTAGTACACAACCTGATGATTTGGCACACACATACCTTGTGAAAGACCTGCTGCAATCTAGCTGATTAACATACCCATAACCTCACGTACCTCTTTTTGTTTGCGATCTCCTTTCTTAGCAAATTGCAAGTATGCCGCATAGAATCAGAGTCGGCAGTTCCCGTGCTGTGCACTCGATCTGCAGAACTTATTTATCTTACAATTTATTTATCTTATAACTTTGACCAACCTCTTCCCATTTCCCCCAGCCCCCAGTCCCTGGCATCCAATGCCCTCCTCTCTGTGTCCAGGAGTTTGACGTTTTTTTAAATAAGTGATCCTAAGTGATACTGTACAGTACTTGTCTTCCTCTGTCTGGCTTATTTCACTGAGCATAGTGCCCACCAGGTTGTCACAAATAGAAGGGTTCCTCTTTTATTTAAGGCTGAATAATATTTCATTGTGTGTGGGTATATATATATATGTTCTGTCCAGAAGGTACCCAGCCATGTAATATGAAAAATAGAGACATTTATTAAAGAAGATACAAGATAACAAGAAATGTTGTACATAAGACAATGATACCTCAGTCCCCTTCAAAGTAGGCACCTTGGGACCTCACACACTTCTCCCAATCGCCATCAGCTGTCCTGTTGTATTTTCCTAAATCTCATTTCCTAAAATCTCACAGTCTGAAATCTCCTTCCTTTCAGAGGTGATTTTAGTTTGGGGAAAAGTCAGAAGTCTCAGGGTGCCAAATCTGGGCTATAGGGGGATTAAATCACCTGGGTGATTTGACGATTCACCAAAAAACTCTGCGTGAGCCGTGATGCGTGCGCAGGCACAGTGTTGTGATGAAGCTGCCAATCACCAGTTGCCCCTAGCTGTTGCCCTCTGAATCATTAAAATAGTTTCTGTGGAGGAATATTCAGGCTGAATGCAAAATTTGATGCAGATTCATTGTTCTACTTGCTCAGTCATTTTGAATGTGATGGCCACACAGTACACATGCTCACTCAAAAACGTCTCCATCCCTCCTGACTAGTACATCATCGCCCACACATGCACATTCCAGTCCACCTCCTTGGCTGCCAGGTCACATCAATGCCATGCAAACCACTCGGGTTATATTAACCATGGCTGGGCTTTTTCCAGACAGACCTCATGTATTCTGTTCATCCATTGACAGACACTGAGGTTGTCTCCACATCTTCACAGCTGTGAACAACGCTGCACTGAAGGAAGCTCGCGCTCATAATTCATTCTGTCACTTTCTCCCACAGGTCACCATTGGCAGCAGGGATGCAGGAATGAATGTTGAAAGTTATACTCTTAAAAAAAGTCATTTAAAGAAACACACTTGAAGAGAATTATGAAATATTAATATCTTAGTTTTCTGAGTAGATTTTACATTGCTTAAGATCGACATTAGGAAACACTTGTTTTCAGTTTGACTGTGCTCTAATGAATAATCTATTATGAACAGTTTCTAAGAGCAACCAAGAATTCTACCTGTAAAACTGAGTTGCAGGCGTGAATTCATAGGCGAATGCACTGAAATTGTGTCAATCTTCGTAATCTCATCCTCTGAGAATGCAAAATGCGTGACAAAGAAGGAGATTAGGGGGTGTTTTCTCAGCTCATCTGCAGCAGAGGATCAGAGCAAAGTAATCACTGAGAAAAACTGCAAGGCAGGCTGCACCAGGAGAGCCTGTCCTTGGAGCACAGGTGTTCCTTAGGAGGAACACAGGGAGAATCTCTCCTCAAAGAGTTTGGTTTTGATCTTTCTGGATTACATATTATCACTATTTTGAATTAAACTATTGCTGGCTGGTTATTAATTTAGTAGCTATCAAATGAGTAGGAGTTTTTGAAAAGCAGTGTTTAGTATCATTGAAAATATTATTGTAAAAGTTTATTTCCACTGAGATGCTTTTCTAATATCTGTTTTTATAGTAATAACTCATCCATGTACATACAAAAATGCCAAAATTAGAGAATAGGAAATACTGCTGTGGTATAATTTTATAAAGAAATATTAATAGAGGGTACACATGGCAGTTTCTATATGGAAAAGTTATGTGGGAGGGTTATCAGCATTTTTATTCATTCAAAATATAGTTACAGCACCCATCCTTCTGTTAAAAATATTTAAATATAAATTATAGTATATTTATCCACATCATATCAATTACACAATTAAAATCTGTGGATATCTGATATGTTTATATGTATATATATACATAACAAAACATATATATACACATAGAATGATACAAGTAAATGCTGATATATATCATTGATTATATATAATTATGTATACTACTGATTGTATAGACATATACTGATTATATGTATTATATCTGATTATTATATATCTCTGTATCTATGTATAATATATAGATATATAATAGCTATAACCAGTAGTATTCCAATGCTTCAATGCAGTTTTCTTCCCTGCTAGCATCCTGAATTTATAATCATTCCATATTAAAGCAAAGAAGCACATAACTCATTTCCGAGGTGTTTGGACCGTGACAGATGCAATCTCTTTAACTAAGACATTATACAAACTGAAGGGATGGTTCAGCAGGATCACTAACACCGACTCTGTCTGAGCAGAAAATAGTTGCAGATCATTAACCTTGACTGTACTTGAGGGTGGAATACCTCCTTCTAGTGGAGGATCACCTGGGCACAGAAATGGGCATGGTGACATCAGAATTACCTCCCCCGCATTTGAAGTAAATGTAGTTTTTTAAAACATGTTATATACTTGGATGTGTTTTTTATATACTCACACACACAAAAACTTGTTTTACTCTTGCTATTTAGTCATGTCCATTTTTATATATGACTTTCCAGTATGTGAGTCTAAAAGAGAATACTGGTGGCTTCAGCTCCTTTGCTAGAAATTGTTCGTGGACAAGAATCAGCTAAAGGACCTTTCTGGCCCAGTCGTGGAATGCAAACAGACGCTCAGATGGAATAGGGGTCGGCTGGCTTGCAGGTGAGGTGCTAGCAGGCTCTGAGTGTCCTGTCCGACAGTCCACTTTTTGACAAATGGCGTCTTCGAACTGCAAGACCTAGGACGCAAAACAAAGGGCACGCTCTGCCACCCTTAAGGTCCTTTTCCCAACTCCCTAATGTCGGTTTTTTTGTGGAATGCCTGTGGGTGTTACGAAAGGGATGGAATTTAATTTACAGGAGTGTCTTATTAAGTTAGCCCAGGGAGGCCGATTCTCATTGCAAAGATCATGTCACTTTTATGCCCAAAGAAAAATCTGATCAAAATGCTTGATAGAGTGACCATCCCTTTCATAATCTTGATAATTATAGAAAGAACACATACTACTTACATTTTCGAAGTGGTTCCAAAGACATTTTTCCCATTGTGTATATATTTGACAAATGAGTAATTCCCCAAATCTCTCTCTCCCTCCCTCCATAGCCCCAGTAGTAAAGCTAATTATATCACTGCCTACCTTTCTTACTCTGGGCATTCAAAGACCTCTGGGCCATTGCTTATTATTTGCAGGTTTCAATGCCTGGATCACTGCCTCGTGCTCCGATAACTCTCCTGCTACATTCTTCAGAGCTTTCAATATGTGTAGGCCATTCTTTCAGTAACCTATCTCTTAATTATGGGACCTGCTCTGTCTCCTCCACTGATAGGATCTTCCAACCTGTCATGGGCACTCACCTTCAAGGTCATCCCTTGAACATCAGCATTGTCATTAACTACAACCACTCCGTAATTCTGCCGCTCATCCTCTCCAGTGCCCTAAACCAAACGCAGCAGAAAGGCACTTTGCCTACACTTCCTTCACTCATGCCCTCACGTCCCTCCCATTCAGTCTGTGTCGTGTTCTTGCGTCTTAATCACGCCCTTGAAATGGTCTTCAGTTTCTTTGCTGCCCTCTCCCTCCATTACACTTGTTCAGAAAACTCCCAATGCTGGTTAAGTGCCGTTCTCAATGCGCTTCTTCTCTTCCCCAAAGAAGCAAAATGTGGCTGGGAAAACACCACGCTCAAGGCCCTGTGTTCCATGCCGATGCCCCTGACTCACGAACTTCTGTCTCTAGCTCCGTCCTCGTTGTAGAGCCTGAAGCCCTTCACACAACTGCCTGTTCGCAGTCATCACAGTCCACAGCGTCTCAAACTCTTCACGTTCAAAGCCCAGCTATTCATCAAAAACAAATCTTCCTCCCTCAGTTTTCTCCACCTGAGTAAATGCCAGCTCCTCTTATCTATTTACTCTGGCAAAAAAAAAAAAAAAATAGCTTCCTTTTCCTTTTTGACGTTCCCTCCCACCTCTCACATCCCAAATTCAACTCATCAGAAAAGGCTCTACCTCAATATACCGTGAATCCAGTTGTCTCTTACCATCTCCACCCGCTCCTCTCCTGGGCCACTCATTGCATTTATTCCCACACTGGCTTCTCAGCTGACCAGCCCAGCAGCCAGGGTGATGATACATTTAAATGAGATAGTTTCTTCTCATTCATTGTCAAAGCCAAAAGCTCTGTAAGTGGAGTTTTTATTTATAAATTATTGCCTTTGTTTACAGATGATAAAAATAATGCATGCATTCCTACATCGTTTAAAAAAACCTTTGTAATCCTTTTTTTTTTTAATTCTTATTTACTTATTTTTAGAGAGGAGGGAATGGAGGGAGAAAGAGAGGGAAACATCCATATGCGAGAGAAACATTGATTGGATTGCCTCTTGCACGTGCCTACGAGGGAACAGACCCGCAACCGAGGCATGTGCCCCAACCAGGAATCGAACCAATGACCTATTGCTTTGTGGAGTGAGCCACACTGGTCAGGCCTGTAATTCTTTGTGTTAGTTCCACACCATGACTGTTACCTCTAAATAGACACTGTCTAGGACTGGAATCAGGCAGCAATGTACTAAGAATAGAGAGGATTTAAGTTGTGTTTGCAATATTATTATAGTTATTTATCTACAGTGTCTGGTACAGAAAGAGAGCTGTTTCAAGCTATAGCTAGTTGAAATATTTTTAAGGAAAATTTCTATGGCAAAGCTTCAGATACCTCTTGCCTTTGACAACACCCATCCTAACTCAGTTCTCCTGAAAAGGCCCAGAACCCAGAGACAAAGTGTTTCATTCACATCCCTGATCTGAACAACCAGCTCCAATCAGAGGTCGTCTGTTTGCTCTCTACCCCACTCTCAAAACTACCCCTGTGGAACTTAACATGCAGATCCTGCCTACCTCCTGGATGCTTCTCTGGCAGAAATCCTTCTGTTTGTACCGGCTGACTCACATGTATCTGTGGACCACTTGTTCCATAAGCCCAAGGCGGAATAACTGGCGAATGAAATTAACCCCCTCAGTATTAATTTCATGTTTAAATGTCTCAGGGTTGTTGATGGAAGGGATGCTTTCTCATTGATTTGGTTATTTCTCTTACGCCTCCACACTTCCTGCCAGTCTCCTTGTGGTGCAGTGGTTTCTCCTGTCTGTCCGTGGTTATAAGGCTTCTCTCCGGCTAGTGTTCCTTTGGTTATTCAGGATGATTTCTCTAGGAATTATTTGTAATTCCAGTCTGGAGGAGGTTCATGCAGCTTCCACCTATTCCTCCGCCATCTTGGATTTCTCGAGTTGGTCATTTCTTACTTGAGTTTGTTCCTGTCCCCAGAGGTTTAACATGATATTCCCGAATGACTCTTACAATGCACGGTCCATTTAGTCCAACATTAAGCGAAATCTTATAGCTCAAAAACTCCAATGTTGACCTCAAGTGTTAATGAATAAACTCCTGTTATTGTGGAATTGCTATGCAGACATATTTATATAGTTATGTGTCTTTTTCTATTACTTTAAGATTAGGGGTTGGAAATGAGTAATTCCAAAGGGGTAGTTTTATCCTGAGCCCCTGTGCCCATAGACCAGGATTCTGTCTGTCTCATTCAGTCAGGGGCTTGGGTATGAAAACTGTGTGCACAGGAGTGCCTGTTTTCCTTTCAAGTCAGTCAAATGTGCTTTAAAAAAGGAAAAGAAGAAAAAGGCCCAACTAATTAGAAAGCTCATATGTAAATATTTATTATTCCTTATAATTCTTTACAGAGTTGCTTTAGCCTTACTATAATTCTCATGTTAAAAACTGAAGCCCCAGACATCTCAGCATCCTGTTGGTGGTGGTGGCAGTTGTGGGGGGGGGGTATGTAAATGAATATAAACAAGCATTTGTCGTTGAATATGATCACCATAAATTCCTCAACATGACTGCTCAGACCATGGATCCCAGAGACTATACTTGAAGCTTGAAATCAGCTGCAGTTAAAAAGGTAGCTACCCCTGGCCACTGAGCTCCTTCAGTGTCTACTCCGGATGTCTCATTTGTTCCGATACATCCTGCTGTCCAGTCCCACCAGCCAGAGTCTCCTCTGTCCTCCACAGCACTGTTCGAGCAGAAGAGGTTCAGACAACGGTGTCTCCAAAGGCAGAGCACTTACACCTAAGGCCCTGTGGCCCCTGCAGTTCACGGGACGTCCGCCTCCCTCATTAACCCGTCATGTCGTAGAGGTCTGGGGATGAGCATCTTCAGTGTCTGTCCTGGGAAAGTCCTTGTGGTAGGTTTTTATTAGGTAAATCAACATTTTTTGTTGAGTGAATGAGTGAGCATGTGATCCCATACTCATCCTCTAAATGTAAGTGATCTTAAGTCTCAAATAGATGTGATGTCAGGCAATTTGTGCTAAATGGCCCAGAAAATCTCAGAGGAGACAGAAATGACTTGTCACTTGGAGTGTCTGGGAAGGTTTTCTGGAAAACGGCTTCTTTCAAGGGACCAAGGTGAACTAAGCAAATACACACAACACGAATTCGATCAGAATAAACATAGACAAAGGTGACTGAGTGGGAAGAATGTAGCACGTGTTTGAGAAAGTTAGATGATAGTTTGGCTAAAATACAGGAAGAAGAAACATCAGGGCCTGCAATGGACAGTTGGACAGTTGGACAGTTGAGTGCTAAGTCAGACAGCAGGCATTTTACTGGGTGGGTAACCCGTAGAAAAAACAACAGAGAGTTCCTGAAGTGCATTATGGTCACATGGAAAACACGGAGACTCGAATGGCAGCCAGAAGACAGTGCATGAAAAGAATGACTCATGGGAAATAGACGTCTTCCCCGGATGCTCTTCCTGTTCACAAATGCGGGCACACGCACTCTCTGCCCGTAATTCATTTTCCTAAGTTGCTCCAGGCCACCAGCTTTTATCCTTCCTGGGATGCAGGAAGAGGGCAAGGTTAATGCTCCATCAAAGGGGAGACGCAGCCGCAGCCTGATTGTTCTGTTCAGGAAGTCTTTCCGTTTCTATAGGCCAACCTAAATGTCTAATTCTCAGAAGAGAACGCTGAAAGAGGGGACGTAAAGTGGGCAAAATTGGCATATCTTAAAATTTCAGGTTGCAGTTGAATAAAAAGTACTTAGTAAAATTCATTTTCAAACAGAAACATTTACATCACAAAGAATCGTACAAACATCAAAGTAAATAATTTAACTGGCTCACATTAAAAGAAATACTCAAGAGTAACAATTCAGCTTCATTTATCATTTGACAAGCGGTGAAACTAAAGAAATCACAAAGAGTCTACCTCAAGTTTTTTGTGTGAAGACTTTCTGGAATGTTCTAGCCCGCAATGTACCCTCAGGACCTCACTCAATACCTGAGCTTTTTAACCTATCCAATATTGTGAAACAACTTTACTCTCATTAACCAAAGTTAATTATAAAGTTGTTCTATATTGCTGTTGGATATTTTATTTTTTTCAACAAGATAGCATAAAGCAAGAGCCCTATCTTATGTTTTCCTTGAATCTCACACTTCTCATTTAATGAATAAAGTTGCAATATAATCATCATTACATAAATTGCGTGGAATTGAATTTGTCACCACTTCTACTCCAGAATGGAGGATTCAGTTTATAGTAAACCTTTCTTTTGTGTGCGTGGGAGGTTTATTACAGGTTATTTGGCATATAAAATTACATTAGTTTCAGGTGTACAACATAGTGATTCAACATTTATGTATCTTATGATGTGCTCACCACACTAAGTCTAGTTTCATCTGTCATTGAGCAAACTTACCACAGTGCTATTGACTGCTTCCCCTTTCCCACCCACCCCCACCCCTCTGGCAGCCATCTGTTCTTCGTTTCTGTCTGTCTTTGATTTTTTCAGTTCCACATGTAAGTAAAATTATATGGTGTTTGTCTTCTCTGGCCTGATTGCTATTTATTACTGCACAGTTTATATTATAATTCTGTACAAACTACCACTCTTTCTAGAGTCCATTTATCAGTTGAATTCTTTGCCATTTGGTCTGCCATTATTCACTTATAGCATAGATTTATACTTTAGTCCTGGCTGGTGTGGCTCCGTTAGTTAGAGCATTGTTCTGTAAACCAAAAGGTCACAGGTTTGATTTCTGGTCAGGGCACCTGCCTAGGTTATGGGATCCATCCCTACTGGGGGTGTACAGAGGCAACCAATTGATGTTTCTCCACACCCTTTCTCCCGACCCCTCTTTCAAAAATCAATAAGCCTGTCCTTGGGTGAGGATAAAAAAAAGATTTATACTTTAATAAGAAAAAGGATAAAAGGAAGAATTCTTCCGTTGTTTCATTTCTTATGTTCTATTTGCTCTTTTAAAGTTGTGCTTGACCTTGTTATATGTTAGAGGTGAAAGTCGGGAATAGATACTTGGAATCAGGAAGCTGATTCTATTTATTCTTGTGTTTCCAACACATATTTTCCCCAATTGTACTTTGAGCCTAGTACAATTATTTTTTCAGTAAGCATTTTGACGGTGCATTTTTTATTTAATTTAATGAGAAAAATATTCTACCTTCAGTGAGGTCA
>PVIA01002293.1:0-218334 GCA_004024845.1 Tonatia bakeri | reverse complement strand
GACCAGAACAAAAGAATTATTCATTAAGAGTAACAAAAAGAGAGTACGGATTGCAGGAGAGATGCTAGTGAGGATATATTAGGAAATGAGAAGTCTGATAGGATGGATCAAGGAAATAAACACAAATCCTTGATTCTCACAATAAGGGGTCCATTTGCAATAGACTGAACAGTCAACAATGACTAGAAGAATGAGAACTTCAAAATAGGATAGACTAGGCTGTGTTACATACATTGTATAAGAAATTCTACATTTCTAAGGAAACTTTGAGAAAAGTCTATCAGTCTGGCATGAAGACGTTAGCAAAGACCTTTGAACCTCATGCGTATCTCACTTGGAACGAAGAGAGGGCTCTTAGATTCCCACTGCCACACGTCTGTCTAACAAATACAGTCAGTACACGTTTGCGACACAAACTGTTAACAACTCAGTCTCACTGGTTTAGCAGCTGCTTTCTTCCGAGTCATCTTCTTCCCAGCTCCCCCCTGCAGTGCGGGTACATTGGAAACTGAACCAGGTTAGGAACCAGAAACCCAGTCTGGGCTTTATAGATATTGAATATTCTTCCATTTCAGTAATTTAGGAAACTCTTATCAGACTTTGCTGAGCCTTGGAAAAGACAGCCATGGATAGCAGTATTTCATCTAATGCACATCTTTTCTTAGAAGGCTTTATTTATCTGTTTTTAGAAAGGGGAGGGGAGGGAGAGGAACATCAATCAGCTACCTCTCACACGCCCCCAACAGAGGACCGGGCTCACAACCCAGGCAGGCATGTGCCCTGACTGGGCATTGCAACCGCAACCTTTCAATCCAGAGGCCAGCACTCAATCCACCGAGCCATCCCAGCCAGGTGACAGAAGTATCTCAAACTGGATCTTATCATTGTTCTTACATGAAGTCCTTTTCTTCCTCTCCTTTATGAAAGATGACATTCTCCATGTCATTCTCCAGAATGACATTGCTGCTTTTCTGGAGAGAGTAAAGGTAATCTAAAGTAGCACAAAGTAATAGGTTTTTAAGCTATTACGGGAGAAGAGGAAGTTTTTAAGAAATTTTTTTCTCAAACTATGCTGTCTACCACTCCACTCCATTATGACAGCGAGAACATCAGATCAGCAGGTAGGGTAAACAGTGGGATCTGGCAGGTTTGATTTAGAAAGGCTGCCCAGGGATTCTGATCCCCCAGCTGGGGAGCACCGGACTACCATAAGCAACGTGATATACAGAAAGTGACAGGCTCCAGAGGACGGTTTTACAGATGGCTAAGGGAGCAACCACAGAGAGGCTCCCACCACTATTTTTATTATAGGGATAGTTCAAATGGATTAACACTCACATCTTGGCTAGCCTACACTACTGGGGTCAAGTAAGACAGTAAAATTGTACATCAAAGGAAAAATAAGCACCTCACTGATTTGGGCCCAGGAAAAAGGTGGGTCTGAATCAGTAATAAGATTTGATTAGCTAAATAGGTGGTGATGATACTGTCAAGTACACATAGTGACCAGAATTTCTCTAAAGCATTCATGGCTAGAAGATAATAACGAAGATGATGAGGATGGTGGCAGTGACTCCTGTGGCAGCTAATACTCACTGAACAACTGACCACATGCTTTATGCTAAACTGTGCTCAATACTTTATCACATCTCACCCCTATTTTATGGATGAGGAGAATGAGGCTTAAAGAAGCTTCAGTAATTTGCTCAAAGTCACACAACTGGACGAATGTCAGAGCGAGGACTCAGCCAGTGTCTGTCTGGTCTTACCCACGCTCTGCTTATCAGTTCACATCAGCACGGGTAGTTCCTCACACGCCTGACACTGCTGGAGATTGGGGGATGTCTATGGTCCTGAGCACTTTATTCACCCTGTAATCATTTAAGCTTCTTGGTGTCTCTAGCAAAACCTCCTAAAAGATAGTTGAAAGGTAACAATTTAGGCTTAACCAGTTATTACAAATTCTAAACAGAATCAGTTACCTTAATTAAATGATTAGTAAGTAAAGTGTATGCAGACATTGAAATGATAAAATTAAAAAGATGCATGGCATTCTCAACCTCTATCTTCCAGGAAAGGCTGAAGACGTGCTCTAACACACCCCCAGAAACCAGGGACACCTGGTTAGTGAGTCAGCAGAAGAATGTGGATTAAGAAATGAAAGCAATAAGCAATTCAATGATAAATTCTTTGGGATGTGATTTCTCTATAGAAAAGAAGAACTTTGAAATCCATATGTGTTTTATGGTAATTAGAGGAAAGTGCTTTTATTCAGGAATAAAAGATTCTGATTAGTGCTTTGGAAACAGACTTTTTTTTTATAGTGAACTAAACTGGAAAGAAAGAAAGGATTCCTAATTTGTATCATCTGTAGTAGCAGATAGGAAGGGCATTGTTCTTAAAATCTATTCTCATCAGATTTTAGTTGTTCTAACCCACAATGACATAAAATTAAACAAACCTTAGTGATGTCTTTACAAAATTTAAATGAACTGTAAAGTACTGTGGTTTTTGTTGCTGTGTAATGGAAATTATTTTTTTTTAAACTGGACACACAGAATAGGTTTCATTTCAGCAAGGATTGATGATTTGTACCAAAAAATCCTATTCCAAATAGCAAGTAGAAGGTTTTTCGCGTTGTTTTCCAAAACAATGATTCTAACACTTAAAAGCTGTGTGGTCCAAAGCAAAATTATCCATTCCTCTTTAAGCCATAATTTTATCATCTATAAAGCAGGAATAATACCACCAATTTGCTTCAGTTTCTCCAAATTTCCATGGTCTCCAGAATAGTTAAGTCTGAAGTTAAAAATCAGGAAAATGTGATTAATCCGGACACTGTTCTGTCAGGGAACCCTGCCACCCACCATACGAAATGACAGCATCTTAGCATCACAGGCTGTCATTAGTACTTTCAGGAATAAGAGCACTCAAATTCCTCTTAGTCCTTAGATAATGCTGTACATATCTACAGAATATGTCAGATTTTATCTGTTTCTGAGTTCTTTAATTTTGACTTGTTGTGCTCAAATTTCTCAGCAAGCTCTTGGTTCAATTCACAGTCCCTAATAATGGTACCACATGTATTATTAAGCAAAAGGCTTTTTACGTAGCCCAGGGAGCCCATCTCTCCAGGAAATTACTTAAGTATATTGAACTACCTAAAAATCCATTCCTGAAGATGTCAGCGTAGGTAGACATGGCTCGCCTCTTTGCACAACCACATCAAAATTACAGCTAAAATATAGAACAACCATCACTCAGAACTGTCAGAAATCAAGTTGAATGGAAGTCTGACAACTATGAAACTAAAGAAATCACATTCATCCAGACTGGTAGGAGGGGCACAGATGTGGAACGGGTTGGTCCCTCACCCATGTATGGTGGGTAAAAATTTGGGAGGGATATCTTGGAAGTGAGTAGTCCCAATCCCACACCAGGCCCCCCAAGCCAGGGTCCCATGGCCAGGAAAATAAGTCCCCACAACTTCTGGCTGTGGAAACCAGTGGGCATTGAGTTGGTGGGAGAAACTTCTGAAGCCCCAAGCAGTTCCTCTTAAAGAACCCACACACAGACTCACCTACTCAGACTCACTCCATCTGAGCTCCACACCAGGGGCAAATAAGGAAACTAAAGTGTCTGGCATTAAGGTGCGCAGAAGCCATTGTCCCTTTTCTAACCCTACTCCCACACAGCCAGCAGGCTGGTGCCATATCTGAGACTCCAACAACCTGTCTAACACTGTTTGACTGGCCTTGGAGATCCCCAGAGACTCCGCCCCACCCAACTTAGTGGCCCACCCCAGCTGCTTTTCCTTATGAATGGATGGTCTAGGCTCAAACTGAGTAACTTCCTAAATCCATTCAAACAAGCAACAGCCAGCCTCAGTGAGTCTCAAGCCCAGCACCAGCAGCAGCCACCTTAGATTCCCAGCTTGGCTTCACCTGGGAGTGTCCAAGTTCAGCACAAGTAGTGGCCATCTCAGTTTGCTTTACGGCTCAAGCAAGGTGGCCCCAGGGAAAACAAAGGTGGAGGGTCACCTTGGCCTGCACTACCCAGGAAACCCCAAGGTCAGTCCACCCAGTGGACAGCTACAGATTATGACAGAGTACCACCATTCTGCCCTGCACAGCTGAACCTCCACAGAGGGCAGAGGTTGGTGGTCAGCAGTCACAGCCAGTCCTTGCAGCTGACTGGCCGGGGTAAATCCCTCTCAATGACCTGCCAACAGCAACCAAGGATCAACTACAAAAGGAGGGTGTACTCAGCCCACAAGAAGGGCACACCTTGAGTACCCAGCTTGGGTTATAGGGATGGCTGTGCCACTGGACCCTACAGGACATCTACTCCATTAGGCCACACTACCAAGACACAGAATCAAAGCAGCTCTACCTCAGAAACAAACACAGGGAGGCTGTTAAAACAAGGAGACAAAGAAACATGGCCCAAATGAAAGAACAGATCGAAACTCCAGAAAAAGAACTAAACAACATGGAGATAAGCAATCGATCAGATGCAGAGTTCAAAACACTGGTTATAAGGATGCTCAGGGAACTAAGTGAGGACCTCAACAGCATAAAAAAGATCTGGTCAGAAACCAAGGATTCACTAACTGAAATAAGGAACAATTTACAGGGAAAAAACAGTGGAGTAGAAGAATAGAGAATCAAACAAAGATTTGGAGCATAAGGAAACAAAAAATGACTAATCAAAACAACAAGAAAAAAAGAATCCCCTGGCTGGCGTAGCTCAGTGGATTGAGTGCGGGCTGCGAACCAAGGCATCACAGGTTCGATTCCCAGTCAGGGCACATGCCTGGGTTGCAGGCCACAGCCTCTAGCAACTGCACATTGATGTATCTCTCTCTCTCTCTCTTTCTCCCTCCCTTCCCTCTCTAAAAATAAATGAATAAATTTAAAAAAAAAAAAAAAGAAAAAAGAATCCAAAAGTATAAGGATAGTATAAGTAGCCTGTGGGACAACTTCAAGAGGTCCAACATTCGCATCATAGGGGTACCAGAGGGAGAAGAGAAAGAGCAAGAAATTGGAAATTGTTTTTCTATTTTAAAAAAAATAATGTGCCCTGACTGGTGTGGCTCAATGGACTGAGTGCCAGCCCGCAGACCAAAGGGTTGCCAGTCCATGGACCAAAGGGTTGCCAGTCCAATTGCCAGTCAGGGCACATGCCTGGGTTACAGGCCAGGTCCCCAGTAGGGGGCACTCAAGAGGCAACCCCATATTAATGTTTCTCTCCCTCTCTTTCTCCCTCCCTTCCCCTCTGTCTAAAGATAAATAAATAAAATCTTTAAAAAGAAATAATGAACGAAAACTTCCCTTATTTGGTGAAGGAAATAGACATACAAGTCCAAGAAGCACATAGAGTCCAAAACAAGATGGATGCAAAAACACCCACACCAAGACACATCATAATGAAAATGCCAAAGGTTAAAGACAAAGAGAGACTCTTAAAGGCAGCAAGAGAAAAGAAGTCTGTTGCCTAGAGGGGAGTTCCCATAGGACTGTCAGCTGATTTCTCAAAAGAATCTTGCAGCCTAGAAGGTATTGGCCAGAAATATTCAGTCATGAAAAGCAAGGACCTACAGCCTAGATTGCTCTGCTCAGCAAAGCTGTCATTTAGAATCAGAGGGCAGATAAAGAGTTTCCCAGACAAGAAAAAACTAAAGGAGTTCATCATCACCAAACCATTATTATATGAAATATTAAAGTGACTTATTTAAGAAAAAAAAAGATCAAAACTGTGAACAATAAAATGGCAAAAAATACAAATCTATCAGTAATTGAATCAAAAAAACAATCTAGGCAAACAGCAAGAACAGAGACAGAATTATGGGTGCAGAGAGCATGTTGATAGTTGCCAGGTGGAATGGGGGAGGGGGAGAATGGGTAAACAGGTGAGAGGATTAAGAAGTACAAATAGGTCGTTACAGAATAGCCACAGAGATATAAAGTACAGCAAAGGAAATGGAGTTGCCAAAGAAGTTACATGCATGACACATGTCACACACATGGTGAGGGGATTGCCTGAGGGAGTGGGGAGTGCTGGCTGGAGGGAGTCAAAAGGGGAAAATACAGGACAATTGTAATAGCATAATCAATGAAATATAATTAAAATTAAAAATTTTGTAAAAATCCATTCCTGTAACACAAATACTTGCTCTGGGTTTTTGTGAGGATAATATAAAAATGTATAACAAAATAAGAAATTTATTTGTAAATAGTAAACATTAATCACATATACATAATTTTTTTATCACTGGTCATCATTTAAATGAGTTAATATTCTACAAACTGTATCATTATCAAGAAAAATACTCGATTAATTTAGGATCTGTAGAAGTAAAGTGTCATATTAAATCACAAAAGAAAATAATTCTTAAATATAATAAAATATAATTCACTGTTGAATTGGAAGTCAATTTGTTTCTATAGGATTCCTATTTCTTAGGATAAAATCAAGGGTTAGCAATGGTGATTTCAAGTAAGTTGCATAAAAAGTACTTTTTCCATGAGATCGAATCTCACTCACTGGCCCCACCTACCACCTGTTGGCAAGGAAGAGGCAGCTCGCCACAGGCACAGCTGTAAGAGCAGGCAGTGGCCACGCAGCGAAGGGGAGCATGCCCACCGTCACTGAAGCAGAGACCATCAGACTGCCGACGCATCCCTGCACACACACCACCAACCGTCCCACAAGGCCAGTGATGTTCAGTGCCTCGGTCTCTGACATTTGCTTCAAGAGGTTTCACGCACACGTGAACATCTCGCTGTGATGCTGAGCCAGAACACGCTCCACATGTACGTTCAGGAAGCAGAAGGGAGCGGTGGCGTGTTTTTGTTTTCTTGGGGTGGCAGGGGGTGGAAGTGGTTCAGAGACAGGCATCTAGTTTCCACCAAGCGGTCTGAGCACTGGAATTAACTGCTTATCACTCTTTCACCACCAAATCCTCTTTATTTTTTCTAACATTTGATGGTGAGAAATTACAAAAATGCAGAAATGTTGAAAGAATTGTACAGTGATACTTATATAGCCACATCAAGGTACTGCAATCATAACATTTCAATAAATGTGCTTTATCACATATCTACACACAGTTTCATCAACCCATCTGTTTTTACATAATTTACAGTAAATTTCAGACATTAGCGTACTTTCTTCCTAAATATTACAGCATGTCTATCACTAACTAGAATTCAATATTTACTTTTTTATAAAAAATTTACATATAGTGAAATGCATAAAGTTTAAATGTTACCATTCAGTGAGTTTTGACAAAGGCATACACCCATGTAGCCAACATATATTAAAAGATAAAACATTCCCCATCACCTTAGAAACTCCATCTGTATCCCTTCCCAATCAATCCCTGCCCCGACATCTGCCCAAAGGCAACAGCCACTGATCTGATTGTTTTCATCACAGATCAGTTTTGTTGTTCTAGAACTTGTTGCTCGTGGAATCCCAAACCATGTGCTCTTTTATGCTTGTATTTTTTCACATAGTCTCATGTTTTCAAGATTCTTTCATGTTGCTGCATGTCCCTTGCAGTTTGCATGCCCGTCCTTCTGCTGAGGGGCACTTCGGCTCCTCTTGGACTTGGCGACTACGGATCAAATGCCGTGGGCACCCTTGTGCAAGTCACTCTGTGGACGCACGTTCTCAGTTTCTGAGCAAACACCTAGGGGTGGACTTGCCGGGCCACAAGGCCAGTGTATGCTTAGAATTTAAAGAAACTGCAAGGCCTTTTCCCAAAGTGGTTATAACATTTAACATTTCCAACAATATATGAAAATTGAATGTATTAATTACATCCATATATGCCAGATCTGCTATTTCTGCTTCTAACAGAAATAATATGCATATGCACATCAAAAAAAATTATGAGAAAACAATGTAAAAGTAGCCTTTTATATTTTCCACCATATTTATTATTTATAATTATTTATTGAATTTGCATTATTCCTTTTCCCCTAAAGATCTGAGTTTCCATTTCACATCATTTTCCATCAGCCTGAAAATCTTCCCTTGGCATTTCTTACAGTGCAGGTCTGTTGACAATTTTCTTCGTTTTGACTTATCTTAAAATGTCTTTATTTTGCTGTCATTCATGAAAATTATTTTTGCTGGTTATTGAATGCTAGGTTAACAGATGTTCTCAGTTTCTCCTGCAGCATTTCGAAAATCGTGTGGCGCTGTCCCCTGCACTCCAGTATCTCTCACTGGAAGTTAGCCGCCACTCACTCTGTCACTCTCTCTCTGTGATGTCCTTGTCGCCTTGTTACTTTCAAGATTTTCTTTTCTAAATAACTGGTTTAGAGCAGTTTCACTACAAAGTACATAGACAGGTATGGTTTCTATTTTATTTATTCTGCTCGAGGTGGTTGAGTTTTTAGAATCGGTAAATTTACTTATTGATTTTTACTAAATTTAGGAGAGTTTCAGCCATTATTTCAACTAATATTCTTTTTTCCATTATTTTCTTTATCTCGTCTTTCTGCAAAACATATGTAAGACCCTTCGATATTGCCCCCCAGTACACTGAGGCTCTGTTAATTCTTTTTGATCTATTTTCTCTACGATATTTGGAATGTGTAATTTCCACCGACCTATTTTCAAGTTTTTGCCTCTTCTCTGTCTTCTCCAGTGTTCTATGAAGCCCATATAGTGAGTATGCTTATTCAGAGCTCATATTTGTCAGCGCGGAAATTCCCATCTCACATTCATTACTTCCTTATAAAATAATTCCTCTTCCTTGGTCAAGGTTCTCTATTTGCTCACTCATCGTGAGCGTTTCTACTCTCCATGTTTGAGCATTATCACAGCTCTCTCGTGGCCCTTGCCCACGAACTCCAGTGCTTGGGTTCTCTGGGGGCGGCCTGATTGAGCGCTTTTCTCTTGAATACGAATCACTTTCTGGTTTCATCACATGTATAAAAATTTGGAAATATACACTGGTCTCTGTGAATGATACATTGTAGACACTCAGGGCTTTGTTATATTTTTCGAGAGAGTATCAACTTTTTTTTTTTTGTGGACAGTTAACTCCAACGAACTCAAACACAAGCTGTTTCCCCTGAAGTGAGCAGCAGCTGAAATCCAGTTCTTTCAGCCTCAGCTGAGCTACTTGGAACGTGCCCTCAAGTGCTTGCTTCAGGGGTCACCCAGCAACCTGGGCATAACTTACAGAACTTGGGGCTCCCCTGTGAAGCTCTCTCCTTCCCAGGATTTGCTCCTCACTTTCTGGCTGCTATTGTGAGCCCAAACTCTGTCCTCTGATTCCTCAACCAATAAAACAACAAGTTGCTATACATACTTTAAGAACACTGTGAGATCTGGTACTGGCACTGTGGTAAATAAAGATATTAAAAAACAGATAATTCATCTAGTGTTATTCCAAGTGTTAAATTCTCCCCCAAATTCTGCCTGCTTTGGGTTACTCTCCAGCTTGTAGTTGTTATGTGTGGCTAGGCTGAAATGATCTTCTCTGCCATTATTTGAAGCAGAACCTCCCCTCTTTCCTTTTGTATCTAAAAAGAACATAAATGATTCTAGTATAAACAGCAGGTACTATGAAAAAGTGAAGGTGGTCTATGATCGACAATGATGCACTTTGCCTTCTGATTAATTTAAAGACTAGAGTTACATGAGACTCTAGAAGCACTTATTCAATAGAACTGATGCAATACCTTTTTTCTGTGCTGTCCAATATGGCAGCCACTAGACACATGGACTACTGAGCTCTTAAAATGTGGTTATTGTGACTGGAGAACTGAATTTTTTCTTTTTGCTTTAATTCTAACTAATTTAAAGTAACCACATGTGGCTAATGGCTACTGCACTGGGCAATACCACTCCAAAGATCATGTGATCTGGTGTTCCTATTTACAGATGATGGACCAGCAACCAAGAGGTCTGCCCATAATATATGGCTGGTAGTGGCAAAATCAGGATTCAAGTTTAGATCTTCCAATTCCTCGACTGAAGTTCCTTCTACTCTGTAGAGGAAGAGACTACAACATGCTGTGGCTGAAAGGGGACAACTAAAAATATAACAGATAGAGTGATGATAAAACAGAACTTGAAAAAAATGGAACAGCTGAGGGCAAAATGATATGTAAGCAAGATCCCCAAGGGATGCTTGAAACTGCACATAGTACTAAACACTACACATAATACATTTCTTCCTATACCAGATCTGTCCAGAAAAAGCCCAGCCATTGTTATACAATGAGAATGGTCTGCACAACATCGATGTAACCTGGCAGCCAAGGAGAGTGGACTGGAATGCACTTGTGTGAACAATGATGACTTCACTGTACTAGTTAGCGTGAGGTGGTAGACACCATTGAGTGAGCATATGTACTGTGTGGCCATCTCACTCAAAGTGACTGAGCCAGTAGACCAATGAATCTGCATCAAATTTTGCATTAATACTGAACATTCCTCCACGGAAACTATTTGGATGATTCAGAAGGCCACAGCCATGGGCAACTGGTGATTGGCAGCTTCACCACAACTACACGCCCGCTCATGCACCACATCTCGTGCAGAGTGTTTTGGCGAAATATCAAATTCCCCAGGTGACTCAGCCCCCCTAGAGCCCAGATTTGGCACAATGACTTCTGGCTTTTCCCAAAACTAAAATCACCTTTGAAAGCGAAGAATTTCAGAGCATTGAAGAGATTCAGGAAAACATGACAGGGCAGCTGATGGCAACTGGGAAATCTGTATGAGGTCCCAAGGTGCCTACTTTGAAGGGGACAGAGGTGTCATTGTCCTCTGTACAATGTTTCTTGTGTTTTGTATCTTCTTCAATAAATGTCTCTGTTTTTCATAGTACATGGCTGGAGATCTTCTGGACTGGCCTCATATGTACATATTTATCATAAAGTTTGATTTATAAATTAGGCACGAGAGATTAAAAACAATAACTAATAATAACATAGAACAATGATAATCTATTGTATATGAGAATGTGGTCTTCCAAATTATCTTATTGTACTGCATTCACCCTTCTCCTGTGATGATGTGAGATGACAGAATCCTTATTATGTTGAGAACTTTCAGCTGGTCACTTCAAGGAAGCACTTTATGGCTTCTCTTTGGCATATCCAAATTACCAGCACCACTACCCTTATGCTTTGGCAACATGATTAAGTAAAATAAGGGTTTCCTGTACATAACAGCTACACTACAGCAGTCAATCTGATAACCAAAGCAACTACTAAGTGACAACAGGTAGCTAATGTATACACTGAACAAAGTGCTGACTCGTGTCCCAGGCAGGACACAGCAGGAAGGCGTAAGATTTCACCACATTACTTACAATGGCATGCTATTTAAAACTTATTGTTTATTTCTGGTATTTTCCTTTAGTATTTGTGGACCACTGTTGACCACAGTTAAAGAAACCATGGAAAGCAAAACAACAGTTAAGGATGCACTACTGCACACACACACATATTCACCAGGTAACTATTTTATCAGTAGGAAAAAGAGAGTATTCCATTACCCATTACAGGCCCAAAAGGTCTGGCTCAGCTGACATAATACGAAGTACAAAAAGCATAATCAAAAAATTGATATCCTATCTCCATTCTTCACCAGTGACTGCTTTCCAAACCCTACAGTCTGCAGTGGTTTGAAGAGTTCCAGCTTCGCAAGCTTGTCTCCCCAAAGCCTGTGACACACACCACTGAAAAGGCTGTCAAGCATTCCCTTCCTGAACTTAACACTCCCTGTGAGGATATGGTTCTCAGCTAAAATGGAACGCTTTTTACCTTTTAAACCACACTCCTGTACTACTGAAAGTAAAACAATTATCTCACTGCATTTCTTTTCTCCCTCTCTGTCCCTCTGTCTCTGTCTCTCACACACACACCCCATAAACTTTTGTGTGGATTTCATATTAGCACCACTAATACAGTAATATACATGGCGTAGAAAATGTCTGCAAAAAGGTCCAAGAAAAATAGCATTGTTTTTGGAGAAAGTGCTATGGTCAGGATGATGTCATTGAAAGCAATCTAATGAATTTCCTTTAGCCACATCCTAAAGAAAATCCAGAAGGCTCAGTTTTCTCACCAAGTCAAATGGTCTTTTTTTGGGGGGGTGGGGGAAGGTCAGTAACTTCCTGTGAACCCACAGGTGCTATATATTGATAATGATTATGATTTACCTTTAATCTTTGAGACCAGAACAAATGAAGTTGCATTTTAAAAGATGGTTTATGTGGGAGGCATTATGAAAATATAAAAAGTATCCCTATGAATGTGAACTTTAGATTTTAGTTATTCACAGCAACGTAAGTGCAATAATGAAAAGATGAGTAAGCTTAGTTGACATTTACTACTGGGCTTCATAAGCTGCTTCTTCAGCTCTAAGTAAAACAAAGACCACCTTTCATAAAAACCGAGGAGAGGAGAGCACTCTTTACCTATGGTAAGCCCTCAATGTTTTTCCTACAGGGCAAAAAGCATTTATCAACACTGGACTGGAACACTGCAGGAGGTCTGCAAGAAGGTTTGAGCTCCTTGAGAGCAAAAGCAATGGCATATCCCCCTTTACACCTACAAGCACAATGGCCCCTAGAACACAGTAAACACCCAGCAAACATGTGCTGAGTGAATGAATTAACGACTACCAACATGAACAAGCTACTCTCCTTTCCCTCCTCAACTGTCAGTTAAACAGTGGGGAGAAGGCCAGCATCACAAACAAACAAACAGTAAGTGAAACTGAGGTATCACTCTGGCTATGGTCTGCCAATCAATTTGAAAAAAAATCTAATATTGATTTAAATTTTATGGATTTAGAATAGCCTTTTTTGGGAAAAATCTTTTAATCTAAAATATGTTTGGTACCTGTTCACCCAGTGGTCCCACTAGTTAGACACGACTCTAGTCCTAGATGTACACAAGAGATTTATACAAGGTGGGGTTTTTTTTCCTGCAACCATGTTTGTAAAAGCAAAATAAAAAACTTCCCTGGATATTCCATCAGCAGCTAAATGGTACATCCATAATACATCTCTCTACACAGAAGTTTAAAAAAATGTAATTGATTTGTATATGCTGACATGAAAGGAGCTTCAACACTATTCAGTGAAAATGACATCATATTCAAATATTTGAAAAACAAAACCATAAGAGAAAATGGGCTAGAGCCCTACTGTATAGTACAAACATAATTTAAACTTCCTACGGATATCCGACCAAGATGGAGGCGTAAGTAAATACACTTTGCCTCCTCACACAACCAAAAGAAGGACAATAACAAAGTTAAAAGCAAAAAAACAACCACAACTGCCAAAAAATCAAACTGTATGGAAGTACGACAACCAAGGAGTTAAAGAAGAAACATTCATCCAGACTGGTAGGCGGGGCAGAGACAGGCAGCCAGGGCAGAGAGAATGCACAGCCAGGCAGTGGCTGGAGGGCCAGGCAGGTGAGGTGGACCGGGCAGTCCCACATTCACATGCAGATAAACTGGGAGGAACAACTGGGGAGCAAGATAGACCGCACAACCCAGGGTTCCAGTGCAGGAAAATAAAGACCCAAAGCCTCTGGCTGTAAAACCTAAGGGAACTGGCAATGGGAGAAACTCCCAGCCTCACAGTAGAGTTTGTTGGAGAGACTCACAGGGTCCTAGAACATACACAAGCCCAACCACCTGGGAATCAGCACCAGAAGGGCCCAACTTGCTTATGGGTAGTGGGGGAAGTGACTTAAAGCTGGCCGAGAGCTGAGCAAGCATCCTTATTCCCTCTTGGAGCCCTCCCCCACATAAAGTGCCACAACTCAGCAACATGGGTTGCCCCACCCTGGAGAATACCTAAGACTCTGCCCCTTACAATATAACAGGCCTGCTGAAACAAAATATATATATATATATAAATCCCAAATGAAAGAACAGATCAAAGCTCAAAAAATAGAACTAAGTGATGAAGAGACAGCCAACCTATCAGACGCAAAATTCAAAACACTGGTAATCAGGATGCTGACAGAATTGGTTACATATGATTGTAAAATAGAGGAAGAAGTGAAGGCTATGCAAAGTGAAATAAAGAAAAATACTCAGGAAATCAACAGTGAAGGGAAGGAAACTGGGACTCAAATCAATGATTTCAAGAAGAAAGAAATAAACAAGAAATAAACATTCAACCAGAACAGAATGAAAAACAAGAATTCAAAAAAAAATTAGAGGCTTAGAGGTTCCTCCAGGACAACTTTAAACGTTCTAACATCCAGATCATAGGGGTACCAGAAGGAGAAGATGAAAAGCAAGAAATGAAAAACTTATTTTAAAAAATAATAAAGGAGAACTTCCCCAATCTGGCAAAGGAAATAGACTTCCAGAAAGTCCAGGAAGCTCAGAGAGTCCCAAAGAAGTTGAACCCAAGAAAGCATACACCAAGGCACATCATCATTAAGGTACCCAAGATTAAAGATAAGGAGAGAATCTTAAAAGCAGCAAGAGAAAATGAGACAGTTACCTACAAAGGAGTTCTCATAAGACTATCAGCTGGTTTCTCAAAACAAACCTTACAGGCAAGAAGGGGCTGGAAAGAAGTATTAAAAGTCATGAAAAGCAAGGACCTACATTCAAGATGACTCTATCCAGCAAAGTCTTCATTTGGAATAGAAGGGCAGATAAAGTGTTTCCCAGATAAGGTCAAGTTAAAGGAGTTCATCATCACCAAGCCCTTATTATATGAAATGTTAAAGGGACTTATCTAAAAAAAAGAAGATGATAAAAAATATGAACAGTAAAATGACAACACACTCACAACTATCAACAACTGAACTTAAAAACAAAAATGAAGCAAAAGCTAGAACAGGAACAGAATCACAGAAATGGAGATCACATGGAGGGTTATCAGCAGGAAGGGGAAGGGGGAGAGAGGGAAAAGGTACAGAGAATAAGAAGCATAAATGGTAGGTACAAAACAGACAGATGGAGGTGAAGAATAGTGTGGGAAATGGAGAAGCCAAAGAACTTACATGTACGACCCATGGACATGAACAAAGCAGGGTGGGGGATGCTGGTGGGAGGGGGGGTGCAGGAAGGAGGGGAATAAAGTGGAGAAAAAAATGGGACAACTATAATAGCATAATCAATAAATATATTTTTAAAGACTTCCTAGTAACTGCATAAAATGTAAAACAAGGAAAGTGAAATTAATTTTAGTAACATTTTATTTAATCTAATATATTAAAATATATTTATATTGTAATCAATATAAAAACTTCGTAACAAGCTACTTGACATTCTTTTTTCATTCTAAGTTCTGAAGTTCAGTGTGCATTTTACATTTAAAGCACATTCAATTCAAACTACTCACATTTTTTAAATTATAGTTGACACAGAATATTATATTATTTTCAAGTATACAACATAGTAATTCTACACTTATATACCTTATGATACGGCCATCACAGTAAGTCTAACCCATCTGTCACAGTACGTTATCACAATATTATTGGCGATATGCTCTGTCCTGTACATTACATCCCCGTGTCTTACTTATCTCTACAAGTTTTTACCTCTCATTCCCCTTCACCTTGTTTACTCACCCCACTGCGGCCCTCCCCTCTGGCAACTATCAGTTTGTTCTCTGTATCTGTGAGTCTGTTTCTATTTCATTTTGTTCTTTTGTTTGTTTGTTTGTTTGTTTGCTTATTCCACCTGCAATTGAAGCCACATGGTATTTGTCTTTCTCTGACTTACTTTATTCATTAGCATAATGCCCTCTCTAGGTCCATCATGTTGTCACAAACAGCAAGATTTTATTTTTTTATAGCTAAATAATATTCTTTATCCATTCATCTACCAATGAACAAGTAGGTTGCTTCTATATCTTGGCTATTGTAAATAATGTTGCAGTGACATAGCGTTATGTATATCTACTCATATTTTAAATGTGCAATAGCCACATGTAGTAGTAGCTACCAGAGTAGACAGTACAGGTCTAGAAGGATACACTTAAAATTGGCAACAGGGGTTACTTCTAGAAAAGATAGTGTTTTATCTTTTACATGAATAGCTAACTTATATATTACTTATGTGGTGATAAAAATATAATGGAAACAAGACAGGATGGGAATACAGATGGCTGGGCAGACAAACTCAAGGGTTACTGAGCATCTCAGCAGAGGAACGGGGCCGAGGAAAGTGCAATTAGAAAATGCCATTTACAGTAGCACGTGCGTGTGTGCTCACATGCATACACATGACCCAGGACAAAACCAAGGGGAAGGTACGCAACAGGTACACTGAAAACTATGGAACGTTGATGGGAGAGGACTCCCCTCATGTACAAGGACTCAATACATGGGAAAATATACCATGTTCATGGACTAAAAGATTGATATATATTTACAGATTCAATGCTATTCCAATAAAAACTGCAGCAGGATATTTGAGTGAAGGAAGGGGTAACTATAAGCTAATTCTAACCCATATACATGTATCTGAACGTAAAGAACCCGAAATAGCCAAAGCAATCAAAGAAAAACACAGCTGTAAGTTTACGTGATGAGATTTCCAGATACATTAAGAAGCTACAATAATCAGGCAATATTTTATTGGCATAAAGATAGACAAACAGATCAAAAGCACAGAACAGAGAGTCCTTATGTACCTTGTACTTGGCTTCTGACAGAAGCAGCACAGAGTGCAGCCTTGTGAGTACATGGTGCTGGATCAGCTGGGTTTTCATATAGGGGAGCAAACTGAACTTTGATCCCCACCCCAAACCAAACACAAAAGTAAATTCCAAGTAGCAACAGACCTAAGTGCAAAAGGCAAAACAACACAGCCTCACAGGGGAATACCTTCATGAGTTAGGGATATACACACATTTTCTTAAATAGCACATGAGATGTACTAACCACTAAAGAAAAATGGATTGGTAAAATGAGCTTCATTACCATCTGTGTAATATCGGGTAGAAAAGTTGGAAATTGAGAAAGAGAACTTTCGTGTGGCAGAGATAATTCAACTAAAGCTGAACAAGGAAGACATTGCTGAGGGGTCAAAGGTGAGGTCTTCCATGCAAAGGGGGCAGAATGAGTACAGACACGAAGGGTACAGCACATGGCATGTTCAGCAAAGTACGGCGAGTAGACACGGGAACAGGCCAGGGTGTACGACACGCAGAGTTCGGGAAGAGTAATGCAGAAGAATCACAAAGGGTTTTGGGCTTTATCCTGGAGGCAACAGGAAGTTGCCAAAGGCTTTTGAGCAAGAAAATTACACGACCAGAACAAATTTTAGCGCTAACTCACAGCTCTATAGGGGATGGATTGGAGAGAGGAGAAACTAGAATCAGGGCAGAGTTAGAACAGATTTCACAAATTAAAACATTTACGTACTCCATTGTGACAAGAGGTATGCAAAGCTACCTAACAACATAAACAGCACTTTTTCCCAGGGTGCCCAGTTTACTTGAATATCCGGGGAAAAACAATTTTACACTAAAATAAGCACTGATAGGACAGAGGCATATGCGACTTTCACATGAATCATTAAATGATGACAGTGATAATGCCAATAACAGTAGCATCTTGTTTGAATCCTTACTACATCTCAGACACTGTGCTAAACAAGCACCTTATATGAACTAACTCATTTAATTCTCACAACAAAAAGCAAAGTAGTTACCATTAAAATCACTTCCTTCCTCTACACATATAGTTATTTACTTAGACATTTGTGTTTCCATATATTTTTTCTTTATTTTTTATTAAGGCTTAAAAACCCCTTACATTGCTGATGATATGACTTGGTATAACTGCTTTAGAAAGCTGATAAAATATAATAAATCTAGACATATTATGACTAAACACTTAACAGACTCAAGTGCTGACGTCTGTCAAAGATGCCTATTGTACGAAAGTCTGTGACAGCCAAAGAACTGGAAACTCGCACGCTCATCACACTTAGGAGACCTACACAGTTTTCACAGTCACACGTTCTAAGTGGCCAGCCAAGCCGAAGTCCCAGTGCAGATTCGTCTGATATCCAAGCGCACACTCTGAAACACTTGAAAGACATTATCTGCTTACAGCAGCAGTTTCAAGCTACTCTCGTAGTTCCAAATAGAAGACACTTTCTCTCTGTTGCTTACAGGAGAGTGTTCAAAGGCATGAAAAGTTCTTAGAGAAGGCTACTGCAAAGGTCCAGGCAAAAGATGGCAGAAGAAAGGAGCCAGAAAAGAGATTTCTACTGTAGAAAGAAGGAACCCAGGAACGAACCAAACATGAGAGTGAGGTGGTGGCGGCAACAGGGCAAGTGTGAACACAGACGCAGGTGCAGATTAAGGGCCAAGTCAAGAACACTGAACTGAAGATGGCTGTCCAAGCAGCAGTTGAATAAAGAAATATGAAGCTCAGGAGAGAAATCAGACTGATGGGGAAAAAAAATTCAGAGTCATCAGCATATTTGCATATCAGATTCCCTGAATAAAGAACATCATCTCTAGTACAATATAATTTATGTCCTCTTCTGACAATTAATATTAGCTCACAGGGAGGTCTCTGTAGGTGCCCAAAATTAATTTTGAAACCATTAAAGCAGATAGAAGGTTACTCAGAATGAAAAAAAATAATATGGAGAAGTTATCACTTCCTCTATTATATATCTGAGTACCTGTATTAAGAAAAACCCTATTCATCTTTTTTTATAAAAATATTTTATTTATTTACTTAGAGAGTGGGGAAGGGAGGGAGGAAGAGAGGGAGAGAAACGTCGATGTGAGAGAGAAACATTGATCGGTTGCCCCTAGTGTGAGCCCCAACCGGGGACAAGACCAGCAACCCAGGAACGCGCCCTGACCAGTTATCAAACTGGCGACCTTTTGCTTTGTGAGATGATGCCCAACCCACTGAGCCACGCTGGCCAGCGCCCTATTCCTCTTTAAGGTATGTGGACAAAGTGGTTTCAGGCTGCTATTTTGCTACGTGGGAATAATCTTAAAATGCTTTACAGTCAAAGATGTAAGAGGCGGAAAGATGCAGCTTGGTATCCTTGCCAATCACAGCATTAAGTTTTGCTTCAAAAGGCAGTTTTCCATATTTTATTTCAGTATCAAAATACAGCTGACACTTGAACAACCTGAGTATGAACTTCATGGGTCCATTAGGTGTGGATTTTTGCCAACAGATACAGTCAGCACTCAGCATCCCTAAGTTTCACATCAGTGGCTTCAACCACCCATGGATCAAAAATGCTGTTTTTCTAAATCCACAAATGGGGAGGGACAGCTGTATGCAGTTCCTCTGCCATTTCATATAAGGGACTTGAGGATCCACAGATTGTGGTATCTCTGGGGGGTCCCTGTGGATACTGAGGGACAACTGTAGTTACATTTTGGGGGAGTCAAAAGTTATACTTAGATTTTCTATTGCACAGGAACTGGCACCCCTAAGCCCAGCATTGTTCAAGAATCAACTATAATGCGAAAGGGAAACCAAGGTACAATTTGAGGTCACAGATGCAATGCAAGAGTAGGATAACCACAAAAAAGTAAATTCTCTGAACTTTTTATACTCAAAAGGATATGCTTTTGGGGATGCTTTTGTGTTTTGAGAGAGTTCTCAAAGCTCTAATTCACCCAATAATTCAGAAAAAAAATAGTAGAAAAGAACTGCATAAAAATCACAGTATGGGAGCAGATAAAATAAATTATAATAAAGCCTTTCAGCGGTAGAACATTAAATAAAATGAAAACATGTTTAAAAATTAGTGGAAAGCCCTGGCCAAGTGGCTCAGCTGGTTGGAGCATCATCCCATACACCGAAAGGTTGTGGGTTCAATTCCCAGTCAGGGCACATGCCTAGGTTGCAGGTTAGATCCCCACTCAGGGAATGTACAGGAGACAACCATTTGATGTTTCTCTCTCGATGGTTCTCTGTCTGTCTCTCCCTCTCTCTCAAATCAATTTAAAAAATAGATCCTAAGATGAGGATTAAAATAAACAAAAAGTCAATGGAAAAATATTAATTAAAAAGTTATAAAACAGTATTACAATAGGATTTCAACTTTTGTTTGAGTAGATATAAACAATTATAACTGCATACATGACCAAAAACTTATACCCAAAATATTAACAGGATAGTAGGATTACTCTTGGTTATTTTCCTGTTGTTTCTTATGTAATTGAACAAAACTAATAAATATTACCTTTTATAAAAACTGAGAGCCTGTAACTATACCAAATAAGATCGTGAAAAAATCTGACCTTTGCTAAAGGCATGAACGATCTTATCACTCGGCAAAACATGACCAACACGCTGACCAGTGTTCAAACCCCACACACCATCTCCGTGTCCCGTTCAGGGGCCAGCTTGAGTTCTGCCCGTCTCACAGAGCTTCCTCAAGTCTACACCAGTCTCTGTCTCCTTCAGAACTCCAGAATCTTGGCAGCGGTTAAGAAAACATCATCACTTATTGCTCAGGCAGTTTTAATGTTCTTGCTGTGCGAAAGCTCTGTCTCGAAGAGAACAGAAGCCCCTTAAGGAGGGTGACTCCACACCCACCACCTGGACCGTGAACCTCAGCACAGTGCTCTGCACACCTGAGGTGCTCTATGAGCAGACATCACACTTAACTGAGTTAAATCCCAGAAGACTTGTCAACTAAAACTTCGTACCTAAAAAGTATATATATTATTGCAATAGTTCCCTTTAGACATTTTATATATTCCTTTAAGTTCTGAACCAGTATTAACTCCCATCTTAACACGGTGGCTGGCTTTGGGGATATGGAAGTAAAGATTTCCAGTTAATTGCAGGCTAGAAGCAGCACTCAGATACAACCTTAAAAAATGAGAGAAGTGGTAAGAACATAACATACCATTTATCAAGAAAGTTAATGGTACCTAAAAGTCCAGAGAAGAGGCCCACAGTAAGAGAAAAGGTAAATTCCACAGGTCAGTCTAGAAACCAGATAACTGTGCCTCGGGAACACCGAGCAAGAGCACGGGCCAGAGAGCAGAACATCCTGGACAAGGCCTCTGCCATGGTCAGGCTATGGCCAACTAGCAGCCACAGTAGGCCAGAGTGATGGGGACAGCCAAAAGAGGGTCATAAAAATTATTCAGGTTTTGATCATCACAAACTTGGAGAAGACTGTTAATTACAGTAGCTAGACACTCTTTATCTACCCCCTGAAAGGAAGGAAATAGATTTAAAAAGCAGTCTCAGCGTCTCCGACCTACAGACAAGGAGGATTTCCCAGTAGGTAGGTTTGTGAACTGGCAGTGGTAGCTCAGTATAGGCCAACAGAAGAGGGACAGATGCTAGGTCACTTCTAAAATGGGAAGGTTCGGGGGAGACAGTTGGAACCAGCATTATCTCAAGGTCTCTTCCATCCTTATAATTCAATGATTTCTTCATAACATTGTACACCAAAGGTTCATACAACCCAGAAAGCACAGGCTATAGAAAATTACACCATTTAGAAGAGGGTAGGTGGAAAAACTTCACTTCTCTTTTTTGATACCTATGACAATCATACGCCCCTCATTTAAAGTCTTCTTACCCTGTCCAGTCGATGAGCTAATACATACATCCTAAAGGTTAGGAAAATAGAGCATAAATAAGTCTGATCCCTCTTTTTATTTTCTTAACATCAAGAAATTAGATCACCTGGCTGACAGAATTGTTTGTAATCTAAGAGTAAACTGGCAAATAGAAAAGTGTTTAGGTAATTCTCTTGAGAATAAAATTGCCAAAAGTTCATGGCCTTTAATATTCTACTTTGGTAGCTTTCAAAGACCTTTTTCTGACACCCATGGATGAGAGCAACTTTGTAGAGGTTCAGTCTTCCCAAGCAGATATTCCAGCACAGGCCGTTTTCTCCCCCAGTTCCTTCCTACTGTTCTAGAGACTTGAAGATGCTGATCATTTAAATAATATAATTAATCACTATAATGTCCCATGGTGAAATTCCAAGATACAGGTGTAACCAAATACATTTCCCAACATATAGATTGATTCGTAAATGTATTGCTGCCTTTGCTATTAGCCTTCTTTTCCTTATTAGAAGTATCCTATTAAAAGCTACCATATATAGAATTCCAGTATGGAATTCTAGGTATCATGCTAGGCATTTTACATATATCATTAATAATCCTGTCACAATTGTGCATGGAATAAGTTGGACTCGTCATTTGCTGAATAAAAATCAGAGGCAAAAAGGAGTTAAGTAATAACTTTCCCAAGATCCTAGAGCTAGAAAGTGCCAGAGCAGGAATTCAAAACCAGGTCCATCTCATCCCTAAGCTCCACCTCTTTCCACTCTACAGGTACTTTCTAATCAGGTCACATCTTCTAGATACCAAGTCTCTGAGAATGTTACATTTCATTTCTCTAATAAAGACTCGGGTAATATTTCTGTATCATTACAATTCAGGTCTCTCAATCAGACTTAATATGCACTTACCACCTTAATTAAAAATCCACCAAAGAAACAAAGTGAAGGGTTGCAGTAATACCAGTTCATCTCAAACAAAACATAATGTGCGCTTCTTTATTTAATGAATATATCACGACGACAGAGATTTCTGCTAACTTTACATATGTCTACACCACAGCACATTTGAAGAGAATAAGAACAAGGATCGGACCAAGTTGTTAGAGGCTGAGGTCAGAAACCGTCTTATTTATCTGTACATCCCCAAGGCCAACGGGAGGTAGATGTTCCTCCCATACCTGGTCGCTGATGAAAGATATGAGCAATAATTACTCACTTCTGAAAGTAAAATTCTAAAGTACTTAAAACACTCTGCACAACAAAAATCATGCCATGCTTCAAAAATAAATAAACACAAGTCATTTTGGTCTGCAGGTGAACTTCCTACCTCTCGATCCTTGAGTTTCATGGCGAGCACCAGCTGATGCCTGTGGTTAGTGAGAGCCTCCCGGTAATTTCCTTTGGAGAAGAATGCAGAGCCCAGATTCCCATGAGCTCGGCATTCTCCTGTCTGGTCACCTGGTTGGGTTCAAACAAAGATAAAACTTCTCTAAGTTAAAGCATTATTTTACTATATAGTGACTATTTAGGAGCCACAGGCTTACTAGCTAAGGTTTCACTTGCCTTCCTTTAGAAGGGGCCTTTCTTCTTCTGTAATACTCTACGTGGGAGGCTATGGTCCTAGAACTCAAATCTCTGGCTAACAACTACTAATGCTGCCATACAACTGTAGTCAGGGACGCAAGTGTCCTGGAAATGAGAGGTTAAAAACCTTGACAAAAACCAGCTGTTCCTGGAGTCACTTCATTGCTCTGCTAATGACTTTTGGTCCCGAATAACCATCAGTTGCTGGCTCAGTCATCTGACGCCAAACCTACTGCCATATATTCCTTCTTTACAAGTATGCTAATGGTTCACCACATCCCTTCCCTTACTGCCATCCTGCAGGTCCCTGAATAATCACAGTAACGATGATCATAATTACAAGCCACACTCACTATACAAGTGAGACAAGGGCAGCACACAGAGCTGAGGCAACTTGCCGAAGGTCACGCTTACACAGCAGCCTGGCTGCAGAGTCGACGCTCCTAACCACTGCACTGTACTGTCTCCTCCAACAAAATGATGATGTGTTCTGATGTAGTCAAAAATAAAACTTAAGACAGAAGATTCACCCAACAATACTATCATTTGGGATATTACATCTGTAAGCCCAGATCTCTGAGGAAGGCAATGAATATGTTAATTCACATCTCTGGGCCTTTTGGGAACCTTGGTACCTTGTTATATGAAAAGCCCTAAAGACCCGAGTCCTCTAAACGGAGTATACTCTAGAGATACACTCAGTTGTCACTGCACACGTCATTCCCGTTCATGCCAGGTTAACCAGCTTTCTTGACTTCCTTTCTATACGGAATTAGAGGAGAGAAGCATAACTCTACCTAAGGTCTTGGCTACATCCAAGTCCTGCTGCATGTATCCAGTGCTCTTTTCTGTGTTTCCAAGGGACCAGTAGGCACTGCTCAGGGCAGAAAAAACAGAACCTCTCAGCTTGAGGCTGCAGGTGCCAATCTTCAGAGCAGCTTCTAAGACAACCACAGAGGCCCCGTGATGGCCAGCTGTCAGGAGTTCCTGCCCAACCACAGACACGACCACAAAGGGACTCTTGTCCAGTTTCATTTTCTGAAGCTGCTGATAAGTGGGCTCGAGGGAGTCTGAAGAAAAACAAAAGAAAATAAGAAAATATAAGAGGATACACACAATAATCTTCTCTAACATGCTCTAGAAACAAATGTTTATCACACCTTTTCATGGCCCATTTCAAGTACAAACCCCCCACCCTTTAATCCAGCACCACCCTCACTGTCCACTTGCCCACGTGACTCTGTAACACCCCCATCCCGTCAACTCCTTCTCCCCACCCTCGCACGCAGGCGCCGCACTCCCCTCGCTCTTGGTCTTTCTTCGACCTGACACATGCCTCGCCTGGACGGTTTTTCTTTCTCTGTCCCGCCGTCGCCCTTCCAAACTACTTACACACACACTCCTCCAGTTCCTCCTCTTCTGTGAGGTGTCCCCAGTCCTCCGGCCCGCATTAATCCTTCAGTCTAAACTGCTACATTTTCACAGTTACTAGTGAAGCTTGACCCTTAACTGTTTTAGAATTGTTCCAAGTGTGTTAATTTTAGAATATTTTCTCAGCTAAATCTGAAAACCGCTGTAGGACTGTTTAATACCTTATTATAACTCCGTAGCAATTGGCACTAAATAAAAAACTTGCCATTGCTACATACCTAAAAGTCCCTAACATATTTGGAGTTCAACAAATGTTTGTTAAACCTGGACCTGAATGACTCGATGAATAAACCCTGTCCACCTTTTCCGTGGAAGATGCAATGAGAAGCCCTCCCAACAAAACACCCGTCACCCTCACTGGCCACCTAGTGTCCACTGCTGCTTCTGAGGTCAGGACGACCAAATAAAAAAATACTATCAATTTTCGTTGTGACAAATGAAACCATAAAGAAATCATCCAAGTTTATTAAGGTAAGGTGGAAGACAACATTAATGTTGATATTTTATTTTCATGTGACGTTTGCAAAGACACAGATTAACAGTGAGGAAGCCAAAGGAAATTCTTCCCATGTGCAGTTAGGGTTCAGTGTGGACGACCTCTACGCTCCTTCTCCCCATCCTCCTTTTTCAGGAGATAAACCGCAGAGATGGTGACTATCACCCTATAACAAGGTGGCACGTATAGCACATTTGTGGCTAGCCTTCCTGAAAGACTGTTTCACACCGGTTGTTCCACTGTGCACATGTATAAAACTATATAAAAGGCTGGTCTTCTTAAACTGCGACTCTCTCAGCCAACAGCACCGCATTCGAGTGCAGCCTCTACATCATGACTTGAAACCTCGACTCTCCGTTAAGGAGCTCTTGTCTGAGTCAACGCTGCCATGCAGACCTCGAAAGCTACTGCTGCCTACAGAATTTTTTCCCCTCAATCAGATCTCTGAACAGAAAACAAAGAACATTTTAACACCTGTCAAGGTGCAAACAATACATAGAACCAGTAAATACTAGCTAACCAACAGGGTTAAACACAAGCACAAGAACCCTGGAATGGCTGTCATAGGAAAGGGCAATACTATACTGAAAGAACTGTGAGCTGAATGTTGGTGGTACCCACTGATGGGTTTTGCAGCCAATGACTATCACATTAGCATCCCACTGGCCAATTAAGCAGAAGCAAAAATAATAGAATTTTAGATCTTAAAAGACTGTGAAAATACCCTCACTTTAGAAATGAATCTGAGCACTCAAGTGATTCACCCAAGGTCAGACAGTGTGGGACAGCACCAGGACACGAACCCACTGCAGGCCTCTCAGGCCGGGCCCTGCGGCGCCACACCAGGGAATCTGAGTTGCTCACAAAAGAAACCGACCCTGGCTGGTTTCAAGTAGAGCAGAAATACACTACGTGGCTACTGGGAAGGTGGACAACCAGACCTCCAGGCCCACAGGAAAAGTCATGTCAGGAGAGCTTCCTGGTAAAGACAACGTAACTGCTGCAACTGAACACTAGACAGCAAGGCTTCCAGCGCTGCCTCCACCGCTACTGAAAGCCACCGTTACACCACGGGTGTCACCACTGCCACCCACCACCACCAAAACACATTCTGTTTGAGCCTTCGGCTCCTGAATCCAAGGTGGAGTCCCAGCTTCCAAGGAGGGTGGGAAACTGGGATCTGATGTTTTACAGCGGGAGGCAGGAGGCAGAGACGAGACAGGAATCCCCAACACAGGAAGAGCGCCAAGACCCCGACGCCCCGGTGCCGGACAGCTGGGAAAGACACCGCGCTCCCACTGCTGACTGTTTAAATCACGGCAACCATGGCTAAGTTTAAAAAAAAAAAAAAAGTAGCCATTTAACTGAACCTCTAAAACTACCCAGTAATGGAAAATCAGAGGACTGAGAGAAACTTCCCACAGAGGACTAAGGAAAATACTAGGAATATTCCCCTCCCCCCTCCAAAAAAGAAATAATTATACAAATTTTCACTAAATAAAAATAAAACTGAAAAAAATAAGAGGTAAAAAATTCAGATTTCCTTTTGCAGTATGTAGGAAAGAAAATACAAATACATGAAAAGATAAATTATAATGCAAACTCATATAGAGTACACGTTATTGGAGTTTGGAAAAGGGAGTGATTATCGAGGGTAATCAGAAAGCTTCAGGGAAGCAGAACTTTATTTCTCGAAGGAAGGGCAAGATTTAGACAAGTCATTGCATTTTTTTTCTGAGTGTAGAGGGTATTCTAGGTAGAAAATTTGTCCTAAACAAATGTCCAGGAGGAAACAGGTACATGGATTAATAGGGACTGATCAACAGGTCAGCTTGAGTAGAACCGAGAATACACATAGGGAAGAAAGCCAATACAGAAAAACAGAGAAAATGCTGAGCTAAGGATAAAAAGATCTGGATTACAAAGCCTTGTAGCCTCCGTCTCTTCACTTTTTCAAATGTACGGATTGCGATTTGGGAGACAATTACAAGAGTCTGCATGTCATGCATGTATATGCATTTGTATGTACGTATAAATATATGCATGAGTGTATACACATGTACCTGTGTGTGTATCTGTGTGTGTACACATCTACACACAAAATTTTCACTTTATATAAATTTAAAAAGTTTGCAATGTCAAATTTCTATACTTTGGCTATAATTATGTCACTTTGGTCCATACTCACTAATCAGAAGCTCGAGTTAGCAGCTGTACTAACTGGAGCTTTCCACTTTCATTCACCAAAAGCATTTTTGATGAATAAAAGTCACATGGTGCTTTTTTTAATGAATAAAAATATACAGGCTGGATTAGGTAACTTCTAAGACTCTTTCCAACTACATTATTCTATGAGTCTAATTCCTATTCTAAGAGTAAACTTAGGCTGTCAGCAAACACACTGATTTCACAGTTTTACCAGGCCCTATGGAACAGAGAGCTCTGGAAGCCTATTGCTATTAAGATATTTTTCTTTCTAGAAACTATACATAATATATGAAATAGCCAACGCCAAACCAAGTCCATAAAAAGGTAAAAGACCTGTGCAACATTCATTGAAACCAGTAATGTTTTTTCAAAACGCAAACGCTTTAATTATTTAAGATGAACAAAGTCACATTTCCTGATACTTAAGGAGTTTTTAGGAATGTAGCAGAGGCTAGTAATAAATACTCACACTCTGCTACAAGATATACAGAAGTTCCTCAAATAACATCATTTTGTTCAATGTCAGTTCATTACAGCATTGATGAGCTTCTGTAGGAACTTAACTTTTATTTATATTAATTAGCCTACAGTAAAATTGGTTACATTATACATTGTTTTGCTTAAGGTCACAGAACCAAGTGACAACGTTAAGTGAAGACTTACTGTACTACATATCATCAGTTCTGAGATGCACATTTATTCACATCTTAACATCTCTGCATTTAGGGCTTAATATCTCTGAACTTGATGGTGCCTCATAATGATTTGTCACTTCTATGTCCTAGTGGGTCTAAAAGAGCCCTCAGTTTATATAAAAACAAAAAGTTAAGTGACAAGGAAGAATTGTGTCATTACTTAATTATCAGCATTTTTTCTTAGTAATACATAAAATAAGGGTGCCCCCCTTTTTTTTAAGATTTTATTTACTTATTTTTAGAGAGGGAAGGGAGGGAGAAAGAGAGAAACATCAATGTGCAGTTGCTGGGGGCCATGGCCTGCAACCCAGGCATGTGCCCTGACTGGGAATCGAACCTGCGATACTTTGGTTCGCAGCCCGCGCTCAATCCACTGAGCTACGCCAGCCAGGGCGAGGGGGTGCCTCTTTCAATCCAGGGTTCTTCACATTGGTAGAAAGTGCTATGGGACCTCAGAGGAAAAAGGTGCTAACTCTACCTGGGTGAGTCTGGGAATGTGATTTCTTTCCAAAGGAAGTGACGTCTTCATAGAAAATGGAGACATGAGCCAGTGTTCTCCAAAAACTGCAGACAGAATGAAATAGCTGTTTTCTAAAAGCTGGAAATGAGAATGAAAGAGAAGTGGGCTATCTTATACTAAGGAGATTGGCCTCTATCCTCCAGACAATGGGGAAAATGCAGAATGACAAGTAAGACAGATCAGACTTACATGTTAGTAGAAAGGTCATTCTGAAAGGACAGCAAAGCATGGACTGGTTTAGAAAAGACCAGAAACCCAGTCAGAGGAAAAGTTCTGTATTTGCAATGAGAAAATAGATGGAAAACAAGGGATAAATTTCAGACCTATTTAGTATTTTAAAAAACCTAACAGAATTTGAGGACTTCCGGCCAAGATGGAAGCATAGGTAGACACACTATGCCTCCTCGCACAACCAAGATAGGGACAACAATTTAGAAACAGAATAACAACCAGAACTGACAGAAAATTGAACTGTATGGAAGTCGGACAACCAAGAAGTTAAAATAGACCCATTCATCCAGACCAGTAGGAGGGGCGGAGTCAGGCAGCCAGGCACAGATCAGCACGGAGAGCAGAGAGTGTTGGGACCAGGCGCGTAAGGCATCTGGGGCACACAAGACCGCAGCAGGTGGACCCTGAGCACACAAGCGGCAGCTGGCAGACCCTGGCCGAGGGATGGCAAATGGCAGCCCCAACGATGGGGGGGAATTGTGAAGCAAGGCACTGTGCGCAACCCATGATCCCAGCGCTGGGAAATAGAGCCTTGGAACATTGATTGAAAACACCTGTGGGGGTTGAGGTGCAGGGAGAGACTCTCAGCCTCACAGGTTAGGTCCTCGGAAAATCCCACGGCGTACGCGAGCCCACCCACATGGGAATTGGCACCAGAGGGGCCCAGTTTGCTCGGGGGAAGTGGCAGAAGGGACTGAGGTCTGAAGGAGAGCAGAGCAAGCACCATTGTTCCCTCTCAGACCCTGTCTCCACATACAGTGTCACAACCCAGTGACTGGGGTACCCCACCCTGGTGAACACCTAAGGCTCCACCCCTCATACATAACAGGCACAACCAGACCAAGGAGGGTGGGGGGCAGGGAGATGGCTCAAACAGAATTAAAAGCCTCAAAATCAGTACTTTTAAGCAACTGAGATATAGCCAACCTATCAGATGCACAGTTCAAAGCACTGGTGATCAAGATACTCACAAAATTCGTTGATTTTGGTTGCAAATTAGATGAACAAATGCAGGTTATGATGAGAGAAATGAAGGAAAATGCACAGGGAACCAATAGTGATGGGAAGAAAACTAGGACTCAAAACAATAAAGTGGATTAGAAGGAAGAAAGAAACAACCAAATGGAGAAAAATGGAGAAATAAGAATTCAAAAAAATGAGGAGAGGCTTAGGGACCTCCAGGACATCTTTAAACATTCCAACATCCAAATCCTAGGGGTGCCAGAAGGAGAAGAGGAAGAGCAACAAGTGGAAAACTTATTTGAACAAATAATAAAGGAGAACTTCCCCTTTCTGGCAAAGGAAATAGACTTCCAGGAAATCCAGGAAGCTCAGAGAGTCCCAAAGGGGTTGGACCCAAGGAGGAACACACCAAGGCACACCATAATTACATTAGCCAAGGTAAAAATGAAGGAGAGAATCCTAGAAGCAGCAAGAGATAAGGGGACAGTCACCTACAAAGGAGTTCCCATCAGACTGTCAGCTGATTTCTCAAAAGAGACCTTGCAGGCAAGAAGGGGCTGGAAAGAAGTATTCCAAGTCATGAAAGGCAATGACCTACATCCCAGATTGCTCTATCCAGCAAAGCTTTCATTTAGAATGGAAGGGCAGATAAAGTGCTTCTCAGATAAGGTCAAGTTAAAGGAGTTCATCATCACCAAGCCCTTATTTTATGAAATGTTAAAGGGACTTATCTGAGAAAAAGAAGATAAACAACAGCAAAGATAGTAAAAACAGAAGATAGTAAAATGACAGCAAACTCACAATTATTAACAACCACACCTAAAACAAAACCAAAAGAAACTAAGCAAACAACTAGAACAGGAACAGAACCACAGAAATGGAGATCACATGGAGGGTTAGCAACAGGGGAGTGGGAGGAGGAGAGAGGGGGAAAAGGTACAGAGAATAAGTAACATAGATGGTAGGTAAAAAATACACAGGGGGAGGGCAAGAACAGCATGGAAAATGTAGAAGCTAAAGAACTTATGACACATGGACATGAACTAAAGGGGGGAATGTGGGTGGGAGAGAATGTGCAGGGTGGAGGGGAATAAAGGGGGGTAATGGGACAATGGTAATAGCATAATCAATAAAATATATTTTTAAAAATCTTACAGAATTTGAGGAAAAAAAGTATATTTAACAGGTGCAATGTCTTATTCCAAATACACGACACAAAGGACTGTCACTGGTAGATCATCGTTAAGGCTACTAACAGTTTTAGAGATGTCAATTTGTCTAAGGCACTATGAAACATTCTGCAACCTTTCAAATTATCCTTAGAGCACTCCCCTAGCATTATGACTAAAAAGGCTTCAACCTTCCCAGAAAACCTGGTGAGACCACCACCAGTTATTCTTAGATACACCACTAAAACACACTACTGAACTACCAATCCGGAAGACTGGGAGGAACAGTCCTGGGATGAATCTCTAAAACGGAGATCCGAAGAAAGAACAGCAGCTATTGATAAGGTATTGATAAGCAAGCAAACTATTATGAGGGTAAAGTAGTCCCCCCAAAAAACAAAATTTAGAAGTAAGATTCACAATATTTACATAATTTTAATTTTTACCTTTCCTAAGCTGATTCCCTAAAGAGGAAACTAAGTTAAAAACCACTGGGCTTGTCACAAAAAGACAAGTACTGTATGGCTGCATGTATATAAGATGCCTGGAGTAGTCAAATTCGGAGAGACAGAAATAGCACAGTGTCTGCCAGGAGCAGTGGGGAGAGGGGCGTGGGGGCTACGGTTCAATGGCGCACGCTGTCAGCTTGGGAAGACGAGGAAGTTCCAGAGATGGATAGTTGTGAAGGGCGCACAACGCTGTAAGTGTGCGGAATACCACTGGGTTTTATAACTAAAAATGGTTAAAATGGTCAATTTTACATGTATGTCACATATATTTTACAACAATTTTAAAACGCTTGGGTTCATACTAAGAGCAAAACTTAGCCCTCAAAAAAAAAAAAAAAGAAAGAAAAGAAAAGAAAAACTGACATCTTGCACTTTGTCTGAGCCACTTCATATTTTTCTGGGCTTGTGTATTTATTTATATTTTACTTCATTCAAAAAAGATTCAAATGCCTTCTATAGAAATAAGGTGGAAAACACAGAAGTCAGTGTGAGTGGAAAGCAGGGGTAAGACAATGAAACTCAGCAGACAAGCAGGCAGACGCACTTCCCAAAGGTGGCCAGGACAATGGGCTCCAAGCTTCAGAGGACAAAGCAAAGGTGTAAATGATCACTTTAACAATTCCCAGACATCAACACTCATGAGAGACTTGGCTTCTCCTAAAACTGAGGGCTGAGAGCAAGGTCTCTCTCGAGCACTCAGAAAAAGGACCATGCGCACGGTGCAGTGTGCATTCCGCACCCACGGCACGGCGCCCGCCGTAAATACAAGCGCAGGATTATTACTGCTGCTATCTCTAGTCCTCAGCAAGAAGAAGGGCGTTGCACTGCAAAGGGGAGGGCACCCCACAGGTCGCCCACCCTCACAGTCCAGTGTCTGACTCCAAGAGGCAGACCTTACCATTTCCCTTTGCGACAAGGACTGCAGTGCAGAGAGAGTGAGCAGTCTTGCTCCGTCACTGGAAGAGCAAGTGACAGTGCTGAAATTTGATTCCAGTCTCCTTTTTTTTTGGGGGGGGGGGGGGGGTAGTCTATATTTTTTAACATTATATTTCAGAAAGAGGCCTACTGTGAAAAGTAGCTGCCACCTGAGAGAGTTCACCAAGCGTGGACAATTAGGTAAGTAAAAGGTGAGCCCCAATTTGACTCTGAGAAAAAGCTTATACATTCAAAAGCCATTTGCCACTGGCACTTCATAAAATCAGCTTCCCTGGATCCTCTGGAGCTGATACAAACACCATGACAGGTGATAGTCCACAAATGTAATAGTCTTTAGATTACCGAATTAACAGGAGGAGGGAAAATATACACAAGAGAACCCTCAGCAGGAGGCAGCCCTGGTGTCTTTAGAGGAACAAAGACAGGTAAACTCAATCTCACTTTGTAATTATATTATTAAATCCGTGGTTGGCAGTAGTACTATGCTACACCATCCAAATCTGCATAAACATTTACAAGCTACAATGAACTGAAATTGCTGTGAGACTATCTAAAAAGAAGAAATGGAAAACAGTAACAGGATAACTTGAAAAGTCATAAAAAAGAGAATACCATTTTTTTATATTTATACTTATTTTTACATTTTCATTAATGATTTAAAGGAAATTCATTATATATAATGTTGTAAACATGACCACAGGACCAATAGTTTAACTGATATCTGGTCAGTGAGCATGAGTGAAACCATAAAAATAAAGAAAAACAGACTGAATTCAGTTAGCAATACAGGCAGCAACACTATTTTAAAAATCAAGTAACTTTCAATGTGGATAAATGTAACATATTTATTTGGGAACAAGGGCATATTAATATAGATTGGCCCTACCTTTTAAAAAAAATGAAACCCTGAAACCCCCAAAAAAGGCTGCGCCCCAGGAAAGCGGTGCATGCCGTGGGAGCTCTGCCTGCTTCCAGGGGCATCCGCGAGGGGCAGCTTCCTCTGCTGCACGTGAGAATTACAAAACAAAAACAACTGACACAACAGGTCAGACCCGTAGGTGAAGTGACCCGAACTGCACCGCTACACAACAACGGCAGAAACTTAGGAAGCTGCAGGAGGCTAAACTAAAATGGGTAAAAAATGGGCAGCAAATAATGATAGACTGCGTGCATTACAACCCTATGACAAACAAAGAGAGGCCGGGCATCAGGATGTGAGATGACACAGAGAACTCCACTGTGAAAAGAAACAGTGTCTCCGTAAAACGTTAATAAGAAAAGCCCACCTGGAGTAAAGGCAGTGGTGAAGGCAGTGCTAAAAATAAATGAGATAGATTAAATTGCCTTAAGGAAAGAGAAGAAAATACCCGAAGCGCTCCAGGCACCTGTAAGATGCAGCTTTCTCCAGGGTCGGCCTTAGGTCACCCAGAGTAAGCTGGGAAAGAACCGGCACAGAAAACCCTAAGGGTGACAGCGCACGAAGCTGTTTCTCACAGCGCAGGGAAGATTTCCTTACATTTATCTAAGCAAATTGCTTCAAAGGCACAACAGTGAGTATGATTCTGCTGATCTCAACATGTTCACTCCAATATTCTAAGGCAGCAGCAGAAACACTTCAAAATAAAGAAGTGATATCTTCATGAGCCAGATAAAAAATGTTCCATGTAAAATACTTGTGGAGGGGCATGGGGAGAGAATGGGAAACTATTAGAGAACTGGAAAGGGGAGACAAATTGATTTTTTTTGTCCACCCCCACCCCACCCCACCCCACCCCCACGCCCCGGAGCTCTAAAGCGCATCTGCTCCCAGTCAGTTTATTAACAGCGGGTCCCCCAGCGGGAGAAGCCATTAGGTTCCTGAAGCAAAGACTCAGCTTTGTGTGGAGTTATAAAATCACATTCAGAGGTTTCCTTACCCACTTGTTTTCTAAAACACAAAATCTTTGACTTTCAGGAAAATATTTTTTATGCCTATCAATTGCCCAGATACCGTAAGAGCACCATTTAGTTAATCAAACTTTTACTTAGCATACATTTTGAGTCAAATACTGTATTAGCCAGTATATTAAAACACTCTAATGCTGCAAATATTTTCAAATCAAGCTCAAATGTATAATGATATGGCTATCAAAAAGTATAGGTTAATTCAAAAATATCCCTTTTCAGAAACAAAAATAGAGTTCTACTTGACATAATCTAATTAATATAAAACAACACTAGCTTTCCACTCTGTCTGTCATAAATCTACCTTAGTGTCTCCATCATTGCAAAAATGGCAATTGGTGTACACTTTCAACCCAGTCTTCCCAAGAGTCCCAGTCTTCCTCCAAAACCCGTGTTCCTCGGGGAAGACCATCTGTTTGGGCGTCAGAACTTCTCTGACCCCCACGGCACTGAGTTCAGTCCACTGTTTCTCCAGAACACTGATCAGCATGAAGTAGAATAATAGGAGAAAACCATTTCAACTAGCGTCTGTTTCTCTCTCTTTCCTTTTAATGCAACCTAATCTTGTAATGCTCCTCCGAAAAACGCTGCACACCCGGCCTACAGTTACATCTGTTTCCTTTTATGAAATATTAGCATGTTTAACTAATGTCTTCTCCTATTTTATTATTTCTAGATGGCATATTGGTCCAACTAAGCAAATCAATTTACTACTAGAGGTATTATGATTTAGAGGTACAGAATCTTAGAACTATAAAAAACACGAGGAATCTTCAGGCAGCTCTAAAATCCAGAGATGTCGATTCACTGACCCACAGTCGTACATTATAGTTAGTGAGCGCAGAAGTCCAGAATGTTGTCTAGCTCCACAAACTTCTAGGCCAGTAGCCTTACACCATCCTATTCTGGCTCATTGTCAGCTATTGACTGTGATTCTTGATCTTCCTTTGTCTAAAATATATCACTTCTTTTAGGACTACTAAAATAGAAGCTTGTTTCTCTGGAGATGAGCACAGAACTTTGAGAAAAAGCCAAATTTAACCAAGTTCTAAGGATAAATTGTTAGTATCTAAAAATGTTCTGCTATTTCTTCTTCATGCTCTGAAATTTCTTTCCAGTGCATAGATCTAGAGAAATATGACATCTCTACCCTATTATTGATTTCCTGGCACTAAATTAGGAGAAACATTGTGAGAGAGAAATGAGATCTAGTACTGACTTTAGACAAATAAACAAAATAGTCATTGCTTTCAGGAGTGTATAAAAATCATAGTGTAACTTTTCTATTTAATAAAGGTATCTTCAAATGTAGAAATCAATCAATAAAATAAACAGTTGTAGCACGCCTGACAACCCATCAGTTCTCAACACCCGCATCTGAAGTCTTCAAAGGTCAGAAACACTCTACTCTGCACTCATGCCAGACCCGGTGCTGTACCCCACTCACCTCTCATGGGGGACTTCATGGCAGCTTCCACCATCCCCACCAGGAGCTGCAGGCTCTTGGGGTCCTGAGCCAGTCCAGAAGCGAAGGCTGCCAGGGCGTCGGCATGGCGTCCGAGATACTGGAGGGCAACACCCTGTCGGAAGTATGCCTGGAAACGAAGAAAGCAGAATGCACATGTTACTTACACGCTGTGCTCCGACAAGGCCGATGATGATTCTCCATTAGAGCAACGGGTCAGCAGAACTAAGACTGAGATGATCTTAGTGCAAAAACCTGGTAATAGTTTGTAATCAAATCTAACTTCTTCCCACATCATTAAATGTAAGCATACTTCTTCCAGGCAAATTATATTTTAAACCAGGATTTTCACTTCTAGAACACATAAAGTTTATCATATTCTTTGACACCTATTCACCTATTGCTTTTATTATTTTTTGACAATTTAAGAAGTATTTTTTATCCCACCTTTAATAGCATAAGCTCCTCAAGGACAGGGTTTGGGAGATTTTTTTACATCTCACCAAAGTATGTGGTACAGTGCAAGATAAACAACAGATACTCAAATTCCACTTATTTTATATTTTCCCTTTTATATAATTAATAGGAAAAATCAATGTGATGATTAAAATTTTAATAATGAATAACATGCTATATTTAATGTAGTGTTTCAGACATAATATGAAAAAGCTGCTATCTGAAATATGTGTGCTTTGCTTAGAAACAAAATAACATTATTGTCATTTTCTTTCATTGGATTAGTTTTATAACTAGTATTAGTTGTTGATTATAGCAGAACATCCTTCCTTCCAGCTAATTGCAGAAAGGGCTGGAAAATTAACAAAATATTTACATTTTAGAACAGTCTTGAGAAAGTGCAGTTTGGTTTCGAGCACACAGAGTAAAAACCAGTAAATGAACGAAGGGTTGCTGGTGCATAACCAGCAAAGGACCCTGGGCCTGATTAACTCACATGGAAAAGCGACGTATCAGTGTGTCCACTCCATATAACATCTTCCAAAATACCTGGCCTCCCGTTTATCTTCAACATTCTACAATACTCACGTTTGACTTTTCAGTCCAGTACACTTTGTGCTGTCACAAATGCATCCAGGGGGTCTAAATGAAGTTTCAGACAATCCCAAAACTACTGCTCACTAAACTCAGTAATTCTACGATTTCGCATCACACACACACACACACACACACACACACACACACACACACAGAGGGAGCACCTCTGATGTTTGCAAACATGTTTGCCTGTTGCACGTTCACAACTGCCCTTTGAGGTAACTTAAGATATGTAGCACTGTTCAGTTGTCTGTTAAGAAACAGCCCATAAACAGAATGGACACTCATAGATCATTCCATGCTATTCAGACTTCTATTAGTCTAAACCAGCAGCAGCTGTTAAAACTCAAACCCCCAGTAAGACAATAACCTGTAAATGTACTTTCATTACTAATTCATAAGATCACTTCCTTTCACAGGGCTCAGCCACTGTTTTAATCTTTAATGTGTTTTATGGACATTTTTCACTATCCTTTTCATTTCACATTTTAGGTGATTTCTAAGATGCAAGAGGCAATATATGTCACATTCCAACTAAAAATAACCAGAGCTAATGTGATTTTAGAAATGCTATATTAAAGCTAACCTAAAAGAATTTAAATTTATTTATACAATATATACATGTCAAATATCTATAAACCATAATTATAATTTATACAGAGAAAAAAGATGTCTTTAGTTATCGATTTCTGGTACATATTTTTAAAAATACAAAAATTTACATGGCAATCATTTTACAATTTATGTAAATCAAATCATTATACTGTATAACAAACTTTTTTAGTGCTGTATGTCAATGATATCTCAATAAAACTAAAATAACAAAAATCTTAGTTGCAATGGATTTTGATAATTTCTTATATATTTAAAGCAAAACTTTATCATTCACTGTTTCACAGAGAGAACAACTGAATTCCTTCTGCCAACTGAAATCACTGAAAAATATGACTTATCTCCGTATTAAGTAGGCAAAACGTGCTAAATGCCAGTCATGGCATCGAGTTCACACAGCAGTTGAAGAAGACTGTGCGTGTTTTGTTTTCTTAGGGCACTCAGGAATCAGACGGGAAAAGGTGACGGGCTGGACCCTGTTGCCCACAACCTTGGCTTCCTTTCTTCAGGAGAAGATTCTGAAAAGGTGTGGAAGGCTCAGAGGTCCCCCTCGGTATTCCCTCATTTCCTTCCACAATCGCCAGCCCAACTTTGTAAGATTTTTCTCAGTTAAAGCTGAGAGTTACACCCCTGCCAACACAGTGCAGTGAGTCAAGCTCTGACAGACCCCTGTCCCCAACTCAGAGTGCGGCTCTCCCACTTCATTACGTGCAATATTCACTCATGTGCAAATACTGTTGAATAAAAATTAGCTATTGATACTTCTGTGAAAGCTACGCCACTATGAAGTTCAAGTGAATGATGATAAAACCTAGATTGTGGGTTACTGTGATAGAACAAAAAGAATTCAGCACAGTGCCTGGCAGAGGAAGCACTCAATATGATTAGCTCTTTTGATTATCAGTTAATAAGAAAAGAATCTGAACAAGAACACATAATTATAATCTAGCAGAATGTAAGTAGTCCAACATATATCCTATTATTCAATTCTTATCACTGCTTCATTCACTCCTCCTCTTGCTCCGTAACAGACTGTCGGCAACTGGGAAACTCAGTGCTGTTAGACCACCAGACAAAATCTGAACCACCTGACGAAAAGAAATTGGCACAATCGGGTTTTTGGAGATGCAGCAGGCACCCACAGGATCCTCTGCCAGCCTCTTCCAAAGCAAAGGTCAAAATGTGCTGAAATTCAGTTGTTTGCCTTAGGTTCAAGAAAACTGATATAATCTGCTACAGCCTATCTGCTTTAACCTATTGATTCCTGCTACTAATTTTTCTCTTACTTATAATCAGAGGTCTCAAAGGAAGCTGCTTCATCTTGGGAAGAGGAAAATTTTCATCATTCAGGATTGAACAGAGGTAATATGTGTGCAGCATGCCAAGGGAAGGGGGGCCTATGAAGCAATATTGAATACTCGGTGGCCAGCCAACCTCAGAAAATATATTCCTCTGCCTCAGCACCCCCCACAGACACCACATTCTGGTCACTGGTTATGTCACAGATGGAGAAGGGAGGGCAACAAGAACTGACTGTTGAGAGCGCCTGCACCCTAAGAACAGTGGTTTTAACCTGAAGCTTTAGCCAAGAAGAGAAACATAGGGAGCTAGTTACTACACTGGGCTAAAGGTGGGATGCCTGGTTTATTTTTGTTGTTCACCACAAAGAACCCGCAGAGATTTATTTTTTTGTTCACCACAAAGAACCCTCAGTCATTATTTATTTACTTTTTTTGTCCTTCGCCACAAAGAACCCTCAGTGGTTATTCCACGCATGCTGCTAAGCCACCTCACAAATACACGGTTTACAAGAATAAGTCCTTTCCTTCCTTCCTCCTTTCCAACCTCCCTCCCTTCCTTCCTTCCATTAATATCCCCTGAAAATCTACGTTCCAGGCACCATGATATGTACCTCAAACACAAAGTAACAAAGACAGGACTTGTACCTCCAGTGTGATCACAGTCTAGAGGGAAAGAATATAAAAAGCTATAAATGTCCTGACTGCCATCTGCAGAACTGTTTACTAGTTGTAGATTTTGTGATACTTCAGCAGTAATAAAAATATAACTAATGACTGAAGTATTTATGCCCTGTTGTTAAAACTGTTAGTATTCTTTAAGTGGTCACTCTTCTCACCTCAGAGAGTTTGCCATAGACTAAATGTTTGTGTCCTTCCAAAATTAATATGTTGAAACCTCATCATCAATTTAATGGTATTTAGAGGTTGGGATTTGGGGGGAGATTAGGTCATCAGAGGGGCACCCCCATGAATGGGATTAGCGCCCTTATAAAAGAGACTACAGAGAGCCCCCTCTCCCCTTTTACTATGTAGGGATACAGCAAGAAGACAGCTCTCTATTAACAAGGAAGTGGGCCCTCAGAAGACACCAAACATGTGGTCACCTGGACCTTGGACTTCCCAGTCTCCAGAACTGTGAGAAGTAAATGTTTGTTGTTTAAGCCACCCAGCCTACGATGTTTTGTCAAGCAGTCCAAAACTAAGAAAGGGTTAAAGTAAAAACCCTCGAAGACTAAACACAAGAAAGAGCAAGCTATTCGCCCTTCAAGTGCCGCTGGAAGCAACGAAAGACCTCTGAGTGCTCCCTTTGAACACTCCACTCCTCGTGAACAATCCTGCAGCATCACTAAACCCGGCAATCTAGCGTCCTACTCTCCCACGGCTCAAATGACTCAAGAGGTAAACCACGACGCTCAGAGGTTCATACCTATATTTATAACAGAACATAGAACAAATACATGTAATAATATTTAAATAAGAGTATTCATTTACACATATAATACATAGTCTATTACTTAGTTCAACCACTCACAAACATTATGCCTTCGGTTTAATCTGTACATTTTTTTTTTGTTGTTTAAGTACAGTTGTCTCCATTCTCCTGCCACCACTTTCCCCTCCCCAGCCACCCCTACCTCCCACCCTCAATCCTAACCCCCCTTTGGCTTTGTTTACAAGTCTTGTATATGTGTATTTTAATGTTCCTAATCTGTCTCTCACTGTTTGAATTTCAACTTTTTTTTACATCTTCTGAAGAATAAATACCTGTCATTACAACATAGTGGTACACCTACCTGCTAGCCAATCATATCATCTGCTACCGCATCATCACCATCTTTTGAAACAATATTTATAAATTATATAACTATTCTACTGAATTTCCTTCACTTTATTTAAAAATGCTAAATGGGGAAAACAGAAATGCTGATACTAGTTTTTAGAAAGAAGCAGCATTAATCTATAATTTAACAGAACTGGGTCAAAAAATGAAAATGATTAGCCCTGACCAGTGTGGCTCAGTTGGTTGGGAATCATCCTGCAAAGTGAAAAGTCATCGGTTCGATTCCTGGTCAGGGCACATGCCTGGGTTGCAGGTTCAGTTCCCAGTTGGGGCACATAGGAGAGGCAACCAATCAATGTTTCTCTCTCACATCGATGTTTATTCTCACTCTCTTTCTCTCTCCCATGCCTTCACTCTAAAAATGAAAATGATTACAGGGTGCCAAAAAGCACAAAACCTTTTAATATCCCTGGATATACACAGAACAACTAACTATACTCAGTCATGATAGAAAAGAACAAAATGAAGGAATGTATAAAAAATAATCCTCAAAAGGAAAGCACAATATGAGACTTTTTGGTTCTCTAGAAATTAACACTCCCCATTCACTGCACATTTCAATCTTTGTTTAATATTTTCATATTTAATATTTCATCTGTTTAACTTCCATATGCTTTCTAAGGAATGCATAAATTGTATGGTAAAATAAAAGACTGCTTGTAGTACTTAAAACAGATATCCATCATGTGAGCCAAATATAAATATACACATATTACTTCTATAAAATTTACTATATATTGTAAACTATACATTATGCCACAAAAAATATGTGACATGGGTCCTGTGACTTAAAAATGTGACATAAAAATGAAGGCACAGGCCCACGCCCTCAGTAAGTTTTTCCCCTCTTGCATCAAATAGGCACCTGTATGGACGCATTCATGCAAATTAGTTTTGCTCTGTGTCTGATGTGTATGTTTCATTCAGAACAAGGAGAAGTTAATAGCGCACTCCTCAATGACAGAACTGTTCTCTAACAGTCGCCTCTAGACCGCCCATGTGGACACTGAGCACCTGAAATGTGAACAGTGTGACAAGTTTTAAATTTTATTTCATTTAAAATACTTTAAGTGTGGCTACTGGCTTGTGGAACAGATGGTGCAGTTCTAGAGCTTGATCTTCCTCTAACAACAAACCTCCAAACACAAATCTAAACTGGGAAGTGAAAGGGGCATATAGGAATCAAGTGAAATAAGTACTACAAAGCCTCTGAACTAAGGCTATGTGACTTACTCCCCAGGTGGATGTGCTAGAAGAGAAAGATCCATGTGGCTGACACAGAAACCCAACTCCAGTTACATTGCAGCTGTGTGCCAAATGGTGACCAAACAAAACACAGAGGTTCAGCTGCCTGTCGCCACGAAGGCCAAACTTATCAGGTAGATGCTGGTACAAAAGGAAGGAAGTTTTATTCGGGTGCTGCACAGCCTGGGAGAATGGCAAACTTCCGTCTCAAAGCCCATCTCAACTTTCTGCCGTGGAAAAGTCCAACCGTCCTCAGCAAGGCCCAGACAAAAGCCAGTATCAAGAGCTCTTGCTCCATTCTACAGTACAGTCCTTTGGAGCAGTCTTAGTCCCCATCCAGACATCTTAGCTTGTTCCCGGCTGCTGTCCACTTCAGGCTTTTCCCTGGAGCCTGCGTGTGCAGACTGCGTGGCCATGGCCATGGGTCATGCGGTGGCCCCACAGTCACGTGCTCCCAGGAGAGAGAGCATGCCAATGCACTGGTGAGTGTATCACCCGAGCGAGAGGCTCCCTCCTGGAGGCCATGGTTCCTGTGGCCCGGAGGGAGCATGTGAGTGCGTCTGTCCTCCAGGTCACGGGCACCAGTGCTTCTCTACTGTCCCAGGATTGTATCAGCTTGGGTGTGGGGCAGACAAGGAGCCTTCTCAAAATGACCAATCAGTTTCCCAAACTTTTGCACGCTTCAAGTGGGTCCACCTCCTAACCAATCTCTACTTTCCTCAAGCTAGACTGACAGACCTCTTCAGTCTAGAACCTTCCACTACACCATTTTGACTTCTATGGAGCATGCACCGGCCTTCCCCTGGTCCCACTCCCAATCCGGTATGGGGTGGGTGGTGGCTTTTATTCTCCCCAATTACTTTGCCAGCTTCCCACACACTCCATGGAGAACCTCCCCCTGCCACCCCAACTGACTGTTTTACAGTAACAAACCTTCAGGTTTGACCTTCTCTTACAGAGAGGATGATACTGGTGACCTCAAAGGGTTACAACAATAGTTGCTAGTTGACATCACATACTAAACATATAACAGAGTGGGTACTTTTTAAAAAATGAACAGAGGGGAATTTGTCACTAAGTGTTACTATCAGTGTGGCATTCATTATCTAATCAGACGGCGCGTCTGCATCTCCAGCCTGCAGGTTAGAAATCGCCCGTGGTAAAGTGGGGGAGGGGCTGAGGGAAATCAAGCCCAGAACAAAAATCAATGATCACAACGATCACCTCGAGTCATTAAGGAAATAGCTGAAACTTAGGCTTGGCATCTTCTATTATAAAAGCTTATCAAGCCTATAAAGAAGCCTATATTCAAGGGAAGTTTTTAAATTAAAAATGAAACTGTCTTATGACCCAGCAATTCCACTTATGGGGATTTATCTGAAGAAACCAAAACACTAATTCAAAAAATACATGCACCCCTATGTTATTTGCAGTAGGATTTACAATAGCCAAGCTGTGGAAGCAACCCAAGTGCCCATCAGTAGTTAAGTGGATTTAAAAACAAAAAACAAAAAAAAGCTACAGTACACTTACATAATAAAATATTACTTGCCCCCCCAAAAAAGAACGAAATCTTACCATTTGCAACTGCATGGATGGACCTAGAAGGTATTATGACAAGTGACATAAGTGAGTCAGAAAAAGACATATACCATATGACTTTACTTATCTATGGAACCTAAAGAATAATAAATGAACAAACAAAATGGAAACACTCCTAGATACAGAGAATAGACTGATGATTGGCAGAGGGGTGGGGGGTTAGGAGACGGGGTGAAAAGGTGAAGGGACTGAAAAGTACAGACTGGTAGTTACAGGACAGTAATGAGAATGTAAAGTACGGCAAGGAAAATACAGGCAATAATATTGCAATAACTACACTGGTGCCAGGTGAGTGCTGGAAATATCATGGGAACACTTTGTACAGTATATAGTTGTCTAACCACTATGCTATACACCTGAAGCTAATAAAAAATAATATTGAGCCTGGCAGGGTAACTTGGTTAGAGTGTCATCCTGATACACCAAGGTTGCAGGTTCAATCAATCCCCAGTCAGGGCACGTACAAGAATCAACCAGTGAATGCATAAATAAGTGGAATAAACTGATGTTTCTGTGTATCTCTCTATGCCCCACTTCCTCTCTCTCTCTAAAATCAAAAACTAAAAACTTTTAAAACTATTGAATGCAACTATAATTTTAAATAATAAAAATGTTATTTTAAATTGATTTTTTAAATGTTTACACTTTTGGCTGTTGCTTGTGTAGGCTTTAATTATCTAGTAAATTCACTATTTGGGAAAAACATCATATGCAAGTTAAATAAGGTTCTTCGCCCTAAGCGGAAAAGAGGACCAAAAACGTATTTGTCAAAACATGAAACAGTCCTTCCTCTTTGAGTTTATCCTAATACACTGATTACTAGGATGACCACAAAATGCGGGAGCCTGGTCTCAGCATATCTGCCCTGCCACTAACATTACCAGAGGTTCGTGTATACATGTAAGTGTTCTATTTTCCAAAACCTCTTACAGCTATCACTTGTGGAATGGCGATCTCTGCCCAGCGCTGTGGTAGGTGCTTCCCGTGCTTCATCAATAACCCTCACAATATTCTGCATGAAGTTTTCATGACAACTGTTACAAAAAAGAGGTGATCATGAAACCTGCCCCAAATCAGACAGCTGTGAAAGGGGCAAACCTACTGCCAAACTGTTTCCACTACTGTACACCACCTCTTTGATAAAAAAAAAATTAATAGTATGCAATTAACCTCTAAATCAAGCCTTTTGTCTGGGAATTCTTATACTTGCAAAATTCAACCTATGGAGGCAGAAATGAAGGAAAATCAGAAATGACACAGAAAATTTATGAACATGAATATTTAATCTCTATTCCATTAGCAACCGTTGATTGTAGAACAATTTTTAATGAATTGGATGGAAGGAAAATTCATTTCATTAACCTTTCATAAAAATGTATTATTATTGAACCAAACAGGCCACTGTACTTGCAACTCAGTTCGATGTTAATTAGATTACAGGCATGAGGCTTTAAATCAAAGAGAAACAAAAGGAGCCATCAGCCAGCTTTTCAGCCAATGTTGTTTGTTTGCTGGCTAAAATGGATTTTTACCTGCAACACAATTTGCTATGCTTCTTTTATTTTGTGACATTTTCAAGTGAATTTTCTCTTGCTTCTATTTGCTGACACTTTACATTAAAAATAAAAATAAAACTTGAGAATCAGCAGAGAACACATTCTTCATGTAGCAATGTGTTTCACCTGCTCAGCTGGGAGTAATCATTCCGATCTCTGCAGAAAACTACACTTCTGTTTTTTACTAGCCTGTCTTATTGTATGCTGAAAGCACATGCAAGAGATTGGAGGCTATTTTAGAAAACACCATTATTTAGTTTGCAACCCGGAGTCAGAGGCCCAAATGGCCTCAACATAATGTTCTAACCAAATCTGCAGCTGTGAACTGCTTCTCTCCCCAGCACTGGCTTTTGATGCATTTGATATCAATTTCTAAAGGAAATGTGCTCCAATCCTGATCGTTTCGTGTCACATCAGCTATTTCTTTTCCCGAAATTACTTTTAAATTAATGTATCTAGTGTTAGGGCAACATATTTTTAAAAGAAATTCAAAATTTGATCAGAAGTTAAACAAAAGACGAAATGAAAACCAGGAGTTAAATAACTAAGGTGTCATTTCCTAGCACTGGAGGGATTCTCAATGTTACAGCACACGTCAGATTATAAAATGTGTGCACCATAATCTGGAATTGCTCTTCTAAATTTTAAAAATAAACAATGAAAGAAGTCTGAAGTCCCCTAGAGCAATGGGTCTGATCTTTGCATGTCATGCCTTCATTCTATGGGTGTGGCAGGAGTATAAAGTTGTGCCAAGATAAAAACCAGGGGGAGTTTCCTGAACATTCTCCAAGAAATCATCTGGCTGCAGCATGAGTTTGGTGCCCCTGCCCCACTAAGCCTCCCCCACCCTGGAACACAGAGCACAAGTGCCGTAGCGTTACGGGAAAACAGTCGGTCCGGGGAGCACCGAAGGAGTCTCTGCCCACAGGGCAAGATGGCGGGTGGGGGAGGTCCTTACACCAAGTGCGCCAACAGCTAGAAATATGAATGGACAGGGCCCAAATATGCAGGGAAAGCTAGAAAGATGAATGCATAGGTCGCCACAGAAAGCTAGAAAGAAACTGGATGGGGAAAAAAAGCCCTCTCCCTCTATCTCTGTAAGTACCTCAGGCCTGAGCAGGAAGACTGAGATGGTCTTTGAGACAGGAGTCCCATTCTCCCAGGTTGTGTGTCACCTAAATTTAAACCTTTTTCCTTTGGCACAAGCACCTGCCTCACGAGTTTGGCTTTTGTGGTGGCAGGCAGTCACACCTCTGGTTTTGTTTGGTCACATTCATAGACATAGCTAGTCCTAGGGAATATGGTTAAGGCCAGAAGCAAAATGGAAAAAAAATAAAGGTGAGCAGGAACAATGGTGGGTTCAGAAAAACACTGAAGTCAGTAATGTGGGAATTAAAGGATCCTGAATTCTCACCGTTGGGAAACACCACTTGGCATCTCACCTCCCAAATGCAGATACACCAAACCATGACATATTAATGGAAACCCACTCCCTCCAGAAGCAACTTATCAGAAATTACTGCCGCTAAGTGCTACATATTGGGATACAGGAGTTCTCCATAAAGCTTCCTTGAGCAGATAAAATTCCACCATTAGTGACTCACTCCTTGATCTTTCTGACTTTTCTGATCTATCAACTCTTGCTTTTCTCATCAAATTAAAATTCAAATGAGGGTCTGTAAGGGCAAAGCCATACAATAACATATCTCCTGAAATGTCAAATTTATTTGAAGCTTCTCAGAGAGAATATGTTTAATTAACAAACTTGATTTTGAGGGTAATTCTAGATTCACAGCAAAACTGAGTGAAGGGTAGAGAGAATTCACATATAACCCCTGTTCTGACACATGTACAGCCTCCCCCAACTATCAACATCCTGTACCACAGTGGTACCTTTTTACAATCACTGGAGAATTATTTTGATATGAAAAATTATAAAATAAAATGAAATGAAGAGTTCACACAATTTCAGAGAGAAAGAAAAAAAGAAGGGAAATATTTTAAAATGCCCATCATCCCTAGACTGAGCAGTAACAGGATGTAATGCCCTTAAAAACGCCCATCACCACTCTGCCTATGGCCCAATCCTTGGAATAGTCCCTCTCTCCTGACTTTAGGTATTTGGGAAAGCAAAGCTTAAGAGATACTACCTAAAGCCTGGCAACCTTTACTTTTGTCAACTGCTTCAACTGCTAGCTGGCAGTACGTCTCCAGAAAAAATACATATTGGGGAGAGGGACATGAATAGCATGACTATTCATGAGCAGGAGCAAGTGATGAGAGCACGGACCAAAAAGCAGTTGCACAAATACTTCACATGTTTTTCTAAATGATAAGCTGCATGGCCTACCTCTTTTCCCTTCCTATGTTATGTGATCTTTCTACACTGGCACACGTGTAGTAGGGTGCCACACATTACAATGAAAATTAAGAGAAGAAAAACGTCTGCCTCTCGATACTTGCCAGCTCAAAAATATAATGGTACACTTTATACGTTTTCAAAAGAGAAAGGGTTCCATTTCTAAGCAAGATGGAGTAAGCATCCAATCTTCTAGAAACTATACCCTGGAAAGACCTCATGAAACGGCTCTCTGAGGACTCTGAGCAGTAAGTGATAGCAGATGAACCAAGCAAGGAGACTAGAATTCAAAGCAGTACCAAACCAGCAACGGGTTTCTGGTTTTATTTTGCTTATCCTTTCCCATCTGGTACTGCCCAGCTTGGATTCAAAGGCAGCTCAAAATGAAAAAGTAATACTTTCTGTGTCCAAACATAAAGCACTCCAAGTCAAGTCCTCCTCTTCTGGTCAGAGAAGCAAGAAAGAGGAATCCTGCAGGTCAGAAAGAGTAAAGAAAAGCCTGTTTCCATTCTTCCCCACCCAACAGCATGGCAAGCTGGCAGTGGCAGGGATGGCAATAGCAGCGGCCGCTGGGCAGGCTTCTAAAATTCTGAGGAAGGGGACCCTTCTTTATGATCAAAGAGCTTGGTCCCAAGAGCGCAGGAGGAGACGACCACGAAATCCTCAGACTGCCCACCGAGTGGCACATACGAAAGATCCGAGGAGAACTACAAAGGCTCCGAAAACTTCTCTGACTTTGGAACCAAAGTCCACAAAATGTTGGTTGGGACTTACAGACTAAACCTAACCAGGTAAATTGCTTATTAAAACAAACAAAAAAACCCCCACATTTTTCTTAAAATATAAACAGGATGCAAAGAATAATATTAAAACACCTAGGATATAAACAAAATTATGTAGCCTATGAAAAACCAGGAAAATTTCAACTCACAAGGAAATAAGGCGACCAACGGACACCAACTCTGAGATGAAACAGCAGTAAAAATTATCAAAGATTTAAAGTAACTGTTACAGTCACATCACAAGAAGTAAGGTAAACACTCCTGCAACAAATGGAAAGACAGACATTCTCAGGAAAGGAATAAAAGATAGGACAAAACAAATAAAACATTCTAATAAAAATACAATAACCAAAGCAAAATACTTAAGAAGAGGCTCAAAGGAGTAGAATTCAGATGACAGAGAAGTGAATGAGTGAATTCAAATATAGATCAATATAAATTACCCAACCTTAACAACAGAGAGAAAAATGACTGAAAAACAAAAATGAACAGTCTCATGAATATGTTGGGTAATAATAACAGGTTTACCATTTATGTCACTGGAGTCCCAGTAGGAGACAATAAAGAGTATGGAACAACAACAACAAAATCCCAGAACTCTGAACAAATAATGGCTGAAAACTTTCCACCTTTTGTGAAAAACATAAGCAGATATATAAACCTACAGATCAAGAACATCAGCAAACCCCAAACAGGATTAACCCAAAGAACCAACAAAATGAAATTACTGAAAACAAAAACAAAGAAAAACACCTTGAAAGCAGCCAAAGAAAAACGTCATCTTACATGTAGGGAAGCAATTTCAATGATTACAGACTTCTCATCACAACCCACGAGGCCAGAGAGCAATGGGAAGACATGTCTAAAGTGCGGAAAGAAAAGAACTGTGAGCCATGAATTCTGCAATCCTTCAGGAAAACATCCTGAGAAATGAGGCTGAAATAAAGACTTTGTCGGGTGAAGAAAAACTAAAACAGAATACGGTATGTTACTAATAAACCTACTCTAAAAGATGTGCAAAGGAAGTTCTTCAAAGATGAGAGAAATAACACTACAGGGAAGAGGGGTAATGCAATATAAGTCTATGTAAATAGATAGACGGCAAACAAATTGGAAAAGAAGAAATAAAGATATTCGTATAAGCAGCCAATATAATTATCAACATGGACAGTCCTAATAAAAATGCAAAAAGCTCTTAGGACTAATGAATGAATACAGCAAGGTCAATGCACACATGATGAACAGCAAAAACCAATCATATTTTATAACAGCAAAGAACAACTAGCAACTGAACTTTTAAAACAATACTATTAATGATAGCTCCAAAATTTTAAAAATTTAGGTTAACTCTGGCAAAATATGTGTAAAATGAGTATGCTGAAAACTATAAAATACTCATAAAAGAAATCACTGAAGACCTATATATGTGGAGACGCATACCATATTCATGAACTAAAAGACTAAATGTAGTACAGCATCAACACTTCCCAAACTGAACAAAGAGATTTAATGCAATTCCAATCAAAATCAAATAAGATTCTTCGTACATATAGAGATCTAAGTCTAAAAATTTATAGAAAGGCACTACGTTAGGAAAGAATGGCATGAGATGACTCATGAACTCCCATAACAGCTTTGGAAAGTAGGCGTTATTATACCCAAATGAGGAACCTGAGTCAGAGAAGCAAAAAAAGTTGCATGCCTACTGAGAAAAAAACTCAATCAGGGTGGACTGATGCCAGAATCAACACTCTTCTCACCTACATCATGCTGCCTCCTTACTTTCTCACTGGTGTCCTATGACTTACTCCCAAAGATTGTCCTTTCTCGGTAGATTAGATAGATCAAGAGATAAATAGATGGATTTTTTAAAAGAAAAATAACTAAATCACAAAAACATAATAAATAGGAAGGACTTGATGACAACAAGTGCAATTGATATATACGCTATCTTTTTGCTGGTGTACATCCGGGATCTTACGTACTGCTAATAACCCCTTAATGCCAGGGCTTTCTCTCGATCATGAGCTAATCTAGCTGTGCCCTATGAGACATGAAAAGAAAATGGCCTTTATTTGATAGATGGAAAAACTAAGGTCAAGAGAGGTCACAGTTCACAGTGTCTGCCTCTGCACCCATTATAGTTGTCTTAAACAGAGAATTCTGTTCCGTACAGTATTCACAGAGACTTTAGTCCGGAAAGTGTCTATGCCAGGGATTCAGGTTTCCCATTTTCTTCCTTTGTTTTTGTTTTCTTAAGTAGTTATTTATGTGACTGTCCTCCTAACTAAATGGACCAATCTGGGCATAAACCATTTTCTCATTTTCTCTGCTTATAGGAAGGAATGGTTTATTTCAGCACTGCAGATAACATCTTGAGGTCTCAGGAGGATGACAAATTGAAACAGTCTCTTTCTTGCCTAACATTTCTTACCCAAGAGTCAAGTGATGATGTTAAAGAACAAATCTCTCTTCTCCTGACAATTTGCACTTATTTTCTTAATAGCCCTGCTAAGATTCAATGAATTTCAGTTTGCTTAGAGCCTACTTAGTGCCTGCCAACAGGCGCAGAAGCTCTCATTCATCAGCATAATAGTCCTACTGGTGATGCATTCTTATGAAATTATGGCAGCAATTCCAAAAAAAAAAAAAAACCCAGCAGAGATAGGGCAGATGAATTTCCTTTCAAAAAAGCCATCAGAATAGCATAGCAGTTCCTACATACCGAGAAACCTAATAAATTATTTTGATAAATTATTGAGAAATGGGCAGAGATTTTATTCAGGTATAATATTCATGTGTTAAAAATTACCTGTTCACTGGGATTATCTATATTTTACAAAATCATTTGAAAACAAGCACGACCATGAAATACAACAGCATAACTCTTATCAATAAATCTATGTCTTGGTAATCATGCATAAACAGCAACATTCACAGATAATTGGTGCCTCGGTTGGCTAAATAGTTCCAAATTAATGCTCTTGTTTGACCTGTTAGGGTCTCTTACACCACATAATTCTGGTATACGGTTTGATGGGTGTTTTTGTTCAGGAATGATGTGATTCCACACCCTCTTCCGAAGCTCACAAATTGCTAACATTGTTCTCATTCTCATTTAAAGCTCTCATTCTATAAAACTTCTTTATTTTTAGTCTGACTTTTTAAAAATTTAAACATTTTCTAATATTATTTGTTGACAAGTTTTAATCGCTGAATCAAAATGACTTCATGTTTTTAATTCATCTTTGGCATCTTTTCTGTAACTGTTTCACCTTTCATCAAGAATGTGTTCTCGAATGGAATATGCGGATGTTGTATTACAAAGTTGTACACCTGAAATTTATATGTTATCCCAATAAATTTAATTTAAAAAATGTCTTTGCTATCTAGTGTGTATAAAAGTATTCAGTACTACAGGGATATATAAAAGATCATAATCTTGGATTTTAGAAAACATGTAATCAACTTGGAGATATATATATATATATGTATACACACACACACATACATACATATATATAAAAGCTGCACATTAAATAAGTGAGAGAAATCTCACCTTTAACTGGAACCTAATCAACAAAAGAACAAAGCAAGCAAAATATAATCACAGATATTGAAATTAAGAACAATCTCACAGTAACCAGAGGGGAGATGGGAGGGGATGATGGGGGGAAGGGTTTTCAGGAACAACTACAAAGGACACATGGACAAAACCAAGGGAGCAGGGTGGAAGCAAGGGAAGGAGGTGGGTTTGGCAGAGGTGGAGGGGGAGTTGTGGGGGGTAAAAGCAAACAACTGTAATTGAACAACAAGTAAAAGTAAACAAAAAGTAAAAAATAATAACAATAAAAAGAAATGTTCCAAAGCCACATATAAACAAGTACATGTGAAAATTGAATATGGGTCTTCCCCAACTTCCACAGGAATTGGTTTATAAAAGTTCATTTTCAAAGTCAATTGCTAGAACGTCTTAAGCATTTTTTCTATAAAAAGAAATTACACTGTAAAGGGTGGCTATATCATTCACCCAGTTCATGACCTAATGCCACTGGCTTACAGGACTAGCAATATTATGGAAAAGAAGAGATGCCACTGATATATCTGCTAGGATGTGACAGGCACTTAATGGATGTTATTTAATCTTACTGATTCTGCAAGAAAGATTATTATGTCTTCCTTTAAAGATAGGGATTCCTGTCTTTAGGAAGTGTATTCCTGAGGCTGCTAAAGGTTAAATAACTTGCCCAAGGTAATAACTTGTAAGTGAGAACAGAAATTTGAATCCAGAACTATCTGGCTCTGGAGCCATGTCTCCACTCCTACAGCACGCAGCTTCCCTTTAAAACAGTGCTCATGAGGGCACACTCTTTCTGTGTTCCAAATGGGAATGTCGGGAATACACTTCACAGCCTAAAAGCTCCCACAGTGCAGAGACGATGCCTTCCCATTTTTGTGTACCCAGTGTGGTGCTGACACAGTACATACCAATGGTTACGGAATGAATGAACAAACAAACAAATTAACAGAAAATGAGTTCTTCAAAGGCCAGGATCATTTTTATTCATATCTATACACTATAACCTACAATAGATATATTATCTATCTATCTATCTATAAATATTTACTAACTAAAGAATTCCCCACTACTAGCACACCTTCTCTCATTCTGCTTTTCCTAAATGTTCCATCCCGACTGATTCTAAATTCATTCCTTGAACTCAGTGTCTTTTAAATTCTCAGTTCTTTCCTCCTTCCTTTCCTTAGACACTGAAATCCAGAGAGCCTACATCCATATTTACATCTTTTATATGGCTCAGCAGGCTCCCCAGCCAGGACAGATACGAATTTAACCTAGAAAGCTTTACCCATAATGCTCTTGGATATCTGAGTTTGAAAAAGATGCACTGCCCCTTGGGGAGAAATTATCCAAACTAATATCACTGAAGTGGATTTATCCCGTCCAGAGGAAATGCAAATAGACTTGGTTACATCAACTTTCTGAAGCCATACTTCTAAACCAAATTAAGAAACCCATTTCACATGGTTTGAAAGGAATGTTGGCTGACACTTGCAAATGAGTCTGCTACCGAGAAGGAGCCCTAATTCTACAGTTTATCATTGCAAATGGTTCTGGAGATGAGTATTCAGATTCCACATCAATTTTTAATGTAATGGATAAAATCCCAAATGCTTAAAAACTAGGTTCCACTTCATAATCTGCCATTTTTTTCTACCTTCTTTCAGGATACATTAATTTTTTAATATGTTCTTTTAACTAGTTACTAAGATACATTTTTAACCACTACAAGTTCAAAATGATGCACAAAGTCCCTAATTTAATTGGTATCTTATGTACAGAATCCTTCATAGATGGACCTGGAGAGCATTATGCTGCTAAGGGAAATAAGCCAGTTAGAGAAAGGCAAGTACCATATGATTTCACTCGTATGTGGAATCTAATAAATAAAATAAACTAACCAACAAAATAGAAACAGACTCATAGAGAACAGATTGATAGCTGTCAGAGGGGAGGGTTGCAGGGCTGGGTGAAAAAGGTGAAGGGATTAAACAAACAAACAATCTCATAGACACAGACAGCAGAGCGTGGTGATTACCAGAGAGGGGTTGGGAGGTAGAAGGGGGGTGGGGGAATAAATGGTGATGGAAGGAGACTTGACTTGGGGAGGGGGGTGAAGATACAACATAATATATAGATGATATATCATAGAATTGTACACATAAAACCTATATATTAACCAATGTCACCCCAATAAATTCAATAATAAGAAGAAATTTTTTAAAGAATCCTTGTTAATTATAAAATTGTGACTATAATTAAATAAAAATATAGAAGTGATGGAAATATAGGTTCTGAAATTATCACATTAAAAGTCCTTGAAAAAAGACAAATCATTTTCTTAAGCTCTCGGGTGACTATTTAATGTCCCATTGTAACCATGTTGATTATTTTCAAAATTATTCTGAATATTATTAATGCCAAATGTTAAACTATCAAATTCTGTAATATTGATAAGTACTCTCTGAAGACATGGCTCAGCTATTACAGTGTATACACTTTGTGAAACAAGAGAACCAGCTGTATTTTCAAGAAAAAAACAACAATATCTTCATTCCCTTCAGCACAATTGGCTCAGAGCAGTGAAACAGAAATACTTGTTTTTAAAACACACTTTATATCCACATTTTAATGCCTAATTAATCCTAATAATTAAATTCAACCACTAACCACTTTCTTTGCAAGATCTCTATTTTATTTCTATAAACTCTGGAATTTAATGGAAATCACTGTGTCATTATGGCCAGAGTAATAAATGCCTATTGGTCAATAAGCTCTGAACCTTAACAGGCAGTTAACTAATTCAGTTGGAAATAAGACCAATAGTTCTAATGGCCTCTAATTTCACTGCAAGAGACCAGCCTCATGAACTATAGCTCCTTCTCATGAGCTCTTCTTATAGCAAAGAACAGTACCAGTAATTTAAATGTAAAAGCATGCATTTGAAATTCAAGTGCTTACACTGATTTTGCCAGGGAAATCACAGATCAGAATAAGTCCCTCCTAAAGAAATATTCAAGTACAGTAAGAAGGGCCAAGGCAAACAAAAATGATAGAATTTTAAATTATAAAAGTTCAATTTAGTCTAAGAAAATCAATCAAATTTTAGTTTACTTATTTCAAACAATCTAAATGTTTTTTTAAGTAGAGAAAAGTAACAACTGTAAAAACACCTTGTAATAAATACAAAAAAGGGAGGCTTAGAAAGTTGATCTCCTGCCGTCTCATTCACTTATCCTCCCCTGAGAGCAAAGTCTCTGGATTTCAACATAAATAGATATAACTTAGTGCACACATATCAGTATACTTGAAATCAAAATAGTCTAGAGACATCAGTACCCACTCAAAACCTGATCCTTTCAGCTGTCTGTCTCACACAGCAACAGCAGAGAAAGCATTTCATGCGATGAGATAAGAATGTCCCTTTGCCCTAGGATGCCAGGGGATAACTTCCATGTGAAAATGAACTAGGCTAGGTTTTTTGTTCTGCCAATATTCAGTTCTGACCTGATCATTTTGTGCCTCTATCCACACTTCTGTAGGAGCTGCCCCTCCTAAATTACATATTTGGGCTCCTTATTCTGAGTGACATTTAATTTAAAAAGCATTTACATGACAAATTTTAAAATCCTTATATTTATTCACCACTTACTTTGTTACAGTGAAAGAAGTTTAACTTCTCTGGCATAATTCTGTACCAAACTTTTGACAAAACTAGAGAAAATAAATCACTATATTTTCCAGCCTCTAGTTCAATTTTCACATTTTCTGCAAAGCATTTAGACTAGTTCAATCTTTCTGATGGAACAGTAATTAAGACAGTAATAATATATGTTAGTGAACTACAACACTGGACAGAAACCTTGGGCTGGTCTTAGACTTGGTACTGACAACCTGTTAATTTCAATTACTTTCTCTCTCTGGCCTCAATTCCATCATTTCTAAAGGGAAGGTTAAGTGATCTCTTAAGGTTCTTTACAACTGTAACATTCTAAAATCCTATGCTATGAAATGTGATCTTCTTTCATTATTTATGGAATGGCTAACTGCCCGGGCACCCCAAATTTCTCCTTAGTACTTCTATTTTCCTTATCATTTGGAGCCTTGTGAATACCACACTGGGTTTCATTACAATGTCTCCTTTTTGAACACTTTTTTCCTAAGAAGAAAATCTAGCAAGAGTTTTGGAAAGGAAATCTGCCACCACTGTCCCCTACAAAGCTGGGCAAGGTTTTCCTTTGAACAAAAACGCTTGAGATTAGCAAACGGGGTGTGAGCCAGTCCCTTTCTTCCCATGTGTTAATGAACCACCTAGTGCCAAATGGAACTCTTCCCTTAATTCCAGACCAGCAAACACCATTCTCCGATGAAGTAAAACGACGAAGTACTAATTAGAAGGCACCCAATCTGATTTCACAATTCTCATTAATTGGAAGTTACTACTGTAATTATTAACAAGTCGCATTATCATTAGACCAAAGAAAATGTCAAAATTGATTTATGCACTCTGGACTCTTAATAAACAGCGTCTACATTCAAGGTCCTCAATAAAATGACCAGAACAGAGAAAATAACGTTTTACAGGTTAATGAGTGCTCTGAAAATATCACACTTTTTATTGCTCAGGTGCCTTTTTCCTCCATTAAATTCACCCTGAAATATTGGATTACACTAGATGACTATTAAGAGAAAATGTTTTATTTTAAAATCTCCAAAGAGTACATGTAGCATCTTCGAGAAGCCGAAAACAAGCCCTGATACTGATGCCCTGGGGGTCCTAAGATGCATCTATCACTGAGGCAAAAAGGGGACTGTCTTTGTTCAACTGGCTAATTAAGATGAATCAAAGATAAATGCAAACAAGAATTGTGGGCATTTGGAGACCAATACATCAAAGCAATAGAGGAGGAAAAAAAGCTGCTCAGTTAACTCCAAAGTCATAAACACAGAGGTAGATTTCATGTTTCTCTTGGCATTTGTCAGACTTCTGATTCTCTTCTTCTTCATGATTTTTGCAGTTTTGAACTAGCTCAGCTTATATCTCAAAAACATTTTAATGTTAGCGAATTTTGACATGTATTTGTACTTTGGACACACTTAAAAACTCTGTAATAAAAAGTAATCTCTCTTTGGTTTATGTGTGTTAAATGTCCTAATTGCTGCATATGATCTGGGTTAGAGAACTATGTTCTCCGAACATAATGAACATGTTAATACAACATTGAAATAAAAAGGTAATATTACTTAAAATTATTTTACAGTTAAGTTTGCAATTTGGACTTTTAAGTTCTTTATGCTAATACACTATTAATCAAATGACACATATTTCTCAACTAAACAGTGGACCAAAAGTTTTAAAATGTTTCTTTCAAAGAGACTTAAAATATATTTAAAGATTTATATTATTCTAATTAAAGAATGTGTTCATTTTAGAAAATTTAAGAAAAATATTAAAGCACAACAAAAGTTAACTAATCCTTTAATCCTATTACCCAGAGATCATCACTTTGTTTTTTAACTTTTAAAAAATTTATTCTTTTATCTTTATTGTAATATTTTTACATGACCTTTTAGTCCCCTTATACCTCCTTCCCACGCCAGCAGTCACCACACTGTTGTCCATGTCCATGAGTCCTTTTCCTTTTTGCTCAAACCCTCCCCTCCTGACCCCGCTGCCCCCACTAGCTGTCATCTGCTCTCTCTCCATCTATGAGTCTGTCCTCATTTTCCTAGTTAGTTCAGTTTGTTCATTAGGTTCCACTTATGAGTGAAATCATATGGTATTTGTATTTCATTTTAGCTTAGGTATTACCAATATTTTTCTATTCAGACATACATTTATTACAAAACTTAGATTTTTTTGTAACCTTTTATTTTAGCTTAAATTGGTTTAAAATTTGGTTCTATACTCTTCACAGATAACAGTGGACAAAGCAAGATGAAGTTTATTTTAAGACATTTATTATTTTATATGTGTATGATATACACAAAAAAATTATATGTAATTACATACAGAAGCATATATGTAAAACCATGTGTTAAGAACTCATACAGACCTAATCAAATTACATTTCAAAGATAAAGTCAAACCATAATTTTATCAAATAAATGTATCCATGCAGCATATCTAATTTATAGAGCAAACTACTGATTATACAAGGGAGACTAACCAGATAAGAGAAACTAGACTAACAAAGTATAAAGTAGTTTTCAAATAAATGTGAGAAATTAACATACACATACTCAGACTTAGTCTAAAATTTTTATTAGGCCCATGAGAGGAAATTCCAAACACCTTTTAATTCACATCAGCCTCTGCTACTAGAGAACCAGGCTATTCTCACACACACACAAAAGAAACATTTTCACTATGACAACTTCTACTTGCTAGCAGAAAGGAACATACATGCACATGTGTACATAGGAAAAAGCACAACACATTACAAATGATATATGTAAAGTATCTCCAAAATGTATAATCCACAAATTTGTTTAAATGTAGAATTAAATATAATACAATACAGACTAGACAGAAAAACCTGGATGGGAGAATTACATGTAACTTTAAAAGTTTCTGGTATGAAGGAATAACAGTGTTCTCAGTCTGATTCAGGGACGCCAAAGGACTACTTTCACGGAGCACAGGTAAGTCCTTTCGGTGAGCTGTGTGGAGTGTGGCACTGCAGATGAATATAATCTAATGTGGAACATGTGCAAACATTGACAAACATCTCCTGGAGCCCATTCTGTCTGCAGCGACATTCCCACTGAGTTATGCATCCTGCACACCCATGCAGCTGCTCCACAGCTTTCATGTGCTGATATAAAACTACCTCCTACCTGTTTAAAAAATTACATTAACAGTAAAAACTTGGATTAACCCAATGTTCTGGTATTTTTAATTTTCTTGGGAGCTTAAAGAAATGATAAAGAAAATGATTTTTAACCTCAACATTAAATATATGTGATTGTTTATGTATGAACATAACCACATATGTATATATGCACTGTTACTCTTTAGCAATATCATAAAGTTCAACAGAAACAAATAGCATTTACTACTTTAAAACAGCCTTAGTCATTCTACTAGTCATCTGGCATCTGGTGTACGCCTATGCAAGAACGTCTACGACCTGATGGCCCAGCAGTATAGGGTGCTGCGTCACGGCACAACACAAAAACCAGGTTGTATTCAAAACAAGTGGCTTCAAGCTGTGTCTTGAAGGAGACCAACTGACCACAGAGAATAGTGAAACGTATGCTCCCTGAAGTAACATTACCAACAAAATTACAGCAAATTCCAACAGGCTTTCTTTAAAATAATCTCAACTCAAATATGTTTTGACATTTTTTTCCTGATCCAAAGAATCTGGTATCAAGATCTTTTTGAAATATGTTTCAAAATTAACACATGCAAATACCTTATTGCTAGTATTGAACTGTGATACCACCTACCAAACCTAAGAATCGAAAAGCACTAAGGAAATTGTATGAATGAGTCTCTAACATGGTGAACTGGAATATTCAAAGGAACTATAACTCCGTTCTCTGACTGATATTATTAGTGATGAGGATTATTACAATTAACAACCTAAAAGAGCTCCATTTCAAATTTAAGTCATCCTAATTCTATAATCTGCACAAAATAAGATATAGCCCACCACTGGGACAGGGAAGTTTCCCAAGGGGGAGAAAATGAGTCTCCCTGACCTTAACTGGGAGAAGGATGGAGGGTTTTCCTCCCCTGTCCTGCTCACAGTTGCTGGTAAGGCTCTGACATGCCGTAGGCTGGACTATTACATAAATAAGGAGTGGAAGAGGAAGGAGAAGAAAAGGTGGGTAATAAGCTGGACAGACATAAATGAATGCTTTGACCACCCCGAAACATAAGAATTGCTCATTCATTTTTTCCAGTGAGGGAGGGGAGCCTCTGAGAGGCTGAACAGCTTGCCTTCCATCACACACATTCCTTAAGTAACTCAGTTGGGATTCAAATTCATATCTAACTTTTAAGGCATCTACTCTTTCCACTGTAGCATGCTGCCTCCCTAATTCAAGTTCTATTCAGCACAGTTTAGTCATAATACCTTTCCATATCAAAATAAATAACTTTAACCAGCTGGTCTTAATATCACAGGAACTGAAATTAAAAAGAAAAACCCACGACGGCCACAAATATTTGGAACCACAAAGGAATATGTCATATTATAGCCAATAAAGTGCTGGGCAACAGAACTTCCAAAGCTGGACCCCCAAAACAAAAACTCCCAGGAAGGAAAAAATACTGCCAAAATGCTAATAATCACCCTCTAAAAATCCTTACATAGTACAGGGGACCACTGAATCCTCAAGTCCAGAACCATCTCCTTCCCCAGCCCTCTGGTTCTCCCGTTCCCCTCAGCCTGGCTCTTCTGGAGAGCTAAGGACAGATGCGAGTCAGCGGAGGTGCCTGCGATGACCTTTTATGGATCTGCCTGCGCTTGCTCACAGAGCCCCAGGCGAAGCAACTCTGAGAGTTTGGCAGAGAAACTCATTTTCAGTTGTTTTTATTTTTAAGAGAAAACATCATCACAAAAGCATTAATGTTCCGGTTACATAAACAAGAAAAATTTCTTATGAAGCTCATTCCTTGTTTCCAAAAACTATTACTGAATAGAAATCAGAACTTAAAACCCAGAAAGGGATATTATATTGGTTTTTCAAAAACAACAAAGAATCATAAAACTATAGTGCTTGAGGGCATCTTAAATAGTTATTGGTCCATCATCTTCACTTCAAACAAAATTATATTAAAGTGTTTAAAATAACTGGTAATTTTTTCCATGTTAAAACCTTTTCTCAGAAGAAAAAAATCATCATTTATAGGTAAGAAATTATTTCATATAACTAACCTGAATCACTCATTCTGCCTTATAAACCTTAAGTCCTTATTAAATCTTCAGGGTGGGAGTCAGTGGTAGACATGGTTTGTGTGGATGAAGGAAAATAACCATCAAATGCCAGGCTTTTCATATATATCATGATTTAACTTCTACAACAATCTGTGATGTAAGTATTATTACCCCATTTTACTGAACAGAAATTTAGATTCAGAAGGTTAAATAAATTGCCCGAGGCCATAATGTAGCAGATTTGGGACATGACCTCAGGTCTAACGCTCCACATGTTGGTTCATCGTTCATCATTCTTTGTACCAGGTACCACCAATATTGTCAAAATGGGTTACCCAAGTTTTGCACTGCTTTCATTCTAACGTGTCAGACTGAATTAGGGACAGCAGTTTGAATAGCTGGATGAAAACGTGCTGGCCGACAGCTCTTATTTGAAACGCTGGGTCTACTTTATGCTCACTGGAAACTTCTGAAAGCCAGGAGGATAAACACCAGCTCCAAACTCTCACCGGAGTTTGAGAGCAGGGGATCCGAGCTGGCTACCAACGAGCTACAGGACATCAGGGAAAGGTCCGGAAGCTACCACCTGTCAGGGCAACAGGCTGACTGGAGCCCTTGCAAGTGACAGTGAGCGAGACTTGTGGAAATAATCTCCTCAAGTATACAAGGAAACTGCCTAACAGCCATTCTTGGTACACACGTGATAGGTGGTCAACTTCTATAACATACAAGACTTTTTACACACAAATAATGCAGAAAATGTAGAGGAAGAAGAGCAGGGAGAACATAGGGTGAGATTAAGATGCCTAATCCATTGTTACAGGAATGTCGGTAGGAGCTGGGGAGCAGCACTGGACAAGCACACTGCTTAGCACGGCCACAAAAAAACAACTTAAACAAAAAGGACAAAAACAAACAAAAATAAAAACAAAAGAATTAGAAGTCAAGAAACAAGCAAGCAAAAAAAATTATTGAATGAGGTAACCAGGTTAAAAACAAACTGAGGATTTTACAGGAAAAGCTCTTGAAAGTCACTGCCCTTTTCTCCTTAGCACACGCTCCTCCAGCTCCTTCTACTTCAAGCTCTTCTTCATTGACGATGCACTCCATTCAACTTCAAATTTCATCTCCGGAGTTTCGTTCCCGGAGTTTCACCACAGGTGGCTTGAGATGCAACCATCAATATATTACTCAGCAAAAATGTGCATGCATAAAGCACCTAAAGCCCAGATCATCACTCAAGGCAGGTGAGGCCCACTGAGAAGGGCGGCAGGAAGAATGGTACCTGTGCCATCTCATGCATCTTAGGAGAGGGGCTTAAAGCAATGAGGTTTTGGCATCACCCTTGAGAGCTATCAGACTGGTATCAACCAATCAAAACCAAAAGCAGGCTTGCCACTGGAGTATGAAGCAAGCAGGAAAGAACCAGGCACATGCCTAAGTTAGTCCAGTACCTGTACCTTGATTTCCAATGGTCCACCTACTGCTAGAAGATTCCCTCAGGTAGAATTTATAGAAGAAAGCAACCATTACTCTCTTAGACACTGGGGACAATGGCAGAACTCATACATGTGGTCTCAGGTTGTCAAAAAAAAAAAAAATGAAAGCAACAGATACACCTCTAGCCCTTGCCCACATGCACTGTGGCCCTCGAGTCTTCTTACGTGCCTCCCGTCAGAAAAGGTCGAACACAGCTGAAGGACTAAGGTAGAGAGACGATACTCAGGACTCGCTGCGGCTCCCATAGTGTACTAGGTGCTGGTCTCACCCAGCGGGCCGCCAGAGGTTATCTGAGCCAAGATAAAGCACACAGATTTCCTAAAGTCCTTTGAATTAGCTCTCACCTGAGAGGAGGCAAGGCTTCCCTAAAGCCTAGTGGAACCAGACCAAACTCTCCACGTTTGAATCAGAATAGGACAGACCTCCACAGGCTGCAGACACACCCAACTGCTCAGGGGCTGGCTTCCAAACATGTGGAGCCTTCATCCATGATCGAATGCTACTTAAGAGTTATAGACTACTGCTAACAAATCGATGGCTTCTGATCCCACACTCCCTGTTCAAATGAACACAAAGAAACGAAACGTCAGGCTCTTTAAACATGCCAAGTGGAAATCAAAGCGCAACACTGAAGGAGAAGTGACAGCCAGTGTTTCTCTCCCGCGTACAGTCCTCGATGTTAACTCTTAAAAGAATAATCCCAGCCCTTTCCTGTTTGACATTTCCTCCCTCGCTTGAGCTAAAGTGGGCCCTGCGCATAATCGCTGATGAACTAAATGCCCACAAGCCCACCGCAAGTGACACACACAGTGCCCTGACACGAAGCACAAAATCAATAATCCGCTGCTTGGTGTCACATGGAAATCCTGACTGCTGTCAGCGGACAGGAGGAGGAGGCCTGGGGGCTGCAGCGGAGACAATTAGAGCCATTGGAAGAGCAGGGCAGAAAGTAATGAAACCTCCCCAAGTTCATTAGTCACACACACACACACTCACACTCACAAAATGAAAAGGCCACAGAGCCAGAGGTCATATTTTTCCAGCCTGCTAAATTGAAGTGACTGAAAACCTCTGTAATTACATGGGAACAGACAAAATTGTTATCTTAACTACATTGTAAATGCACTTTAAATGTCATAAGTTTTGATGCAATTTAATATTTTACATGGACAATGCCGGGTATAGTCACTGATTTCCTACCAAGCAGATGGGGCCATAATCCATGTCCATTACAAAGACTGAAAAAACGCCCATCCATCTGCCTGAGCAGTACAAAAGGATTCTGCAGAGAGAGCAAAGAGCAAACCCTCACTGACGGAAGTCACAGAAAAGAACACTGTGAAGTAACCCAAAAGCCGAATTTCCATTTCAACTCTGCCACCCAGTTACTCTGTGACCTTAGGCAAGTCACAGCAACTCTGGGCCTCAGCTTCCTCCTCTGTGAAACATGGATAAGTAATCCCTGACACACCTGTGTCACAAATCACTGGGCAGATAAACTGAGATCAAGTAAGTAAAAACTTTCTATAAATAGTCAGATACAAATGTAAGCAATTATTATATAATTTATGCCATTATGTATTTGGGGTAAAATATGAAAATAAATCATTTCTTCCTGTAACCCAGAAAAGATTTAAATTAACTCTCCACTAATCATTAAAAAAAAAAAAGTGTGGGTGGGGGGAATAAACAACAGGACACCAGTGTGTTACCATTAATCCCTCAGAGTACCCAACACTTCTGCAAAGTCAACCCAGTTTATGTTACAATGGAGTTGAGACAGTAGCGTTATCTTCACGTACAATACCAGCCTGTGCGTTCAGTACGTACCTGGGAAGTTGAAAAGAGTAAATAAATGTACTTCTTTTCATATCTAACTCATTAGCCAAGAGAGACATAAGCACTGGGGGAAAACAGGTCCACTATTGCTCACCTTGCCTTATCCCTCCCCACTCACATTGTATATAAAGCAGCCACTACAGAAGGCTGTAAGAGCAGTACTGAGGTGGCAAGTTTAAACATCAGCTACATTCAAATAGCACGCATAGCTATACCAACTTACTTTCCTATCATAAATTCTGTGCATCTAGCAGATTTACTGGCAATTTTAGGAACAGAATGTATTGTGTGTGTGATTAATGTTGTAAGAATATTTGGGTCTTTATTTTGATCTCTAGTCTTTTTAAAGTACTAATAGTATTTCATTATTCCTCAGAAAAAGGTCTTTTCATGGTTTAATTTGTTTTGTTCAAACTCTCTAAAACATTGCTTTGGGGTTAATCAAAGAATGGAAAGTTTTAGTTTTGATGGAATATTTTTTGAGGCCTGGATTGAGTTAAACTGGAAGACATTTCACATTTTGAGCTGTACCGGACTCTACAGACAGAACTGTATTTCTGTTATCGGTCCTTTTGTAATCGCAGACTCCACCATACTGCTAGGGGGGTCTCTCTCTCTCTCTCTCTCTCTCTCTCTCTCTCTCTCTCTCACACACACACACACACACACACACACACACACAACCCTTGAGTTAGTGGAAAGCCATCACAACCCTGCGATCAAAAACAAAGAGGACCGGAGTTATTGCAAGGACGGTAGAGAAACAGACTGATTCAGAAGGCATTTAGGAGAAACCCTTGCTCAGCTTTAGATCTTAAAGCACCATTCTACGCACATTTAGAAAACAGATCGTTTTTATGGTAAATAAGTTTGAGAATTACTGTTATCATCCTCAAGAAACAGCTCTCCAGAGCTGTCAGGGAGGGACTGGCGCCACCGCACACAGAGAAGGTCTCCTGACAACCTGTGTTCTGCAGACAGAAGAGCTGGCTGCCGTCACAAACAGGTCTCACTTGCATATGTGTAGAGAAAGGGTTGTTCAGCCCACCTGGAAAGAAAGATACTACCAAAACAAAAAGGAGCATCACGTCTTAATATACTCTTCCCTCGTTTCAAAGCCTTGGGCTCATTTGATCTGAAGAATTCCACAGAAGCTTTGAGAGGTGAAAAGCCTTTGTGAATAATTGAAGACAAAATAATGAAACCCTAGAATGTCAGAGACATAATATAGTTTTGTAGAATTCATCACGGAGCTTTTAAATTCCCAAATACTACATGCTGAATAATTTATTCCTGTGTCAGTATGGGGCCAGCAGATGTTCTTCCAGAGCCGATGTTAACCCCCTCAAGCTGAAGGGCAGGGAAACAGGCCCTGCCTAAGATGGAAGGGGGCGCTTATTTTAAGTGAGGTTATCGTGGTATTTATGAGAAAATTAAAGCGGCTTTGGCAGTAAAAAAAAAACACACTACTTAGTCGGCAATCTTTTATCAAAGTCTGCTTATAAAGATAAGAAGCTGAATTTCCTGGAAAAACACAAATGGTGGATACAGGGGTAGCTGATAAGCACTGCTCTCTCCTTTCAGAAGGTCCCTGAGGGCTTTTCACTGATTCTGTCTAAGAATATCTTTTAGTGATTTATTGATATTTTCCTCCCTCTTTGGATCACTAATTCCTGATGCAGTTTTGATCTCTCTGCTGTGTTTTAGTTTCTGGGCATTCTCCCCTCTATGGCTCACCCTCTAAATCATTCACTTTAATTAAAATAGGTTATATACGGTTCACTTAAAGTAGAAAAAGGCAGAAGAAAACAAAAATTTAGCAACAATAAAGTTTAAAGTTTCACCAATGGTCTATAAACTTCAAAACTGGAAACCAATACCTGAGACCTTGTTCATTCACTCATTCAACAGCTAGTTGCTGAGCACCAACCAAGTCTGCACAAAGAGCTAAGCTAGGGCTGAAAAAAGAGATGTTTAATCAAAGATTCCAAAGACCTGTTAGACAGGGACATACGCATATACATGTCTAGATATTTGCAGAGGCTTCCAGTTCACATGGAAAAAATGATGTACTGGGCTACTAAGGAAAGACATGGCTCTCAGTTTGAAAACGCAGAATGGCTAGAATACAGGAGAATCATTTCAGGCTACATGTTTGAGCTCAGATTCTAATAAAGGAAATCTCCCAAGTGCTAGAAACAAAGAGGAAAAAAGACAGTGGTGAGCAGGAGCCGAAGCCAATGAAGCTCCCGGGAATAGTGAATATTGGAACCAATCCACGGGCTTCAGCTACTGCGAGAGGCGCCCAGGCTGCAGGCCTCAAGCATGCTGCTCAGTGGGCATGAACTACCTGAATGAAAACAGAGTTGCCAAATCTGCCCATGGAATAGGGGCTGGAAAAATTCCACCCAGAGTGGTAATGGAGATGGAAGAATCTGGACCACAAGCGTCAGGCATAATTTAACAGACTAAAAAAGAGACTTAAAAACAGCTCTGTTTAAAATGTTGAAGAAGATAAAAGGAGTTAAGTTTTTTAAAAAAGGATCAGTATAAAAAATGAACAGGTAGATTTTATTTTAATCAAATAAAAATTCTAAAAATAAGAAGAGGGGACCTCAGTTGGGACAGGGACCTTACACAGGTAGTCTGAAAATACACAGCTGATAACTGGTGACTGGAAAGAGCAACAGCCCTGACTGGAATGGTTCAGTGGATTGAGCACCGGCATGAGAACCAAAAGGTCGCAGGTTCAACCCCAGTTGGGGCACATACCTGGGTTGCAGGCCAGGTCCTCTGTGGGGTGCATGCAAGAGACAACCACATGTTGATGTTTCTCTCTCTCTCTTTCTCCCTCCCTTTCCCTCTGTCTAAAAATAAATAAACAAAATCTTTTTCAAAAAAAAAAAGAGAGAGAGAAAGTAACACAAGGAAATCACCTAAAATGCAGAAAAGGCCGGAGATAAAGATAGGAAAAAGAAGTTGAAACAAGGAATATGGAATATGATCATTTGAAATACATCTAATAAGAGTTAGAAAAATGAAGTATATAACTAAAGAATTATAAGTTAGAAGACATCTTATTTCACAAATGAGGAAATCACAACCCAGAATCATCTTCAATCATACAACTTGTTAGAGGCAAAGACGGCAGAACACAGAGCATCAGCTGCCCACTCTTCCATTAGCAGATGCCTACCCAAGGAGGGAAACTGGGGATGGACGAAGACTTGACTTGGAGCGGCAAACACACAAGTTATGTACAGGTTATGGATTATAGAACAGTACACCTGAAATCTATATAATTGTATAACCAGTGTCATCCCAATAAATTCAATTAAAAAAATAAACAACCCAATACAGTGTGGATTGAACCCACGGGAAAAAAAAAACCACATTAGCCTAAATTCCTTTTAAGCTATTTTACTGAGAATTTAAATGTGGTTGACATTGTGCTAAAATCCTTGTATGTCATTACATTTAATTTTCAAATCAACCCTATTATTTTCATTTCACAAATAAGGACACCCAGTCTCAAGGAGAAATAACTTGGCCAAAGACGTACAAGTAGTGAATGACAAAGCCAGGATTCAAGCAAAGTGTGTCTGCCTTCAAAAGCCACCCTCTTAATCACTGCATGACTCTATAGTGATATACCTTTAAAATAATAAGGCATCCCTAAAAAGTTACACACAAAGATCAATTTCATTGTATCACAGTCTTACTGTACGCATGGAGTATGAGTTTTAAAAAGTATTATAAATCAACTTAGTATATTTTTTACTATTGTATATATTGGGAACTACAGGAAGCCTTAATTTTAAGGATTGTATTTTTTGGAGTATTAACAATTTTTTTCAACCTAGTATTTTTAAAATTAAAATGAATGTATTAAATACAGACAGAACAAAACCCATCCTAAAATTTGTATGGATTTCAAAAAACCCGAATAGCCTAAACAATCTTGAAAAAGAAGAACAAAGTTCAGGGGTTCTTACATCCCAATTCAAAACTTACTACAATGCTACAGTAATCAAAACAATAAGGCACTGGCATAAAAACAGACACATAAACTATGGAACAGAATGGAGAACCTAGGAATACACCCTCGTGTAAACAGCCAAATGACTTTCTACGAGGGTGCCAAGACCATTCAATGGGGAAAGGAAAGACTTTTCAAATTAGTGCTGGGAAAACTGAATATCCACATGCAAAAGAATGAAGTTGGACCCTTACCTTATGCCATATACAAAAATTAATTCAAAATAGAACAAATACCTTAACATAAGAGCTAAAAGTATAAACTTCTTAAGAGAAAACAGAGGGGAAGAGTTTCATGACATTGGATGTCAATGTTTTCATAGATAAGATACCAAAAGCACAGGCAAAAAAAAAAATAGACTAATTGGATAGCATCAAAACTAAATGCTTTTATGTAACAAAGGACAATATCAAGTGAGTAAAAAGACAACCCACAGAACTGGAGAAAATATTTGCAAAAAATATTTATGGTAATAGATTAATATACAGAATACATAAAGAACTCCTATAATCAACAACAAACCAAACATGCAAGTATAAACATGGGCCAAGAACTTGAACAGACATTTCTCTAAGACATAAAATGACCAACAAGCACATAAGAAGAATCTCAATGCCAATAGTTAGGAAAATCAAAATCACAATGAGATACCACTTCATACTCATTCGGGTGGCTATTATCAAAACATGGAAAAAGAAAACCACGTGTAGGCAAGTGTCTGGGGAAACTGGAGCTGTGGTGCATTGCAGGTAGGAATATAAAATTCAGCAGCCACTGTGGAAAACAGTTGGTCAGTTCTTCAAAAAGTTAGACATAGAGTTACCATATGATCCAACAAATCCACTTCTAGGTATACGAATGTATTTCACAAAAATGGATAGTGGGGACTCAAACAGATACTTGTATGCCAATGTTCACAGTAGTACTATTCACACTAGCCAACAGGTAGAAACAATCCAAATGTCCATCAAAAGATGAATGGATAAACAAAATGCAGTATATACATGCAACAGAATATTATCCAGCCATACAAAGAATGCAATTCTGATACATTCTACAATATGGCTGAATCTTGAAAACATTATGCTAAATGAAATTAGCCAGACACAAAAGGGCGAACAGTGTATGCTCCCACTTATATAATGTTATGAAGGCAAATTCATAAAGACAAAAAGTAGAATAGAGGTTGCCAGGGGTTAGGGGAAGGAGGAATAGGGAGTCAGTACTTAATGGGTACAAAGTTTCTGTTTTGGGTAATGAGAAAGTCCTGGAACTGGAGAGTGGTAATGGGTTCGCTCAATTGTGAATGTACTTAATGCCTCTGAATTGTACACTTAAAAATGGTTTAAATGGCCCTGACTGGTGTGGCTCGGTGGATTGAGCATGGGCTGCAAACCAAGGGGTCACCAGTTTGATTCCCGGTCAGGGCACATGCATGGGGTGCAGGCCAGGTCCCCGGTAGGGGGTGCATGAGAGGCAGCCACACTTTGATGTTTCTCTCCTCTTTTTCTCTCTCCCTTCCCCTCTCTCTAAAACTAAATAAATAAAATCTTTAAAAAAAAGGTTTAAATGCTAAATTGTATGATACATATATGTTACCTCAATAAATAAACAAACAGAAGTAGTATGTGACTCACAATACACTTTTTTCTAATGTTATGATATAAACAAACATATCTTAAACATCTGTAAGAATAAAGAATAATACTACTGTACTATAACAAACATAGGTGCAAGTATTTAAAAACACAGGATCTTTAAATAATCTCAGAAAGCATGCATTTGAAGAAAAAATAATTATGCTAACATTGATTGAGCACTTACAACGTGCCTTCCACCATTCTTGAATCAACCTCATCACAACACTGTGCTATGCATTATTATTATCCCAGCTTCACAGGTAAGAAAAGGGAGCTACAGAAGTTAAAATCTATTTGCCTTTATCTAAATAAATGCTAGAGAGGAAAACAGTTTTAAAAAAATAAACTGGAGATACTTTCTTTATAAAAGTCCCCCCCCATCTTCAGTAAAGGAATTATCACTGAACACTTTCTTTCAATGGAAATTTCATCCAACACAATTAACAACTTTAAATTGATTTTGCACATAATTTTGTGACCATCCCTGTTGCATCAAGAAAAGTGCATCCACACAATACTTAATTTTTTTTTTAAAAAGAGGAATGAGAAAGGGAACTAATATTTTTCAAGTATCTAATCACGTACTAGACACTGTACTAAGCATTTTACATCTTATTTCATTTAATCTTCTTGACATTTTGTGAGGTAGGGATTATTATTCTCACTTTAAAGATAAAAAATATAGTGATCCAAAATGCCTCTGTCCACTACACTAGTCCCTCACCCACAGGGATATGTTCCAGGACCCCCAGGAAGTGCCTGAAACCACATGCTGAACCTGTGTACTTGTATTCTCTGTTTTTAGAATATATACATATGTGCGTATGTATACATATATACACATACATGTATGTATATACATGATAAAGATTAATTTATACATGAAGTTAACAACTCAATAATAAAACAATTATAATAATATACTGTTATAAAAGTTATGAGAAATGGTCTCTCTCAAAATAAATGTTAACTGATCTGATAACTGAGGCGGCTACAAAGTCACTGATGGGCAGTAGCATGTACAGCATGGATACTTTGGACAAAGGGATGATTCACGTCTTGGAGTGGCAAAGAGATATAATCACACCACTCAGAATGGCATACAATTTGAAACTTATGAATTGTTCATTTCTGAAGCTTTACATTGAATATTTTCAGACCATGGTTGGCCACAAGTAACTGAAACCATGGAAATTGAAACCACAGATAAGAGAGGAACTACTGCACTTTCAAATGTTGTTAAATATTCTATTTGAGCAGGGGCCGATTAACTTTAATTCCCTAGGGAGTAAAAGAACAGTAATCAGTGCCAAAAGCTATGCCAGATACCAAAGGAGCCAACATGACAGGTGCCCCAGCATGCTGCGCGGCTGAGTATTCAAAACCCCAACAGATCTCGCACCCAAACACATTGTGCAGAGTGAAAGATTGCCCTGCTGTACTACTGAGTCAAGAAGGGACTGTGTAGCCTTCTGCTCCAGCACCAGTCCATGACAGCTGAAAAGGCAGACAAATATGATGGCCCTGAGCCACATTAGGGGGACTTACACTACCCTCCTCTTATTTGGGTATAAAGCATAGAATCTAAGGCACCTTCTGTTGCTTTGGAATGAAAACATTTGAATCTCAGTTCAAGACTGTACAGAAAAATGACATGATGAATTTTCAGTAAATATATTAGAAAATGTTTAATTTCTCCCTTTTGACTTTCTCTTATTAACATTTCAATATGCTCAGCTCTCTTTAAATTAAAAAACTAAATAAAGAAAGAACCCTCCCTTCTATTTTATCCCCCACTCTTCCCTATTCTTCACAGCCAGTCTTTTGAATACGTTTGTTTCAATTATTGTCTATACCTTCACCTTTCATTCAATCCTCTATGCACTACTCCCTGCGTTACCTATTACCTATCACTATTACCTATTTCTTGGTGGCCTTGAAGGGGCCCTGAGAAATCCTGGGGCTCTGAGGGAAGAATTTCAAAATCAGTATACTTGGACCTGGTTACATATTTTGTGGGGCAGCTACATCATTTGTAGAGACCAGTGCAAAATGAAAATGTGGGTCCTCTTGTTGGAAAACAGGGAAAGAGATTTTTTGTGATCTCTCTCTAAAAAAGTTACGGTGATGTTTTATTTGATACTTAATATTGTACTCCTTAGGGCATGAGGATGCTCACGAGGCGACACCCATTCTCAGAGGCACCACCCATGATTCCGTGTGTAGGAGACACACCAAATCCCACTACTCCTGTGCCTACCCAAGTCTCAGAGGGTGGCAGCAGTCTCTGGGCAGTGGCAGGGGAGTGGGCAGCTCAGAATTCGTCCTAGGGAAGTACGAAGTAGCAAAAGTCTGGATCATAACAGTTCCATGCCCCCAGCACATGTTCCATTGCCCCATCTGACTTCATTTACAAAACACAAATTGAAAGATACAGTTATTCAGAATTTCAAGACAACAGTCACATAGCCTTAAATTCTAAGCACAGGACCTCCTTCTGAGCATGGGCTCTTATGCAGCTACACTGGCTACACTACAAAGTAACCACAATACCACCTTAGCTCTGCACAAAACATCCTAGTTCACAAGAGCTCCAACTCCATTTATAATAATATACCGTTTATAGTCTCACAGTAAACCTATAAATAGAGATGAATAGGTATCCTCATCTAACAGATGAAAAAACTGGCTCAGAATGTACAATTAAAACCATCCCTCCTGACTCCAAGGGTGGGACTCTCCAGTGTAACACGCTTCCTCGGCAAAGGGCGGATGAGAGAAGCTGGAACAGTGACCATTTCTCTGCATGGGCCACTGGTTTAGTTATTAGGTAGAAATCATTTATGTCATTACCAGTCATAGTTTTTAAAATTCAATTGATTTACATCCTAGAATTCAATAGCTTTATATAAACATGTAGATGAAAAAAGGAAAAGGTAACAGGTACGAAGTTAGTTTTCTCCCCCAATGTTCTCCCATCCAGTATGCACGCACCTTGACTCAGCACCCTGATTCTGTGCCGCCCCCCAACCCCACCCCAAGTCACCAGCAATCAGGCACCAAGGACTCCAGAGCCAGCAGGTGAGACCATGCCGCCCTGCATTACAACACACTTTCATTACAGGAGAGCTTGTTCCTTGATTTGGTTGGAGGTAAACCCATCAAAATGCCACATGGTTACTTACAACAGGATGATAAGGAGATACCAAAATCAAGGAGGGAGCTAGTTTCTTCAACCTGACTCTTTTTACTCTCCTTCCACATACTTTATATAATTCTTTCAACCTTTCCAGGTAATGAAATTATTGCTAAGCTTCCTCATGTTAACATAAAGTACTGTGAGAATTAAACTTTCAACTCATTTGTTTCCTAATTCAATTTCTCAAAATTCTCCCCGGAAAGCAAGAATAGAGCTTTTTTTGTTTTGGTTTTAGTTGAACTAATATGCATTTGTTACAACCATTCGCAGTGTCAACCCTTCACACGGGCTGATCACCCGGAAAATATCCAAGCAAAAAGAAGTGCGACCGAGTGTCAGACCCAAATAGCACAATCCCTCAGCTCGCCGGAGCAGGATCTCTCTCTCAAATACGCTGGCCACAGGCTGTATCACGAGTTCTTTTTATCCTGTTTCTAGGTAGAAATGCAGTAATTTAAACTGACAGCATTACGTGTCATGAAGTCTGTGGGTTTACAATTTCTAAGTGTCAATTTGAACTTCTGACTAGTTCTGCAGAGCACTACTGTTTGTTTCTAAATGAGGCAACTTGTCAGCTCTGCACACATAGAAGCAGTTAATCAGCAATTTGCAATGCAACACCAGAGGAATCAGCTGGTATGCTAATAGAGGGCCCACCAAGAACCTCCAATTAGGAAAGAGAGCCTTGTCCTAAACCAATAATATCCTCATATACCACAAAATTCACGCTCCTGCGCAGTAGAAGAAACATTTTAGGCCAAGGAACTTGTTGTTTTGAAGTGCCTGTCTGCCTCCAGCCTGAATCACCAATGTCCCCGCCGGCCCAGAATGGGAGAACTCCAGCCAGCGAGTGAGTGAAGACCACCATGCTTCCTCTCCTTCTTCACTAGTAGCTTCTGCCCAGTTCCCAGTGCACTCTCATTATTATCGGCCCCATGCTTGTTTACTATGCTGCTCCCCCTCTTTCTACGTGGCCCTCGCGTCTCCTGTCTTCACCTCTCCAAGTAAAATAGCACAGGGTCTTACCTGAGAAGTACCTGGTTCCTCTAACCTAGAAAACTACTGAGCTGTATAACAAAATCAGCTCCTAAGATCGCAAAATGATAATTCTAATAATCAGATTATTTAATAAGATCACCCCACTGCAAGAGGAAAAATCAGTAGTATGATTTTAATTACTAACAGGTTTAGACCTACGGACTGAATCCTAGAATATAGATTGGAATGACAAAAATTAAATGGTAAGCAAAGGAAAGAAGTTTTTTTGTTTTTTTAATCTCTTCCATTAGTCCCAGTGTCATGGCAGGATACAACCTTAGGTGTCATGGCAGGATAATATCATGAAAAAATGGTTTGCTTGACTCTGATAACGTACCCCACCATTTAAACAACCTTTGTCCTTGACTGCTGCTCAAGTCAGATTTTGAACTGATCGAGCAAGTTTGGTTTAGTGACTGTGTTAGGGAAATAGCTGCCCAGCCGGAATCCAATAGTCTATTTTCCCTTATATGAGACACATTTTACTGGAGTTAGAGACTAAGTGCTTCTGCATATGCTTCAGAGTTTTTCTTAGTGCTTAAGGCATTTGGGGGACATTCTTCCTGGATCCAATCACACTCACCTGCCTGTTAAGTAATATGTAATACAAGAGCAGATCCCAAGAAACAGAACCCGGACCATGATAAGCCCACGTGCCACCTGCCAACCGTCCAGGAGGTGCACTTTGGTAACCAAAAAACTATGTTTATAAATCACAACAGACTAGCTTGGTGGGTGCTATTCAGCTCAGAGGCAAATTCTGAGACAATGGAGTGGCCTCTTACCAATGTCAAGATCCCACATCTCTTCATAAGACCATTTGGCCCCCAGGATATGACACTGGCAGGGCCAGGGCAAAGAGCCCTGACCTGTGTGTGCTCAGGTTGCCCCTATTTCAAGCAATGTACAGGATATAGAGATACTGCATATACCTTCCTATTTGCAAAAGAGGAAGTCAAGACCCAAAAGTCATTTGCCCAAGATGACATGGAACTAACAGAGTCAGGTCTGCTTCTAAAAAATGTGATCCTTAACCTAAAACATTTACTTTTCCTCCTCCTCCTCCTTCTCTGTTCCTTTCTTTTTCCCTCCCTCCCTCCCTCCTTCCCTCCCTCCCTTCCTCCCTCTTCCTCCTCCCTTTCTCATTCTTTCCCTCCTTTCCCCCTCCCTCCATCAGCATCATCATCACAAAGCATCCAATATCTTTCTTCAAACAAAATCTTAACCAGAAGCACAATATATAAAACAGATTAAAAAGCACCTGCTTAGACGCAAAGAGCAGAGACAGAGTGCATGTGCTAGAATCCTACCTGCTTCACTAAGCTTGTAGCCTCCCCTGGGATTCAGGCCAGAACACTGTGACCACAGTGCCTGAGACCATGTGAACTTCTTACTTGAGAGCTTGCAATAACGCTAGTTTCCAACACTAATTAGGATCATCATAATATTTTCCCATAAAATTACTATTTTATGAACACTGGTAAAATATGCATTGGGATGGCCTTTTCTTTTAAACGTATTTTCTTGTGTTTGTTAGGTGTTTTTTTTTAAAAAATACTTTTTTAAGAGCAGTTTTAGGATGACATCAAAACTGAGAGGAAGATAGAGACTTCCCATATGCTCCCCCACAGGCACAGCTTCCCCCAGGATCAGCATTGTCCACCAGAGTGGTACGTTTGTTGCAACTGATGAACCTACAAGGAAAATCATTATCACCCAAAGTCCATAGTTTACATTAGGGCTTATTAACTCTGGGTATTACATGTTACATGGGTTTGGACAAATGTATAATGACATGCATTCACCATGATAATATCATACAGAGTAACTTTGCTGCCCTAAAATCTTTTGTACTACACCTATACTTTTGTTTGTTTGAACAAAGTCCAACATTCTCAAAGCTGGGTACAGGGGTACCCCTCTCATGAAGACAGGGATATTAAGTCTGAAACTCAAAAACATTAATCTTCATTCAATACCATCAGTACACACAACAAACTCTGACATGATAGATTTATTTAGTTGATATTCAAAATTAGAAAATAAGGTCATGAAATGATTGATAGCTATGAAACATAAGTGTCATTCCTAACAGCTTAGCTACCAGAAAAAAAGGTACATAAACCTGAAAACACAGAAGCAAGCTTTGGGAAACTATTTGTAGCAGAAAACATACATGAGAACATACATGCAAATACAAGATATCTATCTTATTCCCTTGGGTGACTCTTTTCATTCACACTAATGAGCTCAGGGCCTCTGTTTAGAGGCTGTTTCTGCAAATGCTGGAAGAACACAAATCTCATTCTCTTTGGTGAAATCTATTCTCATAAAAAAGTAAAAATTAAAATCTATGTGTGGCTATTAACACATGTACACATATGTATTTGTCTGTGTATTACTTCTCATCACTTCACCCTTCAATTTGAATTTATTAGTCTGTAGGAAATGCTGCCAAACATTACTGAGTAACACAATGTAAAAATAGTACCAAAATTAGATCATATAAACATTTCTAATTAAATCCCTTTCATTGGGATTAAGAATTTTTAAAAACTGTAAACATATATGCACCCAAATATATAGGATTACCCAAATATATAAGGAAATTCCTGGAAAACTTCAAGAAATATATAGACAGCAACACAATTATGGTAGGGGATTTTAACACCCACTGTCAACAATGGATAGCTCTTCCAAACAAAATATCAAAAGCATATTGTGAACTGAACAATGCATTAGATCAAATGGACTTAGCTGATACATATAGAACCTTTCATCCCAAAGAAACAAAATACACATTCTTTTCAAATGCACATGGAACATTTTCAAAGACAGACCACATGATAGGACACAAAACAAACCTCAATAAATTTAAGAAAACTGAAATCATATCAAGCATTTTCTCAGATCACAAAGGCTTGAAACTAGAAACCAACCTCAAGGAAAAAATTTAAAAATATTCAAACTCATGGAGGCTGAACAGCAAATAAATGGGTTGAAAAATGAGATCAAGGAAGAAATCAAAAAGTTTCTGGAAACAAATGAAAATAAAAACACAACAGTCCAAAACTTATGGGACACAGTGAAGGCCGTCTTGAGAGGGAAGTTCTTAGTGATACAGGCCTACCTAAAAAAGATAGAAATATTTTGAAAAAACAACCTAACCCTACAACTACAAGAACTGGAGGAACAACAACAAACAAAGTCCAGAGCACATAGAAGGAAGAAAATAATCAAGATCAGAACAGAATTAAATGACATAGAAACTAAAAGGACAATTTAAAGGATCAATAAATCCAGGAGCTGGTTCTTTGAAAAGATAAATAAAATTGACAAGCCTTTAACAAGATTCATCAAGGAAAAAAGAGAGAGGACTGAAATAAATAAATTAGAAATGAAAGAGGAGCAATTACAACCAACAGAAATACAAAAGATTGAAAAAAATTACTATGAACAACTATATGCCAAGAAATTTGAAAACCTGGGTGAAATGGACAAGTTTCTAGAAAAATATAATCTTCCAAAACTGAACCAAGAAGAAGCACAAAGCATAAACAGACCAATAACAGCTGGTGAAACTGAAACAGTTATCAAAAAACTCCCATCACACAAAGTCCTGGACTGGACAGTTTCACAGGATAATTTTACAAAACATGTAAGGAAGAGCTAACCCCTATTCTTTCTAGACTATTCAAAAAAATCCAAGAAGGGAAAGAGCACCAAACTCTTTTTATGAGGCCAGCATCATCCTAATCCCAAAACCAGACAAATACACAGCAAAGAAATAAAATTACAGGCCAATATTGCTATTGAACATAGACACTAAAATCCTCAACAAAATATTAGCAAACCACATCCAGCAATACATCAAAAAGATCATACACCATGATCAAGTAGGATTCATCCTAGGGATGAAAGGATGGTACAATATTTGCAAACCAATACACATAATACATCACATAAACAAAAGAAAAGACAAAAATCACATGATCATATCAATAAATGTAGAAAAAGCATTTGATAAAGCACGGCACCCATTTATGATAAAAACAATCAGCAAAGTAGGAGTAGAGGGAGCATACCTCAATATAATAAAGGCCATATATGAAAAACTCACAGCTAATATCATACTCAACAGGCAAAAACTAAAAGCTTTCCCACTAAGATCAAGAACAAGACAAGGATGTCCACCTTCACCACTTATATTCAACATAGTATTGGAAGTCCTAGTCACAGCGATCAATCAAGAAGAAATAAAAGGCATCCAAATTGGAAAGGTTAAAGAAAACTGTTAATTGTTTGCAGATGACAAGACAGTGTACACAGAAAATCCTATAGACTCCACCAAAAAACTACTCGACCTATAAGTGAATTTGGCAAAGCAGTGGGATATAAAGTCAATATTCAGAAATCAAAGGCATTTTTGTATACCAACAATGAAATATCAGAAACAGAAATCAGGACAAAAGTCCCATTTGCTATAGCAACAAGGAAAATAAAGTACCTAGGAATAAACCTAATCAAGGAGGTAAAAGACCTGTACTCAAAAAACTACACAATACTGAAGAAAGAAATTAAGGAAGACATAAATAAATGGAAGTATTATACCGTGTTCATGGACTGGAAGAAGTAACATCATCAAAATGTTCATACTACCTAAAGCAATTTATAGATCCAACACCATCCCTATTAAATACCAATGACATATTTCACAGATACAGAAGAATCATTTCAAAATTTGTATGGAACCATAAATTACCCCAAATACCCGCAGCAATTTTGAGAAAGAAGAACAAAGTAGCAAGGATCATAATACCTGACATCAAACTATATTACAAGGCCACGGTAATCAAAACAGCCTGGTACTGGCATAAGAACAGACACATAGAACAATGGAACAGAATAGAGAGCCCAGAAATAAACCCAAGTCTCTATGGTCAATTAACATTTGACAAAAGGGACAGAAGCATAAAATGGAGTAAAAATAGCTTCTTCAACAAATGGTGTTGGGAGAGCTGGACAGCTACATGCAAAAAAATGAAACTCAACCACCAACTTACACCATACACAAAAATAAACTCAAAATGGATAAAAGACTTAAATATAAGTCATGATACAAAAAAATCCTAGAGGAGAACATAGGCAGGAAAATCTCAGATATTCCACATAGCAATATTTTCACCAATATGTCCCCTAGAGCAAGGGACATAACAGAAAGAATAAACAAATAGGACTTTATCAAAATAAAAAGCTTCTGCATGGAAACAGCATCAAAATGAAAAGGGAACCAATGGTATGGGAAAATATATTTCCCAATGATATCTCAGACAAGGGTTTGATCTCCAAAAATACATAAAGAACTTGCACAACTCCACTCCAGGAAGACAATCAATTCAATTTAAAAATGGGCAAAGGACCTGAACAGACACTTCTCCAAGGAGGACATACACAAGGCCCAGAGACATGTGAAAGGATGCTCAGCATCACTAGCCACCAGAGAGATGCAAATTAAAACCACAGTGAGATACCACTTCACACCAGTCAGAATGGCCATCATAAACAAAGCAACAAACAGTAAGTGCTGGTGAGGTTGTGGAGAAAAGGGAACCTTAGCACCTTGTTGGTGGGAATGCAGACTGGTGCAGCCACTGTGGAAAACGGTATGGAATTTCTTCAGAAAACTAAAAATGGAACTGCCTTTTGATCCAGCAATCCCACTCCTAGGACTATACCCTAAGAATCCTGAAACACTAATTCAAAAGAACCCACGCACCCCAATGTTCATAGCAGCAAAATTAACAATAGCCAAGTGCTGGAAGCAATCTAGGTGCTAGAAGCAATGAGTGGATCAAAAAACTATGGTATGTTTACATGATGGAATACTATGCAGCAGAGAGAAAGGAGCTCCTACCCTTCACAACAGCATGGATGGAACTGGAGAGCATTATGCTAAGTGAATTAAGCCAGGTGGTAAAAGACATACCATATGATCTCACCTATAATGGAACCTAATCAACAAAACAAACAAGCAAGCAAAATATAACAAGAGACATTGAAATAAAGAACAAAACCAGAGGGGATGGGGGAGGGAGATAATGGGGAATAAAGAAGGAAAAGCATCATCAAGAAACATAAATAGCCCTGGCTGGTATGGCTCACTGGTTGAGTGCTGGCCTGCAAATCAAAGGGTTGCAGGTTCGGTGCCCAGTCTAGGACACATGCCTGGGTTGCTGGCTGGGTCCCCAGTGCAGGGTGTGTGAAAAGCAAACACACACTGATATTTCTCTGTCTCTTTAGGGAAAAAAAAGAAAGAAATATAAATAAAGGACCCGTGGACAAAGCCAAGGGGTGGGTATGATTGAGGGTGGGAGATGGGAGTGAGTGGGGCAGGGGAAAGTGGTGGTGGGAAAATAGAAACAACTGTATTCGAACAATAATAAAAAAATGACCAAAAAAAGAATTTTTATACTATACCCAGCAAAGCTATGATTTAGAATGGAAGGGCAGATAAAGTACTCCCCAGATCAGGTCAAGTTAAAGGAGTTCATCACCTAGACATTGTTATATGAAATGTTCAAGGGACTTATCTAAGAAAAAGAACATCAAAAATATGAACAAGAAAATGACAACAAACTCACAGCTATTAACAACCAAACCTTAAAAAAATAAAAAGACCTAGGCGAACAATTAGAACGGGAACAGAATCACAGAAATGGAGATCAAATGGAGGGTTATCAGTGGGGGGAGGGGGTAAAAGGTACAGAGAATAAGTAACATAAATGGCAGGTAGAAAATAGACAGGGGGAGGGTAAGAATAGTATAGGAAATGTAGAAACCAAAGAACTTATATGTACAACCCATGAACAAGAACTAAAGGGAGGGAATGTGGGTGGAGAGGGTGTGCAGGGTGGAGGGGAATAAAGGGCGGGGGAATGGGACAACAGTAATAGCATAATCAATAAAATACATTTTAAAAAAAGAAAGAAAACAAGCCCCACCCAAAGACAGAGAATGTCCAATCAGAGAAGCAACAGAGGTGCTGTTTAGAGCTCTGGAGACAAATCCCTGGATTCTAATCCAGTCTTTATCCTCCCCTCCATGTGGGCTATTGCTGTTACTATTAAGTACTTAAGTATAGTATTACTTAATAGTAACAGTAATATCCCACCTTACTTTGGGCTGTTACTTAACCTCCCTGTGCCTCTGTTTCTATATATGTGGAGTGGGACAATAATGGTTTCTTCCTCAAGGTTAAAAAGAAAAAAAGAAGAATTTTTAAAAACTATGTGTAAAAAGGCAATAGTATTTAATGCCTGTTATTCACAAGTGGCTTAAAAGCGCAACACAGACTATGGCACATATTAATAATATATTTATTAAACACCAATTTGCACGTGATTATGTGCTAAATACTATGTAAAATTGAACCCAAAAGGAAAGCATGTGCCACAATTTAGCAGCAGTTAGTTCTACAATTTCTTTCCTCTTCTTTTATATGAATATTTGTTGGAAATACCATTTTCAACATCCCTTTCTTGTTACGGTCTTTAGCTATTTTCCTCTGTCATTTACTAACTGCTTTCAACTATGAAAGAAACAATACCAAATTTCAACCAAGAAGACTGTGCAGTTATTAAAGAAACACAGAAAAAAATATGCAGTCCTAGGACTCCTAACAGCCTACATGACATTCTGCTCACAAAGGTAAACCAAATCTAAATACAATGTATTTTTTTTCTCAACCAGTTTTTCCCTTAAAATATTCACTTCTAATTTCCTCTCAATCACCCAATCTTCTATCATTTTCTTACATAATGAGTTCTAGCCACTATGACACAAACATGAGTTAGTCGTGACCCCTGTCTCCGCATCTTCTTAGGAGCTCACAGTCTGTTATGAAAGGCAAACAGGAAGATAATGGCAAAAGAAAGTAAAGTACTCAGCAGAGGTCTGTCTATGGTGCTTGGCGACAGTGAGCTTAGGCAGTGAGAGGTTTCTCAGAGGGAGAACTTGGGTGGACTTAAACAACTTGAAGCTTTGCTGGGGAAAGGATATCTCAGGCAGACGGGAGGAAGATCCTATAAGAAAGCACAGAGGCATGAAAGCTAACCACACAGTTCGGGGCTGAGAACAGTTCTGCACAGTAAAACCGAGGTACAAGGGCACAAACAAGGAGAGTTAAATCGGGACCATATTATTTTTTTTAATTTTATTTATTTTTATTTTTAGAGAGGGAAGGGAGGGGGAGAGAGAGAGACATCAATGTGCGGTTGCGGGGAGACATGGCCTGCAACCTAGGCATGTGCCCTGACTGGGAATCGAACCTGCGATGCCTGGTTCGCAGCCCGCGCTCAACCCACTGAGCTACACCAGCCAGGGCGGGACCATATTATTAAAGGTTTTGTTTATTTTCCAAAGAGTTTGGTCTTTATCTTTTCTTTTTTTTTTCCACAGTTTTGAATGACACAGCAGGAAAGCAGAAGAGCGCAGTGAGAAAATTTCACTGTTTTCAGACAAAAGCACAAAGGTGATACGGTGAAGAAAGGGCAGTCTTTTGAACAAAGGGAGCTGGGACAACTGAATACCCACGACAAAAAAAAAAAAAAAATGTGGATCCATACCTCACACCATATACAAAAATCAATAATCAACCATAGACTAAAATATAAAATCTAAAACTATAAAATGCTAGGAGAAACTATAAGCAAAGATTTCTTACACATGACACAAAAAGCACAATCTATAAAATAACAAATTGAAAAAAAATTAAAATTGAAAACTGCTGCTCCTCAAAAGACAATTAGAATTATTTTTAAAAAAATAAGCCAGAGACTGAAAGAAAATCTTTGTAACGCATGTATCTGAAAAACAACTTATGGTAAAATAGCTCTGCAAAATCCACAATAAAAAAAATCAAACAAACCAATGAGAACAATAATAAACACATATTTATTTTATTTTAAGAGAGAAAGGGAGAGAGAAAGAGAGGGAGGGAAGCACCAATGAGAGAGAGAAACACTGATCAGCAGTTGCCTCTCTATGAACCCCATCTGGGGACGGAACCGTGACTGGGAATCGAACGGGTGCACCTGGTGCTTTTTGAGACAATGCCCAACCAACTGAGCCACACAGGCCAGGGCTATGTAATCAGCTTTAACAAGTACTATAATTATATTAGCAACACATCACTCAAAAGAAAAGATCAGGCACTAAAATAGAAAGAATCCTTTCTTTATACAGTCTAAGTATTGCATCTGAGAGCTGGTCATGTTTAAAAAATTAACTCACAAGTTCTTCAAAGATTCATGCTTAATTAAAATATCTCTCATCACTTTTAAAAGAAAATGTCAACATGACTAGCATGTCTCCTTTCCTTGGGTGTAATAAAGATGTACAGAAATAAACAAAATTTACAGAACAAGCTAATTTTGGCTTTTACCATTTATGTAGAATACCACCTTCTTAAAGTTACAAGACATAGTGAAAATTATTTGTAAAAAGTTTAAAGGATAGATGCTAAAATATACACATAAGATTAACAGAAATAAATAGTAAGCATGAGATGAAATCATTTTACATTAAAACCTAATTCTGTCTATAAATCAAAATATATCCTTTCTGTGATTATTTTGTTTGCTCCCCCCGCCACCGCCCCTTATCCAGCCTGCTTTGTCAGCTCCCTCTGTGTGCCTCTCTGGACAGCTATGGCTCCCTTAGCCCCTTGGCTACTGATTGAGCTCAGCCAATGGGAGGTACTGGCAAAAAAGAGATCAGAATGCAAGAGGGGAGAGGTATCAGGATATTTAATCCTGTTCCCTCTCCCCCAACCCGGGAGCTCCCTCTCTGCCTCGCTGCCATTGTTTCAGCGCCTTCATTCCTCTGCAGCTACAGCTTCTATTACACAGCTCTTCAACAACGCCACCTCTTATCAGGCTTCAGTAACACGGCTACACGCTCTTTTTCTCCTGGCCGTGGGGAGGTGGTGACAGCTTCCCAGGATGCTAGTTCAGATACACCACTACCCTTTTTCAATTTCCTTAATCCTGCCCAAACCTCTGTAAACAGTGCCCTCATTAATTTCTCTTCAGTTAAACCCTGACTCTCTACATGCTACATTTCTTTAAAGCAAGATATACCTGTTCTGAAGAATAAATGAACACTTACACAATTGCACATACCAGTCTGCATTATCACTACCTTTACAATTATATATTTATCCAAAGGTTTCCCTGAAAAAAAAAAAACAAAGCTTACCTCAGAAGATACATAATCGCCTATCAAAGTAATTTGATAGGAAACATATATGCGAAACTTTGAGATGTTGAATCCAAGGGACACTAAGACTAGTACCAGTATGTGCATGCTGCATCTAACAAGTACAGGGACCACTGAGAAAAGAAAAGACACAGATACATAAGGAACTCAGCCCATCAAGGCCCTAATCATTCTACTTTCTATCCTCACTTCTTCTCCACCAAAATCAAAATAAAATATAATGGTTGTTTCTAAGATCCATGGTATTAAGTTATTAATTGCACTTCTGTACAGTGATAATAAATAGAGAGAAGGCAGAACATCCGGGTTTTGGGGGCTTCAGATCACCTAGTGTTAGATATTACAACCAGACAGTGAGAGCTCCGAGTAGCTGCACAAATACAAATCACGTCTAGTAGCAGCCCAAGCAAACCAACCGGGAAGAAAATTCTGTTGTTAGTTAGATAACGTGTTCTAAAGTAAATAAAAATGATATCTTGCTGATATTATCCACTACCTACCTCACTAAAGATCATTGAGAAATGAATGCAACATATTGATTAACTTTAAATTAAACCCACAACATATCAAGTTTAGCCCCATTCTACAGAAAAAAAAAATATATATATATGGAAATGATCCAATCATTTGAACAAATGAAGAACCAATATGTGAAATGTTCTTTACCTAATGATTTTTAAAATCATAGAATGTCATAGCTAAAAGGAACCTTGGAGACCATCTAGTTCAACTCTCTTACTTTACAAATGAGGAACGCAATACCCAAGGTTTAAATAATTAGTTCAAAATTACTAGCTAGCTGGCCTGGACTCTATCAGGCCTGAATCTTGGGGGTAAGTACATGCATGGCTATTAGAAGTATGCCTACCTGAAGGGCTGTGATTAAATTATGGAGAGAAATCAAGCTTATCAGCCAAAATGGCTGGATTCTGAATTACCATTATAGCCTTCTGCAATGACAAAACCAGCCTGGGGAATTTATGTGCTTTTCTAATACTTGTGAGGGAGCCATGTCCACCTCTGGAAGGATGTCTCAGTGTCCAAAATCCCAAAGGTGAATAAAAATTCAGACATGCCGCTGCTCGGCATTTTTCTTATCTCTGAGAACAAGGAGAAAGAGGCTTTGGCTTAGACTCAAAATGGGAACGACATCATTAACATCATCACATGCTCCTGTTGGACGTTTCTGTGCCCTGCACTGTGACTGTGAATGGGCTGAGTATGTGTGTGCGTGCATTTGTGCGTATGCACGCACACACGCACTCAGGAGAGGGGCGAGGAGGGGGGAGGGAGGGGGAGGGAAGAGAAAGGGGGCTGAACAAGGAGATAAGCAGAGAGGCAGTTTGTTAGAGAGGGGAGATACAAAAGGGGAAGTCGGAGAAGGAGAAAGCAGAGAGAAGCAGAGAAAGAGATTTTTTTTTAAAGGCAGCAATACACAGAAAAGGTAAGTTAGAAACACAGAGACAAAAGCTGACAACAGAGAGAAAGAGGTGGAGAGACACTTAGATCAAGAAAGACAGAACTACAGAAAGAAGGAGGAGAGTAAGACAGTGAAGCAATGCCATAAACCCGTGCTATCTATGCAATGTTGTCCTTGGCCCAGAAACATCAGCACCACCTGAGAATTGATAAGAAAGCAGAAACTCAGGTCTTGTCCCAGATCCGCCAAATCAGAATCTGAGTTTTTAAGAATATCCCCAGGTGATTCAGGCACTACTACAGTTAACTCTATTTACTCGGATTCATTTTAACTATCATTAAAGCAGTAAAATGGTCAGTCCTGTGTGCAAAATCCAAGGTCCCATAACTTAGAAACCCAGGATAAACTTCAATCTCAGTCCAGGCAATGTGCATGCGAACACGTAGAGTCAGCCTAACCTCCCCTTGCTACCAGTGTTTTCCATAGGTGTTTGCATCTAAGAAGGTAACAATACAGCCCACTTGCTTCCATTACATTTTTCTTTCAGGAGTTCAGAAAACAGGAAACCCTCAAAACTGACAAATGATAGATTTAGTCAGGTTACTCTGAATTGATCATTCTAATTGTAAAATTAGTGTATAGATGCTACTAAAAACATCTAATTTCCTTTTTTGAAAAATTAAGATGTAGTGCCCATCCTATGATAACACATGTATTGAAGACACTCTGCATTTCAGACACAGAGTAAATCTATAGTAATTTCACTGTGGGATGTTGTTATCAAACACGCAAGCACGTAATTACAGGATCTTCAGTGTAAAACTGCTGCCACTTTGGAACCTGAACATTTCGCTCATCCACACGGCCATGTTTTTCTCTCCCTACGGTCCCAGCCATATTCCCTGAACCCTCTGCCAGCTGCCACTTCCTCTCCCTACATCCCTGTTGTTCATGGTTTGTCCTAGTTACCTTTTTTTGTTGTTGTTGTTGTTTTTGAGGAGGAAAGTAAGTATAAGACACTGATGTCTATTTTTCCCAAGATTATGCTTTTCGTTTGATGTCCTGGGTAGGAGCAATAACTGTTCCTACAGAAGGACCAGGCAGGGGACTCTTGGATGCTGACGGTCAGTCGGCTTTGCCTTCTCCTTCTCCTTCCTGGTTCCTCTCAATCAAACTCAGCGGCCCCTCACCACTGCCAACATGTCCTAGTAGCAAACGTCTACACTGTGAAAAGCATCATGACTTGTGCTGTAGGGAGCAAACACTGATGTCAGGAGAACAAAGACCAAGACCACACACTGACTGACCAAGTGACAATTGCACAGGCCATTCCCAAAAACTAGGAACGCCTCTGTCAGTAAAATGTGAGTTAGCGAAACAGTCTATGTTTCTAGCCGAAAGTCACATTTGCCTGAACCCCTGTTTCTTCTAACATACAACAAAAGGCTGAGGGGTGACGAACACACAGAGCGGGGAGAAGAGACAGTGCGGGAACATGAGATATGGGTGAGCTCACCCCAAAGACAACTTTATGCTTTGTAAGTACCTACAGCTTCTTTACTGGACCCTTTCGCGTATTCAAATACCAAATACTTACCAAGCACTTACTAAATGCCAGGTACATGCCAGGTGTTCAACATATAAAAAGAAACCAAAATATAAGGCAAGTTTTATTCCTATTTTACAATTTTAAAAAAAGAACCTTGGAGTTTGACTTTCATTTTAAGCCTCTTCAGATACTTCCCTGAAGCCCTTCCTTCATATGGTACACAAAGGTTTGGTTGCTTATAAGCATCTAATGCTCTTTAAAAACATGAGAAAACCAAGAGGACTCCAAGTGCTCAGGCTGCTTTACTTATGCAGTAACACTTAGCATCCTAGGCGTTATAGGGCTACTGACAGACCCTTCCATTGGAGAACAGAGGATGAACCCCAGAGTCCATAGATGCCTATCACATTCCAAAATACTACTGTTTAACATCTGCACTCACTAGATATTTTATTTATGAGAGCAAGGACCACCAAATGTAGATTTATTAGCTGAAATAATATATAGCCAGTAGACACAGAAATAAATAAGACTACTGCCAAATAACTAGACAAAGCTTACAGGATGATTTGATCAATACTAGCTTCTGAAAATGGTAGCAATCCTCTGCCTAAATCTACAAGCAGTATAAATTTAAAAATAAAAAATAAATTGGTCAAAATAGGCTCCTTAACAAGAGTATAGCTATTTTAATACAAAGGAAGTAAAGGAGAAAAAAATCAATTACCACGAATAGGCCATGATGATTAACATATAATTAACAGCCCCAGAGAAAACTCTCCCCATAAGGATACAAAAATGTAGACAGGAACTATGAAATAAAAGTTGAAGGTGCTTTTTGTTTTTCTGATTTTTGCTTTTTGGGGTTTTTCCCAGAAAGCAACATGCAGGAACATGGACATTTTTCAAAGTAAAAACTATTTTTCAAAAGCAACAATAAAAAGTGTCCATTGTCTGAAACATCCTGCCTCTCTTCTATGCTTTAAATTCCACGGAAGTTATTTTGAGCTTATTGCTTTGATAAAATATAGCCATAAGCAATTATATTTAGTCAAAGACATTTGATCTGTAAGTGGAATCTACTAAAGCAATTAGTATAACTTCCATGAAATTGGCAAATAATAGCTCCATTTGATGTGATTCTAGAGAAGCTTTATCCTGAAAAGAAAATTCAGTAAATTTACCTACATACAAGATATCTGATCTCTCAAGAGTAGAGTTACACTTCTACATTTTAAAGAAAGAATTGCCATTTAACAGTACACTACACAAATGTGTAGTCATTACTCAATAATCACTCTTATTTGGGGAGTAAACAGCAAAAGAAAATTGTTTTTCTTTTCATAGATATCATGTAAGAAAATTCCTATACTGAATGTTGGCCACTAAGCAAAATAAAAAGAGTTAAGACAACTTATGATTCTTACCTGAAAGAACACAAAATCCACTGCTGATGACAGAGCATGTAAACCTAGACACAGGTCAAATGCTTCACTAGGAAGCCACATGAACAGTGCAAAGAACACTTAACCAGCTCCCTCATCACTCTCTAGCTGTGGCTCTGACCTTTACTAGCTGTTTACCTGTAAGTTCATTGCTTATCTTTTCCGAGTCTGAGGTTCTTCACTGGATAATAGAAACGAAGATTCAAGCACTATAAGATAATGTATGTGAATACATTCTGTAAACTATAAAGTGATATGCGAATATTACTAAGTTGTATAATACAATAAAAGCCCACTAAAAGGAAACCAAGGCCTGGAAAGTTGGAGTTAAATACAGTCATTTCAGTTTTGGATCTCTGGTGTGAACCTGAGCACTGGGAAAGCTAAGCCCCGATTACGTGACAGGCACTGTGCTAACAGGCTTTACACACACCAGCTCAGTGCATTCTCACAACACCCATGTGAAGTATGTGGAGTTTTTTTTTGTAAAATGAGGCAACTGAGAATAATTAAACTGAAGATTAAAAAAGGGGGAGCAAGGATTTCAATCTAAGTCTGACTCTACTTACTGTACGCCTAATAGCTATCCAATTCTGACTTTGAAAAAAAAAAAAAGGTGGGTTTCAGACATTACTACCTTCCATATTGATTATAGTATTAAGAATAATGCTTTAGGCCTGGTAAAAAGGAAGAGAAAAAGAAAGAAAAGAATAAAAATGAAGAAGAGGAAAGAAAAGAAAGCAGACAGGGAGACAAAGACACTTCCACTAATAGCTCTTGCTTTTTGATACCTACAGATCTGAGAAAGTGAATCAGAGTGAAAAGAACTGGCTCGTGTTCCTAGTTTCCCAGACTGGTTCAAGACATTCTCTCCCCCTTTTTGATGCCAATAGTAATAACAATTAACATCTACTAAGTGCTTAGTATGTGCCAGGAACTATACTAAGTGCTTGATGCCTATTATCTTACTTAATTCTCACAAATCCATAATCTCTTCATTTTATAGATGAGTAAACTAGAACATAGGGAGATTAAATAATTTACTCAAATTCTACCTCCAGGCAACATGTAGTAACAGGGAAAAGACTTATTTACCTAATTACTTAAACAACAAAAAAAACTAATGGAAAATATACAAGAAATAACAGTTTCAGACACTGAACAAGAAAGGAGAGTTAAGTTTTATGACTGCCCAAGCTCATTGCGTAAAGACTTTCAGGCTGCAACTCTGGGAAAGGGAACCCAACAAGCGCCCAGCAGTCTCCCTTAGTTGAAATGACAGAGTAGGGAGTTCCAAGAGGCCATGGTGAGCGGAATTCACAGGGCAGAACACTGGAGAAGAGAGGGCTGCACTGAGAGAAAACTGGGTATTTCCAGAGGGTCCTCCCACACCAAGTATTCATCTGAGAGCTGATCCATGCATCCATATGGGAAAGAGGTCCAAGGCTGGGGAGAGGACCACCAGAAAGAAGTAGGTAGAACACTCTCCAGAACTCACGCACAGCCATAAATAGTCTTCTCATCAGCCGCAATGAAAAATCCTCCAGGAAGTATTCTGAAGAGGACTGCCCCAGCAGTGAGGCAAAAGTAGGCTCGTTGAAAGGCTGCTCTGGTACCTCCTAACAAATGCTAATGGAAGCCTCAAACGATCAATCCATTTCCAAGTAATTTAACAGCAACAAAGCTCCACATCAAAGTTTAAAAGTACTTTGTAGCCCTGGCTGGTGTGGCTCAGTGGACTGAGTGCCAGCCTGCAAATCAAAGGGTTGCTGGTTCAATTCCCAGTCAGGGCATATGCCTGGGCTGTGGGCCAGGTCCCCAGTGGGAGGCATGCAAGAGGCAACCACAGATGATGTTTCTCTCCCTCTTTTCCCTTCTTTCCCCTCTCTAACAATAAATAAATAAAACCTTAAAAAAAAGTACTTTGTAAATACGAGAATACCTAGAATCCAACGAAGTAAAATTCACCATGTCTGACCACCAATCTAAAATTACCAGGCAAGCAAATAAGCAGGAAATTCAACCCATGATGTGAAAAATAATAAATCGATAGAAAACCAGCAATGATACAGATTAGCAGAAAAGAATATTAGGAGTTATTATAGTAATATTCTATATCTTCAAGAAAATAAAGGAAAACATGACCACATTAAGGAGACACCTGGAAGGTACTTTTTAAAAGATACAAATCAGAGGTCTAGACACAAAAATATAATGTCTCAGATAATAACATGCAGAAAATAGGATTAACAACAAATGAGAAACTAAAGAAAACACTGGTAAATTTGAAGACATACCAGCTGAAACAACTGAAAGTAAAGTGTTTCGACAGAACACCAGGGGGCTGTCTGAACGTCTGCAGGGGCCTAGTGAATGTGTAAACTGGGGTCTCCGAAGGCGACCAGGGAGAGGAGAGGAAGGGAAATATCTGGATACGAGACTGAAAATTTTCCAGGTTTAATAAAAACTATTGTTTTTTAAATAAAAACATGCAATAAAAACTACAAAAAGACACATCATGATCAATTTTTTTAAACATGTTAATAAAGAAAAATCTTAACAGCAACCAGAGAAAAAGATAAAGATTTTACACAGGAACAAAGGTAAGAATGACAGCAGACTTCGCAATGGAAACAATACAAGAGAGACAAGTGCCGCAACATCTTTAAATCCCTGAGAGAAATCTTCAGACTCAGTGAAACTATCTTTCAAACATCATATCAAAAAAAGAGACATTTTCAGACACAAAAGTTGGAATGGAAAACAGTATGGTGGTTCCTCAAAAAATTTAAAATAGAACTACCATTCCATCCAGCAATTCCACTTCTGGGTATAAACAAAAAGCACTGAAAGCAGGGACCTGAACAGGTACGTGTGCACCCGTGTTCACAGCAGCATCATTCACAAACAGCCAAACGGTGGAGGCAACCCACGTTTCTATCGACAGATGAGTGGATAAACAAAGTCTGGTGTACACATACAACGGAATATTATTCTGTCCTAAGGGGAAGGGAAACTTTGATACACATGTCCATGTTACATAAAATATGAACCTTAAGAACATTATGCTAAGTGAAGAAACCTGTCACAAACAGACAGCTACAATACGATCCCACTTGTATGAGGTACCCATTTGTCAAATTCAGAGAAGGAAGTAGCATGGTGGTTGGCAGGGAATGCGGGGAGGCAGGCATGGGGAGCTGTTGTTTAAAGGGTGTAGGGATTCAGTTTGGCAAGATGAAAAGAGTTCTGGAGACTGGTTGCACAATAACATGAACGCACTTAACACTGCAGAACTGTACGCTTAAGATGGTAAATTTTATTATGCGTATTTTACCACAATCAAAAATAAACAAAATTTAAACATTTTTTAATCTGAAAGAATTTATCATAAGCAGACTTACACTACAAGAACTGTTAAAGGAGCCCTGACTGGTGTGGCTCAGCTGGGTGGGGGTCGTCTCGCAAAGTAAAAGGTTGCTAGTTCAATTCTTGGTTCGGTCCCCAGGTGAGGTACATACAAGAGGCAACCAATCAGTGTTTCTCTCTCACATCAGTGTTTCTCTCCCTTTCTTCCTCCTTCCCTTCCCCTCTTTCTAAACATAAATAAGTGAAATCTTTATAAAAAAATATTAAAGACTGACAAAGACAAAGAAGGCAAATCCCATATTAGAGGCAACTTAAGAAGATACCACAATTGAGTGCGATGTGGGATCCTGAGTTGTGTACTAGAGCAAAACAAGGATATTAGTAAAAAAAATAGTGAAATTTGTATGGGCTGTAATTAGTTAACAGTACTGTGTCTGTGTGAATTTATTAGTTTTGATAATTATACCATGCTTACTCAAATGTTCACATTAAAGAAAGCTAGGTGAGCCCTGGCCAGGTGGCTCAGCTGGTTGGAGCACTGTCCTGTACAACAAAAGGTCACAGGTCCAATTTCCAGTCAAGGCACACACCTAAGTTGGGGGTTTGACCCCTGGTCAGGTAAGTACAGGAGGCACCCAGTTGTTGTTTCTCACATTGTTGTCTGTCTGTCTGTCTCTTTCCCTTTCTCTATCTCTAAAAAATCAATCAACATATCCTCAGGTGAGGATTAAAGAAAGAAAAGAAAACTATGTGAAGGTATTTAAAAACTCTCTATTCTATTTTTGGAAATTTTCTATAAGTTTAAAATTATTTTAAAATAAAAGTGTTTGTTTTTTTTAAGAAGAAAGCATTGTTAGCGTGTCACTTCCAACGAGAGTTAAAGGGCCACTGTTCATACAGGCGGATTAAGTACAGAGTGAGCACATTGTGGATCTTGGGGGGAAAGAGCGACTCTGTTCTGTTTGCTTTGGGCAGGAGTACATGGGAGAACACGGCTATCAGACACTGCTGGGACAGCATACAAATCATGATGTACACAGAAAGATAAAAAATGCCTCCTTCCCAAAGTCGTGACTCATACAACAGACAACAAAACAAATCCCTACAGTAACCCAACAAACGTGGGGATCATCTCACATTAGAACTACAGGAGGAGCTAAGAACAAGGAACACGCTGAATGAAATCCAGTCACCTATAATCAGTCCCTCTGTTAAAGAGAACAACTTATTGCTGAAGTTCTCTTAAGAAAAAACATGCTTTCTCCTCTACTGTTCTTGTCCATAAGATCCATGTTTTTAATACTGAACCTTCTTACCACTTTAGTCTGGAAAGGCAGTTGTATGGAGTAGAAAAAGCATGAAACTAAAACCAATATTTACTGATTAACTACTCTGTGTCAGGTACTGTTCTATATAATTTACCCATGGATTATGTGATAATCTATTTAATCCTCATAACAAGTCTAAGAAGAATGTACTATTTTCCCCACTTTCACAAATGAGTGTTCCAGTCCTGGCTTTCCCAGTATGTCACTGGGAAAGTGTCCCATGCCTGCCTCACCTATCCTACAGAGTGGGACAGTATTGACCTTGGGGTTAGACACATACATGCACTAGATTTGCAGATGTTGAAAGAGAGAATGTTAGGTGAGAAAACTGAACTAACTAGAAAAACAAACCACTAAAGTTTCTTACAACTCTATCATTAAACTAAGAAAAAAAAAAAAGCATCAGGAGACGCAGTGGAATGACTAGGGATGAGAAATATGGGGTCTGGACCCAGCTCCAGCACTGACTGGCTCTGTGGTCTTAGGCAACTCACAAACCTCTACATAAGATTCCAAACCAGGGCAAAAGAAATTACATCTGCCCTTCTTGATTCAGCAGATTATTGTATGGAATGAATGAGCCTCTCTTAAAGGCTTATTGAATATCTAAAAGAGATAAAATATGTAAGGCTCGTGGTACAAATCCAGTGCCCACTGATATCAGTTCTCTCTCTTCCAAAAATAAGAATCAAAGATGGAGCTACCTTATTAGGATATGGTGCCTTCCTGTCTGCTGCATTTTGGTAACCTGGCATTTTCATCCTGATGATATTTTTTTTGTGGTATCATACAAATGTTGGTATAGAGAGTGATTCATCATGTAAACTAAAATCACTGCTTGCAAATAAATGCAAACTGCAAATTATAGGGAGAACAGAGGTTTAAAAATGTACTTAAAAATAATAAAAACTCAAGTGAAGTCACTTCATCCAATATTTTATTGGAAATTGGACCACCTCCAATTCTTTTAAGGGTACCACAGTTCGGTAGGCAGATGTTAATATTATTCTTCTGCCAAAGAAAACTGCGAGATTTAAAGACTATTTTTTTCCTTAAAAATTAAACTCTATTTATATTTCAAAACACATATTTCTCAGATACCTCAGCATATTAGGTTAAAAACTAAGCATCCCTTCAATCTCCACGCTACCCTAAGTACATGTGACATGTGCTGGCAGGAGGTACTGAAACAGAAAGTGTCTATGCTTAATTACTTGGATAGAGAATAAAAAGCACACCAGTGGATGGCCAGCGCAACATTCCGCTTTACAGCTGGAAGGTATGCATTGTGGAAGCAGCGCAGACCCAGCAAAAGGACTTAATTACTCTATTGTAAGTAGCAACAGAAACCTTATTAAGGGTTGAGCCCAGTAGTCACGAAGGACGTGATGGTTGGTATGATCCAGGCTATCAAAAGAAACAAAGCAAACCATCCTCCAAACTAACCAAATGTCAAATTTAAGTAAATTCTCTGCATTTTCCCTCAAGGTACAAGTATGAATATACTATTCTACAGTATCATAGTAGCAATCGTGACAACTATTCCAAGGCATTTTGTTACTCTATTAAACTTGGTGAGAGCTTCGAACTGCTTTCTCCAAATCATTGGTTGTGTATTTCCTGGACCCCGAAGCTGTTTCTGATATGAACGAGGCACAACAAACATGATATTCACCTTGCGCTGTCTTCAAAGAATAGGTAACAGAGTAGACTTGATGCTTGGACAGGACTGTCTATGATCTGACCTTCGGTAAGTGCTCCTGCATCAGCTACCCAGCACAAGTGAGCAAGCAAGTGGGCAGGCGGTCTAGAGCGCAGGACATTAGACAAACACAGCGCAGACACCTTCACCTTAAAAATATTAATTATCGAACGAGGGTGAGAGTTAAACTAGGCCAAATCTACATCCAAGTGGCTATAGCAAATGGTTATATTAGATAAAGTAGATTTTAAAACAAAGAATACAACCAAAGATAAAAAGGAACATTTCATAATTACGAAAAGACAAATTCATCAGAAAGACAATATCATCAAAAAGTTCACGTACCCAATAAGAGAACTTCAAAATGCAGGATGTCATCTCTCCTGTCACTACGTAACCCTCCCATTTTCTTGACCCCTCTCCACCAAAACTTCTCTAAGCAAACTCACAGTGGCCTCTGTGCCGTCAGACTGATCAGTTCTCAGTCTCACCTTGCTCGACCTGTCACTTCCCCACTCTTGAAAGGTTTTTTTCTCTTTTGGCCTCAAGAGTTCCATTGTCTTTCCATCCTTCTAACGTCTATCATCCTTCCGGTCAGGAAGTACTGCAGACAAGAGGACAGATGAAGAAAGAGCAGCTGAGGTCATTCATTCACTAGCCGTCCCACCTGGTTTCCCTTCCCTGGTTCTGATCCTGTCTTCATCCCCATGTCTGTTGCTTCACTTACACAACTTCTGTGATGAAAACAACATTGCTGAGTTTGAGACACTGTCCTCTGCCCACAGCAGTGATGTGTGTATCCCAAATTGCCCACACCGACTCACCTATCTGCATTTATGGCTTGTGATTTCAGTGTAACTGACTGTAGTTACAACCTACAACTCTCAAGTTCCTAACTCCATTGAATTCCAAATGTGTACTCAGATCTCCACTTAGATGTCTAACGGCATCAAAAATGGAACTCTTATTTCCAACTTCCTCTCCCCAAAACACCTTTATCCACATTCTTCCCCTTTCTTAATAGATGGCAACTCCATTATGTCAGTTGCTCAGGCCAAATTAACTTAGTTCCATTCTTTTGCCCATACTCCATATCCAATCCTTGAGCAAATTCAGTTAGTCCTACTTACAAAAAAAAAAAAATCCAGCCCTGGTTGGGTGGCTCAGATGGTGGAGCACTGCCCCGTGCACCAAAAGGTTTTAGGTTCGATTCCCAGTCAAAGCACACACCTAGGCTGCGGGTTTGATCCCCAGTGGGGATGTGTACAGGAGGCAACAGATGGATGTTTCTCACATCTATGTCTCTCTCTCTCTCTTTCTCTCCCTCTCTCTGCCCCCTCCCCGCCTCCCTCCTTCTCTAGGGTCAATGAATATATCCTCAGGCGAGGATTTAAAAAATCCAGAACCCAACCACTTCTTACCACTCTGTCACTACCCACTTGGTCCATGCCATCATTTTATCTTGCCTACATTACAACAGGACCTACCAGCTGGTCTCATGGATCTGGCCCTTGTGCCCATATAGTTCATTCCCCACATATCAGCTATGATAATCGTTTTGAGCATCAGTCTGAACACGGAACTTCTTTGTTCAAAACCCTCCAATGTTCTCCCATTAGAGTAAAAGCCAAAGCCCTTACCAGGGCTTCATGCTCTATGCTCCTCCCAATTTCTTTGGCCTCATCTTCTACTCTTAAGTCCTTCACTCCCTCCAGTCCATCCAAACTGTTCTCCTTCCTATACTGAGTACTAGTACAGTTCTCCCTGAGCTTTTACCCTAGATGGTCCTTCTACCAGAACTACTCTTACCTACTCCTTTTTTCCCCCAGGAGCTGCATGGGTTTTCCCTTACTTTTTCCAGGTCTCTGATCATACATCACTTAAGAAATGCCTTCCTATTCTACCAAACAGAAAACTGCATCTCATCCCAATACATTTATGGATTAACCCTCTCCCATACACTAGAATATAAACTCCACAAAAGCAGGGACTTTATTTTTTGTTCAGTTCTGAAAACCCATTGCTTAAATAAGTAGATGCGCACTAAACATTTAGTGAGCAAATGAAGACACTCTCCCAGTCAAATGGGCATCTGCAACACCTCCTGCCCCTTTCTCTCCTCTTCCCTTCGGTCTCTGAGTTCCTTCAAACCTCCATCCGTAGCACTTCTTTAGAGTAAGAAGTCTGTGACTTTACTTTTCTAAAGCAGTTTTAAGTCACCAGCAAGACTGATCAGAAGGTACAGAGAGTTCCCACGTTTCCCTCCAAACATACTATAGCTACTCTTAAGGACTATTACGAGGAGTAAATAAAATAAGGATATAAAGCATGTAATGTTAGTAACAATGTACATAAGTAGGCACTCAACTGTTATGAGGTTTTTTTTTTTCCTTTTCAAACTCTGATCATGTATTTCCTGGCTCAAAACTTTAGCAGGCTTCCCATTATAGGCAGAGTAAATCAAAGTCTTCAGTCTGGTATCCAAAGACTTCCACAGTTTGGCTCCAACCTAGTTTTCCAACTTTACCTTTTACTAAGCACACCCACCCGCTAGGCCCACAAACTGTCTCCTCCCACACCCAGCTCCGTTCCCTGCATCCGCACACAATCAGCACGCCCTGCGCCTACTCTTCCCTCAGCATCCGCCAAAACGCTCTCTCATGCGGCATTTCTGACAAAACCTTGCAATTATTCCGAGCCCAGTTCAAATCCCGTTTTTTACAAGAAGACATCCACAGTTTTACAAGTTCACATTTCTCTCTCTTTCTCCTCCACTTTCATGTTCCTTTGTTTACGCTTCTTTTTCAACACTCTACTGACAGACAGGGACCACATCTTACTCAGCAATTAGCACAGTGCTGTCTCACACATGGCGTTCAAAAAGACTGCTGAGTCAAACCTACCGACTGCACGATCACAAGGTGCTCACCACAGAGAAAACTGAAGGTCCATCCTTAAAGTAGGCATCTATGAGTGGGAACTGAGTCAGATGCAGGTATTCTTTATATACTATGACTCCATAAAGTACTCTACTTTGAGAGATTTTTTTAAAATGCCTTGGAGTAAAAGGGAGAAAGCTGGAAATACAAGCGAGAGAGAACACTAAATACCTAAGAGCCATAGAATTTTAAGAATTGCGTAACTCCTCAGAAGGATTAAGTTAAATGTTTTTATTTAGCTCCACATGGAAAGTTAGAGGGTTGAAAAAGAAACTAACATCAATGACCCACCTTGTCCTAAACTGTCCCTTCTGAAGAGCTCTTTGCCATCTCTAAATTCCTACAGCATGTTGTTATTTCTTACAGTATTCCTCCAAGCCACTTTTAAACCTTTCATCATTTAACTTTATTTCTCATAATCTCAACTAGATGATCAAATCCACATAGGTGGGGCTCATATGTGCACTTTTACAGTCCATTCTGCTACAAAACATTTCTATAGCACCGTTCAGCTCATGCCAGTAAAACATGGAACTTGGTCCCCTGGTTCACGGGCAATCTTCTTCCTGGGCAGAGGAGCTACAACAGTAGGAACAGAACTGTAACCTTCCGAGGGAGAAGGAAAACGGCTTCCGCTAGGCTGCCTCACAGCTCTTTCCGCTACGTAAGAAAAATGAAAAGTGAACGCCTGCACGCAGGGTTAGGAGAGGCATAATTTCTTGGCCCCGACTCAGGGCAAGCCTTAACTTCCTTCTGCACTCACCTTAATGGTGACCCCACTGGCTCAGGGCTCCACTTTCAAATGCATTATCTCATATTTCTGCAAGTCAGCATTTTAAAATTCCTTTTTTAGTGCATTTTTAATATCTATGGCAACTTCTACTCGTGCTGAGCTGCCTGCCTGAGCTGTCCAATCTATTGGTTTTTGGGGTTTCAGGTTTTTTCTGGTTCCATGGTTCAAAGTTGCATAGATTTTGAGTAATCTACACTTAGTCTATTTTCCCATAAGCCCTATTATTTTCAATGTACAATTTTGTAGAATACACATGTATCGTGTTATAATAAAACACCTGATGACCCAAAGTCACCGGCACAACGCCTTAACAGGACACTTACAGGGTATTACATTTAATTTTGAAAACAATAAAAACGTTTTATTTTGCCGTTGTTCCCATGATATTAAATATTAAATCCAAATTCTGGGATTTGGGATCCTCAAAATCCTCAGCCCTAAATAAGGAGTGTGTCCTTGCCTGCTAAGGTTTCTATGTACCACACCAAAATCACTGCTTAAACGGCTAATACAAGATACAACCTACTGTTGTAAAAATATCTACTTTGCAACAATATCAGCATGACTCTCAAACCCCAATAAGCAATGTGGCCCTCTCTGCTTGGTGATGCTAAACTTCTGGACAAAATGAATGGAAAAACTGAGACAAACAGGGACAGTTTTCTGTTCACTTTCACAGCTGCTTGGGCTACTGCCCGATCTCCACAATGAGGGTGGTCTCCTGCTTTGTTTTCCTCAAACTGTAGCATGTAGCACACACAGCATTTCAATAGTGCAGGCTTCACGATACTGTGTTATTCCTGCATGCCCAATAGTCTGTCTGTCTTCTCCTCAGAACAATCAGATACGCACTGGAGCTGTAGCAGTAATTGTGACTCCTACTGAACCATCTACATGATCTACTTAATGTGAACAAAATCCATACCCAACATACCACTTTCAGTGAAAGCCTCTACACTTTATCTTTAATTTCAAGCTCCTGGGCAGGGACTTGAGTTTCATTCAAATTTGGAGATCAGAAGTTCATTATACTATATCCCTAATCAGGCCTGACAATGTTCCTTTAATCCAATTTAGAGATATGCACGTGTGTGTGTATGTTTTCATGGTAACAGTAATATGATCTGTTTCTGACACACACACAAATCTGCCATACATTTTTTTAAGAACAAATCCATTTTCCTTCCTTCCTCACACTCTCTTTTTTTCTTTCTTTCTTCTTGAGGGAGGCAGGTATAGTGCCAGAAAACATTTTCCTTCATAAAACAGCAACAATCCCAATAGTCATTGTTATTGTGTTTATATAAATCTTGTATGAACAACCCCTATGTCCTTGTAGGGCTATTTCACCCCTGACATACGCCAAGCAACCAAAATATTTACATTACAAAATATATCCAAACAAAAGCAACATTTTGAAAAACCATGTACCAAAGGCCTAATCCCCACTTGGATATGAACAGTGGCTTATCTTGCATCAAAGCAGACAAAATAACAAAAGTCACTGAAAAATTTCATACTTTTCAGAATCTGAGAAATGTTCACAGTTAGCTAATTCAGACAAAGAACAAAGCACCTGCAAGTTATACCTTTAGGCTCTCGATTCCCGAATTCTAAAATGTCAGCTTGAAGGCACTTTAAAGGTCAGATGTCCCAACCACCTCACTTTCACGTGAGAAAATCAGATTTCACAATGAGGAAGGGACTGGTCCAAGGTCACAGTGCTGTGGTCCCAGGTCTACTGACTCTCAGGCACCATGATGCCTCTTCTCACAGCTTAAACAAATATGTACTTTAAAGCAGATTCTGAAATAAATTGAAGCACTGGTAAAAGATCATTGATAGGAACTTTTTGCAGGTTTCTGAAATGTATATGTTAATTTAGCAACTATATCAATCAGTTAACTCTCTCTGGTCTTCTTATGAATTGTCCCATATATATAACACCAAGATGGCTTTCCCCTGCACCTCAAACAGTTTTGGCAGCCTTTCCATCCATTTGGATGTACTCAGCAAATATGTGCTACATTAAATATTTATTGAAATAGAATCATTAGGGAGGCAGATTCATTGGGAAAACAACAAATTAATAGTAATACTTATTAAATACTTGCAGGCGCTGTAATGAGTGCTTTACATTTATTACCCAATTTAACCTTTACCAGTTCTAGGAGGTGGGCATTATTAATACCATCGTTGTACAGAAGAGGACACTGAAGTGCAGAGATTAAATAATAGCCAGGATCGACTACCAACTAGTAAACTGCAGAGGAAGGAGTCCGTCCCAGGCATTCTAGCTCTAGAGTCCATGCTTTTAACCACCATACACAGGGCCTCTCTACTATGAAATCATGCATTCCATAAGAAAATATTTTTTGATTAGCTGAAAGCTGAAAGATTAACTAGACTAAATTTCATTTCATAAAATAATACAGTAATGTATGATAAGTATGAATGATATAAATGAATGTTAAAAACCAATACTAGGTATCAGATAAATAGTCTAAAAGGAAAACTTGACCTTAAGGAAGTAGAATTTCTAAAGATTGATACATCAAAGAACAAAGTATGTGTGTGATTTGGTGATTACATGTTCCACAAAGAGGCAAAAGAGATTTCACTGGCTCACAGAAAGCCAAAGCCAAAGGTTACAATCTCCCTTAGAAAAGAAGAGATATTCTGCTAGAACTGACTGGCCCTCACTGAATATGGCCCAAAATGATGCCTGGCAGTAAAAGTGGTCTGTCCATTGGGTGGCTGTTCACACTTGGCCATGTAGTTCAACTTGTAAAGGCTGTAATTCAGGGTTATCAGTTGGTGGATGCGAGTGTTAAACAAAGCCTACAGCGGCAACCCAGATCATTTCCTCCGCCCCCCACCCCCTTTTTTTAATGAAGCCACAAATTCAGTGGAGCCTGGAGATTTAAATTCTAATCATTTTCCCTTTGCCCTTTAACATCGATGCTCCCAGGGGAACCTTTACTTCCCAGCATTACTATTCCTGGCCCCTGAATCAATAACCCACAGCTCTAAAAGGCAAGAATGCCAAGTTAATGCTGCTCTCTCTCTCCCTCCCCATCCCAATTAAAGAAAATGAAATCTATAAGGCTGTGGAAGAGCCTCAAATTGACATACTATAATAATAAAAACCACTCAGAACATCTCAAACCAGACTAAACAAAATGCCACACTCTACATGCACACAGCAGCCGTGCAGTAATCCCGCTGACTATGTTAAGAATGCTTCTCAAAAGAGGTCACCTAAATCTGATACTTTTTGTCCCTGCTCCCCATTGAAACCCACCAGAGGCACCAGCCACTCACCTTGTTCCTCTGTGCACAGGATAAGATCTGCCGGTCCACAGCTGAGTCTCTGCATCACTTTGCACAGAGGAGGCTGGCTATGTGGTAAACCATTCCAATATTAAGAATAAAAATAACTTAAAATTTCAACTTAATGAATATTTATTGACTACTTTTTATATGTCAAACACTGAGCCACCAGTTGGGAACAAAGTAAAAAACCCAGTGTAAATTATAGTTACAATAAACTTACTGTCTAATAAGGCAAGGAGACAAGCAAATAAAACTCTTATAGTTCTTAAACCTTTCATAACTTGATACAAAGTGTTATAAAACTTTTCTTCCTTTACACCTCACTGACCCTCAAAACAGTCCTGAGGTAGGTAAGACAGTTCTTAAACTCCCCTCTTAACAAATGAGAGCACAGACTCAGAGTACAGATTTGCTATGAATAAGAGGCATGAGGAGTAACACCCCGGAGAGCAAGGGCCAAAGAAAGAGTGATTTAATGAAACCACAAACACTGTTGCATTGCAATGACACGAGCGAGCACAGTCAAGCAGCCGACAGCAGCTCTAACAGCGAAGCAGTGCTCAGAGTGACCGAGTACGCATACTAACTAACAAGGGTGCTTTCACAGATGCCCAGACTCGGTGACACTCTAAGTGCAACTCAACTGAAATTGTTACTGGTTTGTTTAGTGCTGTTCTGAGATTTTTATCCCCTTCAATTCTGTCACCAAAACTCAGAAACTATGCCACAAACATAAAAAGCTGAGAAACACTGGCCTAAGAACACAGAGCAAATAAGTAGTGACATAGAACCAAGTTTCCGATCTCTCATTCGGTATTCATTCTACTGTAGAACACAGTGTCTCAGGCGGTACAGAGGAAATCCAGGTCACGTGAATTTCACTTTGGGAAGACTCCTCTAATATCTCAGAGGCCTTTCAATCCAGGAACCCTGAATATATCCCAGGTCTCGGGCAGCCCCTCCAAATCATCCTTCGAACCCCACACATCCTCAGAATTCGGGAACCAGGACCGAACATCTGAAAGGCCCCAGACGATGACCTAAGAGCCCATTTTCCAGTTGCCCCGGGAGTAAATGTACCCAGAGACACAGGCATTAATTACACGGTGCAGCATCAGCCTTGTCCAGCTAGAACACTGGCCCCCATGTTGTGGGTGGTTCTAGTGTAAAAAGCATTACTTTTCCCTAAACAGCATAGCGCAAAATCGCAAGCCAAGTACGTATATCTGGGGCTTCACCAAAGAAATGTTGCTTTGTTCTAACTGTAGAGGAAAAATCTTCTGCATTAACTGACCTTTGACATGAAATTTTTAAAGAAATTTCTTAAGGTAGTTTTGACTATTCCATTGTTCACTTCAGGTACTGACTTTGGAACCTATTTCCCAAGTAGGGTGCAGCCTCATAACAATGCTGTGCCCAGAGCAAACATGACGTCCCTGCCACTGGAGTGCCCAGCCAATATTCCTTCTTCCAATTCCAGCTTACCATTTCTATATCCTGCTTCCTACTCCAATTTAGAAAAGCAAGGCTGCAAGAGCTGGTTCAAATATGCGTTTTTAAAGCTTAAATACGGACCAAAGAAAACAAAACAATTCTTTTTTTATTTCTAGCTTTAGTGCCTTAGCAATGCAAACCCACTGCATTGCTGCCGACCCTAATACACGACGCACCTCAGCTCCACCAGACCTTCTCATCCTCCGGCCAACTGTCTCCTGTCAGCTTTTGTTTGAAATTTCGTAACTCCTGAGGATTTCTGCCAAACTGTCAGTACCATGAACTCTGCATAATCTCTGTAAAATTTAAATCCCAGGCTGGCTTCCCCAGACATCCAGCTCATTTTTTTAAGATCTTTCCAGCAAAATCTGTGCATAATCTGAAAATAAAAATGAATATTATTATCACTCTAAAACATAATTAGGAAACTAAGTTCTCATAAGCACACGAATGGAGAAATTCATCATAAATATTGTCAGTACAAAGATAAGAATTTTTTTCCTCGATGTTTTATATTCTTAAAGGCACTGGATATAAGCCGTCGAGGCACCTGGCCCTCGGTCTGGCCTCCCTCCGCACCACACTAACAGTCATCTTCATCTACAACCACAAGGAGACTCTATTAGATCTTCCTTCCTCTTCGACAGCTGATTTTCAAAGCAGCCTTCTGTAAGCATAACAGAAGTATGTGCATGGAAGAAAACTAGAAAGTACAGATGAGCAAAAACATCTCTAAATCAACTTTCACATTCTCATCGCCCAGTGATCAGCAGTGTTTAATTTAACTTTCTGATGTAGTGATACGTCCTATTAGGTCTTCCCCTTTGCTTCATCTACACACATTCAAACACAGGTCTTCACCAAAATAACATTATGCTCGACCTACTCTTCTGATGCCTTATTTTTTAACACCTTCGCCTTTCCATTCCAATAACTTTCCATCTCACCTGATGCACAGACCAAGTCCAGGTATCCCAGATAGACGGCAGCTGGTTTGTCCAAATTAGCATCAAATCTAGAATCAATCATTTTTTTATTTCAAGTTCTCTCTCCCAAGCCAGACAGGATCTGCCTTCTTCCCTTTACTAATTTGCACACCTCAAGTCCGTGACCTAAAAAAGTGGCAGGACTGCCCTTCTAAGTCCCAATATATGTATAGTTTTATACAATAGTAATAGAAGTAGGAGCAGCAGCAGCAACTACAATAATACAACCACCTTGTCCTTGGAAACATTTCTTTATCATATACATAAGATGCATAACACAAAGTAATAACTTGACTTAGTAAGCAGTTCATCCTCAATTTGGAAAAAAATAAAACTTTCAAATTAGAGGCCATATTATTCACACTGATTGAGACCTGAACAAATTTTTAACTTAATATGTAAATATTAGCTGAAACATTTAGGATAGTCCAGCTGGTAAAAGCAGTAGCACCAACTCCCCAGGCCACTTATTAATACATTTCTAGTATTACTATTTCAGCCCTCTGTATGCTAGACAAGCATGTGTATGTAAGAAATCTAACAACATCCAATCTAATTTCTTCAAACCTTACATTAAAAAATACAAATATATATCAATCATAGAAAAGGCAGGACTTTTATTCTTATTTTAAATGAATGTTTCAGCTTATACAATTCCTGTTTACATTTGAGTTGAGAAAGAAAATAGGGGCAGTAAGGGCAAGAAAAATGGGGATTTGATAAGAAAGATAACACAGAACAGTTTACGGTCTAAAAAGGAAGCAGAAAGTTAGGCTGGAAGAGGGCCGGATAGGAGGGAAAACTCAAAGGCGTATTATAGCCAGTCGAGAAACCAATGAGAGAAAAGCAGATATACAGTAGCAGAACTGGCCTTTCCACTGAAGGCGCCTCCTTAGATGAGCAGAATCAGGGTTTTGCTTACTACGTACTTATTCAAGTTGTATGGACAAAATAAAAATAAAAACCAAGACTTTTTAATGTGCTTAAAAGAAATTCAGAGAAGCCAAATTCAAAAACATATTTGTACTCTTTCATTCATTCCCAAATATTTGGTGCAGTCCCCAACAGAGAAAGCACTAAGCTCTGAGAAATAAGCATGCACATGTCATACACTCCCAACGTCAGGATAATTATTATCAAATTAATGGTATCTCTTTATTAGCATATCGGTAGGATTTTTTAAATAATAAAATGTCCTTAAGATGAGAAGCAGGAGGAGGGAGGAGGAGGAGCAGGGGGAAGGGAAGGAGAGGAGAAAGGGAAAGAATCACTACCACCACAACTAACTTATCACTTTACCCAGCTCAAATAATATTCTCAGTGGGCTAAAGGCTCCTAATGAATCATCCATTAAACAAACTGTACCACCAGACTGCAGCGGAACATAGACGTAACCAACTTATTGACTGATCCACAATGCCAAATGTAAATATCCACTTGTCGGAAAAGACCTGTGCATTTAATTCTTAGCTGTTATGTTTCAGACACAGGATTCTTAAAAAATCAAATTTATTGGGGTAACACTGGTTAATAACATTATATAATTTTCAGGTGTTGACCCTTTTCTTAGATAAAAGCCAACATCTCCCACCCATCTGCTTACTTGGTCAACTTCCCTAAACTTGTCCAAATCTAAAGTCTGATTTCAGTACTAATTACACTTAACTATGGGCTCCAGAGATACAGCAATTTATAAGTGCCAATGCACTGGAGACTGAAGTCTTCTGTTTAAACCCCGAAGTAGTGGAGTGGGAAGAGCAAACGCAATACCAGCACTTTACATGAGCTTGTCATAGGAAGCACTGAGATGGTCGGCTTAGGCGAACATCTGTTTCCAGTAGCAAGGGAGACAGACGAAGGAGAAAAATAAGTTCCCGGTGTCCGCACTGAATAATGCCTAATGTGGTGACAGGAGGCAACAGTGCTTACAAGCACTGTCATTTTTAAAGCAGAGAAAACCAGTTCATTAAAAATCCTGTGGTGACACATGTAAAAATAACAGCTATTAATAATTTCCTTTACCTGAAATTACCCCAGAGTGTTAGCTCAATAACTCATTCTGTAATTCATTTTGATCATCACATGTTGTTGGTTTGTGATCTTCAACAACGTGTTGAAAGCTCGGCCTTAGCAGTCTGGCACTACTTCTTTGTAGGCCTGTCTGTAATTTTTTTTTCATCTTAAAAGACGCAACTATAGAAATTGTGCAGCACACCTGTGTCAGATCCAGGTTCAAGTCCCAGATCACTACAATCACCACTGAGGTACTGACCCAGTCTGAGCCTCAGTCTCCTCCTCTGTAGAACAGTCATTCCAGCACCTTCTGCAGTGGTGTTAGGACATGGAGTAGGTAATAGTGCCAGCACAGTGTCTAGCGCAGAAGAGGCAGTCGGTAAATGGTGGCCATTATTATCATTAGTGTTAGTAACTTCCTCCAGTTTGTCTGTGCCTCTGTTTCAGTTCCATCCATAAAACTAGAAAAGAACTTCAAGTATTATGCCCTTACAACCAAGACTTCGGGTTTTTTTTATTAAAAGTCTAATTATTTGGGAGTCACAGGCGAATAAGGTTTATACAACTTCTATAAAATCTCCTGGTTTCCAGAAGGTAGTTTACCTGTGAAAGTCATCAATCTCAGTGGCTACAGATACTGTGCTTTGATATGTCTTCATTGTACATCAGTCTGTGATTAAGCAAACCAAGAGACATACCCAGAAGTTTACTAACAGACTCTTGCCAAACCTTCCAGAAAGAACACAGAATACAATCATTGCTCTTTGCTACTGTCCAATCATCTAGTGTCACTGGTGCTAGATCCCCAACATCACTCCTACCAGGCTGACACATGGAAAAGCAACTGGTTACAACATTTTGTTCTAGCCACACACCAGTGGGTAATGAACAAAGCTATTACCCCCTTATAATATTAGTGATACTAAGGCCCAAAGAGAGGTGTAGCAGTAAAGGCCACATGCATTCCAAAGTGACACTTCAATTCATTAAGTGGACAACTGCCTTGATCCCTTGTTAAACACAACACCAGATTCTAAAGTCAAAGCATGATTACCATTTGATCATGTTACCTCCTGTTTAGGCCGCCTGTACAGATATTATCCTGACTCAGCTATCCCCATAAAGGCCCATTTTGTTCTTCCTCCAGCTACCATACCCAAGTGCTTCAGAAGAAGCATTGAATTGAGGCATCTTTGATTCCCAACATACATGTCAGCCAATCAAAGCTTTTAAATAGCATCCTGTCTCTCAAATGCCTCATTTTTTCTGCTTCACAGATAACAGGGGGTGAGAGACTACAGGAGAGCATTTGACAGGTTTTACTTGGCTTCTTGCCATCAAAGGTAACCAACTCTGTGTGGTTCAGAGCAGTGATGGGTCTCATTTTGTCATAAAAACAATCTCTGCAGCCATTCACAACACAGGTCTAAGAGGGTCAGTAGGAGCTGGAAAGGCAATGGGGAAGATAGACCCTTTATTTTTAATAAAGAATCAACAGCCCCAAAAGCTGAAGTAACGAGCTTCCACCTTCATGCGACTATGACTTGGTTTTTGATCTCTTGGTTTCTAAAATGACAGGTTCCAGAAGCAAGAGACACACAGCACTAACAAAAAGATACCTTGAATATTAATAAAATAGAGACAACTGGAATGTGCGTATTGTTTTTAAGACGCACACACAACACGGAAATGCTGTCGGCGGGTGTGGACCACTGTTCCCCCACACACTGGCCTGCCCGTCAGCCCATCCTGCTCTCCCTGCTGCTTCTCACCCACAGCTTATCCCAGCGCCCGGCCTCCCGCACCCTCCCTTTCTCCGCACCCTCCCTTTCTCCAGCCACCCTCTCCGTCACCTCCCTCCCACCTACTCCTGTTTCTCTTTCCCCTTATCTGCTCAGGTGTGCCTATTATGACTTCTTACTAGGAACATTACTATTACCTGTCCATTTTATCCCAACATCCGTTTTATGAAAATTATCTAGGGAGGGCAGAGTTTTAAGGAAGATGGACTCTCGGGAAGTAAGGGTGATCGCGATCACCACCACCGACGGTCAGAAAACTGGCAGACAGCAACGGTAGCATTTGTTTTCAGAGTAATACAGGGCTATGAATGACAAATGACTGAAGGAAGCGGGGGCTGAGCAAGAATTTTACTTTCTTATGCCTCCTAAATGCATGGCGTGTTTTTTTCCCTGTTTCCCCACGAGTTTACAGTTTAATAGTATGGGTGTGTGTGTTGCCACCACAGGTGACTTCAGTGATAGCTCTGAGTGTTGTTCAGTTAATGAAGGAGTCTCCACGCAGGGTTTTCTTGAAGAAGGCTTGATATACTTGGTATTTGGTCTGCAAGATTTTGTTGATTCTTCTAATAGAATCATTTGTCTGTTTCTGATAAAACAATTCAGCATACAAAAGTTTTTTAGTGATTTTAACTTAATGTTTTTGAAATTTAAAAATAAAAACATCTCTACATGCCTAAGAACAGGTTCTATGTTCCTTCTCAAGACCTGGAATACCATTATGTAAAATAGATTAAATATTGGTCATTCACTCAACAAATATTACTGAGTAAACAGCAGTGTGCGAACTATTAAACTAGGCTTCATGGGAAACAAGAGAGAGGTCAGCTGTAGAGTCTGCCTTCAAGGAGAGGCATTTATGTAACCATGTATATAAATGGCTACAGCAGGGAGAAGAAATGACCATAAGAAGGATATAGATAAGGCAATCTGAAGTTCAGAGGGGGAAGAGAGCAATTACAACGGAGGGACGGGTGGGAGAAGAGAGCAATTACAACGGAGGGACGAGTGGAAAAGATAGTGGTGAAGGATGGTTCAGACAAGAGGCTACTTCGGCAGGCACCAGCACTTCGGGTTCTATGAACTTCTCTGGGGCTAAATCCCCTGGGAACTGCAAGTGCTACATCTGTTGTTGTTGTTCTTCTTCTTCCCACCATTTCTCCAGTTACCTCTTTCATTCGCTGAGATGAAAACATTTTTAAAAATAAGGATTTAGACTCTTAAATTACAATAAAGTTGGTAAAGGGACTAGAATACAAGCACGATTCACTCAGCTGAACATGCCCTTTGTGTTTGATAGCAATAATCCTGCAGCAACTAGAAAACACACTTATTAACAAGACTGGAATTATTTTAATTAGGTGTCTCCACATGCACCAACTGTCAGAAATCAGACTGTTTTGAAACAGTTGTTAATGAGTTAACACAGCAAACGCTTTCCTGAATTGCAGGGGGAGTCCATGACTGAGACAGATGGAGAAGAGCCTGGCCCTGCTGTGTAGCAGAGGAACGGCCTTGTGGGCCTAGAATGCATTTTGCACTGGCATCCGGCAAAACAGTCCCAGAGACACCCAGGAAGACAATCAGAAACTTCAGCAACATCTGCTACACTAAAAGTTCAAAACCTGGCGCTAGTAAACATCTAATTATGGGAAGGAAAGCTTTAGCTCAGAAACAAGTCTAAATTTCAAAGTCTTAACGCCTAATGAGAACATCAGAAGTCAAGGTCTACCTTAGTCTCCCAGCTAACCTGGGGGAGTATACATTCTACTAGAATGTCTACTAGACCGTTCCCCTGGACAAGGAACAGGACTGACAACAGACTTCCATTATATGTTCCACTTCCTCTTGGAAACTGGGTTTACAGTTTACTGTTAATTCATGGAAATGCTTGAAACCTTTGAAAAGGCTGAATATTACAGAAATAATATAAAGGGTCAATTTTGGCCCTAGAAATTCTAACCTGTGTTAAAGAGTTTGGTATGTGGCCTGCCTAAAGGAAAACGGAGACGTTAAAAAAGCAACAATTAAAAAGAAATGTATTTTATGTTTTAGCAACTGAATAAATACTAATCCTTCTTGGTACTTCATAGAAAGCCTTACCTGTCTACTGAGAGCAAATATGTCAAAAAAATTGCACACTCGCCCTGGACTAGTAGCTCATTTGGTCTGAGTGTCATCCTGATATGCCAAGGTTGTGGGTTCAATCCCTGGTCAGGGCACATACAAGAATCAACCAATGAATGCATACATAGTGGAACAACAAATCAATGTTTTTTTCTCCCCCCTTCCCTTCCCCCACCCCAAATTCCTCTCTCTATTAAATAAATAAATAAATAATTTTTTGCAGCACACTAGTGTAAATTCACTTATTCTAACTTATTTTCTAGCCTAACTAGGAAGGAAAATAATAAAGTTTTCTTCCAGCCTGTCTACTCTTTTCCTGTACCTGGGACAAATATACTTCTGGAGAAAGTTGGAGGGATGAAAACAAACACAAGTACAGCAAATGATCATTTCCAAGGTTTATGGTATTCGGGGTTTTATTTCCCCAAGGCTGTAATGAACAAAGGCCTTTCCCCAGCATGCCTGTCTGGCATGCCCAGGCTCCCTGAGCTCCACGGTTTGGGAACATGAAAGAATTATTATGTATATACACATACAGTGTTTTATACAGAGACTTGGTGTTTGGACAAGGCAGAATGCTTTTTGATTTCCATAAGGCTGAGGGTCAAGGTAGGTGTAGCTCAGTAATCCACTTAACTACTGATTAAATTTGTCAGAGTTCTAATCTTACTGTATAAGAAAAAAGGAACTTTAAGTTGTAACCAGGAACAATAATATCTGTAGTCTGGGTACTTCTGAAGTATAATATGCACTGTGACTTGTACATATAATGAACACAGGAACTGGATCACCCTGGTGACCAATTTCTTATCTCCTCTAGTTTTCTAGTTCTCATACAGCCAATCACTTTTGGTCCCTGAAGGGGGGCCATTCTATCAGACCTGGTACAAGGCCAAGTACCACAGCCTGAGGGACTGAACCGAATGTCACAGAGTCAACATCCTCTCTAAGGGAAGTGAGTTGGGTGCAAAAATTAAGGCCACAGGTTATCAATTAACTCTTGCAATGATAAGTAGCTGATATAGCTGGTACTGCTCAATAAGAGCATTCCAGAAAAGATATTTATGAATTTTTAGTAATCTCTTAGATTTCAGTCACATTATGTACAAATTATAATAAACTCAGCAATAGTGTCTGTTTTTCCTGTTTTGTAAACACATTTTTATATAGTAGACCTAATTAATAAAATGCTAGGAAGTAGACTTCCTTAAAGTTGCAAAGGATTGAAAAATAATAATAAATTAAGGAAGCTCCTAAAAGATCACTATTGTGTGTGGCAAACACAAATTTTCACTCCCATTTCCCAGTGAATTGTTTTAGTTCCTCAGGAAGAACAAGGAGATTCGATCAGGTGTTTTCTGTGGTTCCTAGAAGATTCCATAGTTCTCATGGTAATGTTTCATTTCATAACACACATGATCAGCAAACATGTGAGGAGAAGTCCCAACTGTTATTTCAAAAGCTCAGTCTGAACGCCAGCGCTTTCTACATCTGTTCTGCATTTGACCACAGGCTGCCAGCGTGTGCTGGAAATCAACCTACAATTAAAATGGACTTTCCAAGCAAATCCTGAACCATCACCTCAAACTGAAGGGAAGGTGAACACGGAGAACTGCTTCTCGTGTAGGGCAGAAGGCATAGTTACTGGAAGTCTCTTAAGAACCAGGCAACAGAGTATTTCCTGCATAGAATTTCTTCAGATCGTGTTTCATTATTCATTAAACTTGGAGCCGAATCCTTTCTGAGCTACCGCAGGGTGAAGAAATCAGTTCCAAGCTTCCAGCTGCAATTTATGACTCTTATCCTTGCTTCCTTGTCCTCCCTGCAATGTTATACAATATCCGCCTTCAAGATGTGGGAGTTTCACTCTGCCCTTCTCCTACTGTAAAAAATTGGTGATAATCATTGGAAGAAAAATAACAATTGTTAAATCATATAGTTCTAAACCTAAAACTGAAAGAGAGGTCACTCTCATAATCACGCCTATTGTTTAGCGATTCCTATATTACTGAAGAGCTGGGAAAAGTGCATCTTTCGGGATAAAAGAAATACAGTGCAGGGAGGCCATCTAATTCAGCCTCCCACTTGATGCCTAAACCCCGTCAACAGCACAAAGTGGAGCACCTCCAGCAACAGAAAACACTACTTCCAGAGGGAGGGCTTCCTATCTTGAAACCATTCTACCTGAAAGTTCTCTCTTATGTGAGGCAAATAAGCCAAAACATGTTCCTGTTATTCCCACCAACTGGTCCTTGCAATATTTTTAAAGGAATAATTCAAATACCATAGAATTTACCCCTCGCACACCTTTTAAGACAATGTGAAACACAGTAATCCTTCAAATATTTGGGGACATTATTACATGCCTCTTACTATTACTAAATACATTCATTTCCTTCTGCCATTCCTTATTGGAAATAGTTTAAAAGCTGCCCGTCTTCTACCATCTTGCCTGCAGTGGCTATCCTGAGCATGCTCCAGTGTAGAAGAACATTCATCTTAAAGTTACTTATTCTTTACTATAAACATGCTCAATAATGTATAAAAATAAATTATGACACTCTAATGAACATTTAATTGTGAGAAATAACATAGACTGCATAAGTGAGAAAAAAGGAAATTGTGACATTCAAGCACAGACCCTAGTAATCAATTATGACATCTGGGATTCAAAAAGAGTGAGTTCATTCAGAAAGAGGGAGCAGCCAAGAGACACTAAAGGAACGTGAGGACACCAAAACTGGTATTCAGAAAGATGCAATCAGGAAAGTATTTGAATTAAGAGTTTAGGATATACTTGTGAGGATAAAAAGATAAAATGTCTAGAAATAGAGAAAAATAATTTAATGATCTAGCAAGTAAAGTGAATATATGGGGTAGAAGTCTTTCTTTTTTCAATTTTTTGAAGAAAAAAAATTCATCTTTAATAATGTAAAATTCAATCTACAATTTTTTCATTAATAATTCTCCTCTACTTGGATGGAATTAAAATAATCAAAACAAAGATAATCTGAATAACTGTTTCTAAAACAGTAATTTGGGTGTGCTATTGGGTAAGACTTAATTTTTTCTCAATTCCTTTATTTCCAAGTTTGTAAAAAAAGTAACAGACTAAATTCTCTTGCCTTACAGATAAATTTTTAAATATTCTAATGAAAATCTGTTCAGAAAACATTACCTTTTATAAAAAAACATATTCAGCAAAACTCCAGATCAAATTCTTCCAACAGATTTTGGATAAAAGTATTACATTTTTATGATGTTTTGTCACCCTTAAAATGTCTCTCAAGTCCAGCTGCAGCCAGTGACTGCCACACCTGGGGACCCTAGCATTCTGGAGCCAGGAAAAGCAACTGCAGTTATTCCACTCTTAAAGAAGGCATTCCCACTCTGTTGAGTCGTGCTTATTGTATTTGGTAACCTAAAAGCAAGCTTCTTCCAATAATCCATTCCCAAAACACAGTCTTGGAAAAGAATTTTGGTTCAGAACATCATCATCCTTATCCAACCTCAGGACCTCAAAGAGGTTCTGCAAAAAGTGTCCCTCCCGCAAGAGTTCATCAGAAAGCAGTGCTCATAAGGAGCGCCATGTTCCTTGAGAACTATAGCCTCTCCAAAAAGATACAGAATTAAGTGATGGCTGCAGGAAAGCACTGGTTTCATAGCAACAATTGTAATGTCAGTCCAATGGCCTTTACTGCTGATGACCTCCACTGGTTGCAAAGACAGTGTAAGCAGGGCCTTATAAAAGAGTAGTCCCAGCCACTTCAGGAACTACAACTACTGCTAGGTAGCAGTATACAAGCAGAAACAAATGTTATATCTGAAACACTTGTTTTCCTTACAAGGATATGAAGAACAACCAAAACAAAAGTCCTTTGTTGCCAGTCTGAGATCTGGCAACAAAATTATAACATTCAAGTCTCCAGGATCCTGCTCTCCAAAAGTTCTAAAACTCTGCTGGATTTATTTCAAAATAATCAAATATTTTAAACCACTGTAATTTCAGAGTAATAAGAAGAGTATAGTCACATAAAAGTTATGAGGAGAGAATAGTAAGGCAAGTTCTACAAGTAGGTTGAGAAGTCGCTAACCCTTATACTCTGTTCTAGCTGGAGAGGAAAGCTAGGACTTCATAAGCCCCAAGATACGCCTCGATAAAGGACACCTGAAGATCTGTCATGTAGAAGATGAGTGAAGGCTCTGCCAGATGGTCAGAATCAACATCTCAGTCCAGCTTCATTCCCCCTTGAGTAGAACTATTGCAAAGTGCTTCAGGTGGTCAGCAGATCTTCCTGCTACCCCTTCTCCAAAGCTACTCCTTGCCAGTTCATCTTCTGCCAAGCAGCAAGAGAAACAGAAACAGAAGAGATAGTCAAGGTTCTCTACCAAATTTGGAAAAAATTTCTTGGATGTTCACTGGCTTCTAAAAAAAACCCAAACTCCTTATTTTGGCATACCAAGCCTTCAATATCTTTCCTGCCTGGCCTCCTTAAACTTCCCACCAAACTAATTAAGATCCCCCACAGTGATCTTCTCCACCTACCAGGTGAGCCAGGTGTTTTCACAATTCTGTGCCAGACAGATATACCCTTCCCTCATCCTTCCTCCCCCTGACATTGTTTTCCTCCCTCTTTGGTGCCAGCGCTGCTCTGAGTTAGCTTCTTACCCTACTGCTCTTCTGTTCATTTTCCAGTATTAGCACACACCGTAGTTTTCTATAATACTTTCTGTCTTAAGAAATGGTGATGCTTGTTGAAAGAATAGGCAGGGAATGGGTCAGGTGGGCTGCAAGGAGATAGGAATACAAAAACGGTTGTAGACAAACTTTCTCAATTTAATGTATGTTATCTAAACCTCTGGCTGCCAGCTGTTTGAAAAATCACCGCACTTGCGACATTGTTTAGATTTCTGATGCTGGGAGCACATTCAGCTGGGCTACTAGGAAGAATCCAGGCACCGGTGTGCTTCATGAGTCCTCAGCCATCTGACTACTGCTAGGTGTCTGAGGTATTACTGAAAAACGTGAATTGGAATTTATCTTCATGAAACACAGAGATAAAAAATTAAATGCTACAATGAACTCTGGTACTTATACTGACACCAGAAGCAACCTCGAAGGCAGCTGTAAGGGTTAAAGAAAATCAATTTTGTTATTTTAAATATTTAACACAGGAGTAATACCTTATACTTCAAAGTGCCTTGCCAAAATTATTTAGAATGCTAAAAAAACAAATCTGTGTTTTCAGAAATGTTTAATTAAGATTGAAGCTTCAAAAGAAAACAACGGGTAACTCCCCCCACTGTTCCCGTGAGCTGCGTTCCATCTCACTGGTGATGATGCTGACAGCAAACTCAGAGGAGTAATGGAGTAATATTTGCTTTGGGTTGTTCAAAAGCAAAGTATGACAACAGCCAAATGACATTAACACCAACCAAGAGGCAGAAAGCCAACATATCATAAAGCTTTAAAGGAGATATTGTAAATGATGAGAGAACACACTACTAATTCAACTCAGAAACAATTCTCTACTTAATGCACTATGCAACCCAGGCACATGTCAAAACTTAGAGGAGCTTAACTATTCTTCTTATTTTCACCTATTTCTGCCTGTCAATCAGTAATATGTCACATCATTGCCTAATTTTCTGTGCTACGCAGCAAATCTGAATGGAGCCTTAATTTCTTTTCCAAGGAAAATGAGTACGCGAGAGAAAAAAGGCTGCATTCTGGCTTGATCTCCTTTGGCTGGAATTCACACCAGGAAATGACCTTTCCGAAGCAAACACCCTGCACAGATGCAGCACAGCTCCCTGGAGAGCAACAGTAAATCTGAAGTCGATCGGACTGCAACTGGGGAGTGCCTGCAAGAAGGAATATTTGAAACATCTGGGATACTAACTGCAACCCTCTAGAAGAGTGTAAGGTGAAGGAGAGTGTGAGGAGACCCCCGCGTCTACTGTTCAAAGGAGACACTTCATGTGACACGGAGGTATCTCAGGGTTGAGAAGTCGGTTCTGAGTTGAAACTGCAGCAAAGTTTGCCTGTGGTGGGAAAAGCATTCTCACTGAAGACACACCGGTGGAGGCACGTGCTTGGGAGATGAAGGGGCACTGCAGACAATCGGGGCGGGGCGGGGGGGACAGGAGCAATCATCGAAATAGCCAAGCTGTCTGTCCAAACGTGTACGTTAGCAGGTGGGGAGGGAGAAGAATTGAAGAGAGAAAGACAAAACAGGGATGGGAGCCAGTCCCTGAGGGAGGAAAAGTGAATACGCAATGGTCTAAACACCAAGAGGGGAGCAAAATTCTGACAGTTGTCCAAAACTCCACACAGTCTGTGTAGTTCAAACAATTTCTAATTTTGTACAGAAACTTCAAGAAATGTCTTCCTTTGAAATAAATGTAGTAAGCAATAACCAGTACAATATTACAACTTTTAAAAACATGTAATCAAGTTACACAGACTTGATTTACTTTTAATATTTTAATTGCACAATTTGTTGAATTATGGAAAAACCAATGATCTAAAACTGCACTCAACCAGGATATCTGAGTCCGGGTCTCAGAGTCCGAATCACAAGCTTAATTACAACTGGCCCAATAGGAGCGCTGCCAGATGGACTGAGAAGTGGCTCTGAGATCACACAGGAAAATGACAAAGGGAAACATGTCAGATGGGAAGCGGGTCTGTGGCATGTGCCAGGGTTGGTATTGAGTCTAAGTTTAATTAACACATTCCTTAAATGACAAGAGGAATGTAAGATAATATCAGATAAATGAAATTCCCTTGAGATAAATAAGAGAAATTTTAACCGGAGAAACAATTACAGAAAAGTGGAGACTATCGTTTGGAGGCATGCAGATAAGCAATTTTAATTTGTATTAGAAAAAAATATATATGGTACAGATTTCAAAGAAAAATCTATCATTTTATTGAATCAGAATGAAATGTATGTTCATTGGGACTGACTCCTGAACTATGGTGAAATCACATTTAGAAATGAATAAAAAAAAAGTTTAAATAGAGATTTACTTATAATAGACCACAGCAACCAAAAGGTAAATATGATTTGAGACTCCCTTTTACAGAGGTGATAACAAGGCATTGCTTCACAGCTTCCCAAATGCTTTCACATATATTATCCCTTGAGATCCTCACAACAGCCCTCTGAGACAGGCAAGGTTCCTACCCAGTTTTACAGATAAGAAGCCTGAGGCTCTGACTAGATACACAACCCGCCTGTGCTCATAAAGGGAGGACACAGAAGATGTGCCAGCAAACCTCAGCCTGCTGGTTTCAATTCCAACAAAAGGAAAGAGGCCACATCACTGGGCGGAAAGCTTAAGCTGCTACAGTCGTAACTCTTCCTTGAGTGTTTTATTGGGCACTTCACGCTCAAAATTGGGCAAAATCCAAATAATAATGCAACTTATTAAAAGGGTCAAAATAATTCCAAATAAACTTTTAAAACACTGCAAATACAAATGTATATATTTTCCACATTTTGCAACCTTCAATAAAAAGTTCAAGAATGTATATATTTACAAAGGGCATAGAATTTCTGGAGAAGTCCTTGAGTAAGGAGAGAACCTAAATGCTTTCTTTTAAAGAAGTTCCAACATTTCCAGATTAAAATTTAAATTTTCCTAAATATCCCTCTATCTATGAAAGAAGGCTCTATTTTTTTAAAAGTGGCCTGATTTTTCATTATGCAAGTATAAAAACTCTAAACACATTGGAGAAGCTGATCTCAATGGTTATAAGGAATATATTCAATTGTCTTATTCTCCACCTCTGGTCCATTAATTACACCATAGCAGATCGCACTATTCTATGGATTGATGAGTTGTTTTTTCCTTTGCCCTTTGAAAGATTTCCTCTGAGCAAAACTATTTGTTAATTGGCAGGCTATTAGAGAAACGTATCATACTGGTACAGTCACAGTTCCCTACAGAATTGTCAACAGTCTCAGCAGGCGCTGTCCCTCCGAGCGTCCACCTGAAATGGTGAAAGTTACTTGACTATCATGTGGTCCTTACGCACTGAATATAATACTCCCCCTCCACACCCAGAGAACTTTCACTTTGCCAGAGACCAACCAGAGGGAGATCTGCCAGGCTGTAAACCAGAACTTGTTGTTGTCGTTGTTGTATTCCTAGAAAATTCCTTTCTATGACCATCAGTCTACTGCTTCAATAAAACACAAGTTAGGGTGAGCTCCAGCAACACGGTGTGGCTCCCTTTCATCTCTGCAAGGTTTTTTTAAGCTACCCTACCAACCCTCACGAGTCTTTTGGGAAGGCACAGCACACCACACTGGAACAAAGGCTGGGGGAGATAGTAGCGTGCTCTGTGAAGAGAGCTCGCACACGGGAACCGCACAGGAAGGCCGCAGTGAAAGGAAAGATTTAGAACTCCTTCGATAAAACTTCACTGTGCTCACTCGGTCAGCAAATACGCACTGAATGCCTTCTCTCTATATAAGGGGCACATTCATAGTAAATGACAATCCACAGTGCAGCCATAATGTTAATAACTTTCCATAAAGCAATTTTTCAAAGGAGTTTCTTTTAACATAGTCATTTTCTCCCTCGTTTAGACAAAACTCAGAAGTAGACATTGCTTGCACAATTCCGATGAGAAGTACCTTATGTTGACACAGATCTTAGGAAAAAGAATGAAATCACTGTGTTCTATGTTGGAAAGGAGTTTTTAAAAGGCAAACATATGGCTGACTTACATGACTCAGGAATTTACAACTTAGATTCTATCGACCTACCAAATACTGTGGTAGACATGTTCATATAGTTTTATTACCAAGGCATATGCACATGCATTTTCATTACATTAGTAAGTTACAGCACCCCAAGTCAAGCTTCCTGACAGAAAAGTGGCACAACATTTGATTACTCATCCACATAGCAGGCGAAGCTTTGGAAACCCTAATAGCTCTAAGCCTAAAACCTCAACCCCTCTCACTGATAAATGAGGACCATTGCTATGAGTCTTAACCCAGAAATTACTGTGGCTCTGAAAATATTAGCCATCTCTTGCTCTGAATGGTATTACTGTACTCTATGGTTTCTGTAAAATACAATCAACTTCTTACGGTACTCCCTACCACTGAAATACAGATCTTTTACCTTTTGTCTGACTGTAACTAAGAAAACCCAGTTTTAAACAACACTCAAGATAATCTACAATGGAGCCAATCTCTCAAGATTTGAGCAAAGAAGAATTAAGAGGGAAAACCTTGAGAAGATAGTAATTGGGCCACTGGAGTTTCTTCTCACTAATTATCCCAAAGTGGCCATTAGCTATGTAACCAAGGAGGAAAGTGTGTCAGACTCCAGCGAAGCTGTGTCTTCAGCATCTTATGGAACGCACCCTAAAGCCACTGTGTAATTAACTGCCGGGAAAATGCTGAGTGAGTAGAATAAAGACGCTGTAACAAATCAAATACACTGCACAGTTCAACCCCCAATGACAGCAGTTGAACTGCTTAGAACTTCAAAATACTCATCAGCATACATTCCCTTTGGAGAATCTCTAGAAAGCAGATTTTTAGTTGAGTAAAGAAGCAAAAACACAGACTACAGAAGAAGGATTAAAATTACAGACATCCTCAGCAAAATGACTTACTCTAGCTGTCCTTCGTATTGTTACAGGAACTTAGCTATCAAAGCATGGTCCAAGCATGGGCTACAAGGAAACTGAGGGGCTTTTCCAAAAATCCAAGAGCATTATAAACCACTGTGATCAAACACCGAGAAAATGAACCAAAACAAGGTGAGCCCCTTAAAGGAATTTATTGTCGGGTACTCTCTAATACAACCTTAAGACTTTTTAGTACATTTTTATCTATTCAACAAATACTTATTGAGCTCTCATGTGTTTACAGCTAACAATAAACTCCAGTCTCACTTGAATATTGAAATTTCAAGGATCAAACAACTAAGCATAGACTGAAAATGTCCACTGGTCTGTTTTGTTTTTTGGGGGGGAACTTAGAAATGAAAGGAAGGTTGTATTTTTAGTGAGCAATGAAAGCTCATGAGGAGGGTTATCTTCCAAACCCAGCTGGACAGAATCACAGGGAACCTACAACCAGAATTTTGAACTCTACCGAGATTTACTGAAGCAGGCTCTTTAGGAGCAGAGTCCAGAAACACGTAACTTATAACACATCCCAGGCCAGGGTTAGGGATCACCCTCTATTGAATGTTTGTCTCTCTTAAGAACCTAAGAACTAAAAAACAAAATCCAACCCATTAAACATGAAATCATAACTAAAAAATCTGTATAACTAACCAGAGCCATAATTTTTCATTTAATCATTTCCCTTTCAAACTCATTACTTGAAAAAAATGAATATCATTATTTTTAAATAGTTTTAGACCCTACACCCACTTGTTGAAATTCTACCCATTTCTCATGACAAATTAAAATGTTATTTCTTCCAAGAAGCCTCCTCTGACCCCTCACCAGGAATTGGTCTGTCCCCTGTGTTACATAGCACTTTCCGCTTCTTATATTCTGTCTTGTGTCACCCTAGGTAGTCTGCACTGGTCACTGGTACAAGAAGTTAACCACTCTTTAATAGAAGGGACCTCACCTACTGAAATCTCTGAACCTATTCCAGCATCTAATTTCTTCCTTAAAGTAAATGTTCCACACATGTTTGTTTAATTGAACTAACTTACAAACCAGAGAACTTTGGCCTAACTGAGGACAGTATTAAAAAACATTGTCAATTTAACACCCTTGCTGAAAACATTAAACAGCAAATCAATAACCTAAGTGTAAAAACAAAAAAAAACAGAAAGCAGAACAACACCTAGACATGGTGTGTTGGCATTCCAGTTAAACTGGAACACTCAATGCCTCAGTCATGAGCAAATTAGCCAGGACAACAGAAACCATTTACTTCGCTTTAAATAATACCTGAGTCATATTCTAAGACTGTACAGTTTCTCTCTGTTTCATTTCTTCCAAATATTATAAATAATCAGATAGCTTAGAATGCTATTTTCCCAATAACCACTCTAAAATGAGAGCAAGACTCAATGCATTGTCAAGAAAATGAGCTACACGTGATTCTAAGTGAAAAGAAAATAGCTCAAAATCCATATTACAGGACGGTAATGTATAGATTTATCAGAGTTGAGCAACCAAGTTACCAATATTATGAAAGGCTGATTTATAATATTTCAGATTAGGCTAGCTTGATTATGAAAAGTTACATCTTTGATTCTTTGGCAGCTGCTACTAGGGTTTGTACAGCCCTTGTCATCACCCCAGATGACTGCTGATTGACAGGACTAATAGATTTTGTTTTAATTGTGTGAGAAGACAGATGAAAGCTTTTGGCTGGATGACTAACTGTTCATCTTGAGTAATAAACATGCCTACTTCTCTCCCTCCATACTAAAAATCTATTTTTAATTAATTACTAACTAATAACTAGGGTTGCAGTAAAACAAAAGCCTGGGAATAATACAAAACTTCATATGTAACTCTTTGGGTATATAGTTTCATTTTTCTAAACTTCATACCAATTAGAAATTACTAAATACAATACAAACACCAGGTGAAAGTTAAGTACTTTCCTGGTAGTTTCTCTTCCCTGCAGCTGCAATGATTCTCAAAAATCACACTTAATAAAGAGAGAGGGCACACACCTCAGCTCTTTGACCTTCTGGATACTTTTTTCTCCCCAAGCAGTTGAAAGAAAGCAACTCTAATCCTGCTTTTATAGTCACAAAACCAAGAAACACAGCACAGGAACTTCCAGTCAAGATTCCAGTAACACAGCTCGCTTCCTCACACAACCATGTCAAAATTACAACTAAACTATAGAACAACCATCATTCAGAACTGTCAGAAATCAAGCTGAATGGAAGTCCTACAACTACAGAACTAAAGAAGAAACTATTTCAACACTGGTAGGAGGGGCAGAGGGCGGAGATGCAGAACTGGCTGGTCCCACACCCACGTGTGGTAGATTACAATCTGCAGGGATAGCTCAGGAGAGAAGGGTCCCAGCCCCACACCAGGCCCTCCTGCCCAGGGTTCCAGTGCCAGGAAGAGAAGGTATCATAACTTCTGGATATGAAAACCAGCAGGGATTGAGACTGTGGAAGACAGAAACTGCTGGACTCCCTGGCAGTTCCTCTTAAAGGTCCTGCACACAGACTCACTCAGACTCACTCCTTCTGAGCTTCAGCATGGGGCAGCAGGTTGAATGGCACCAGAGACATAAGGGAAGGAAATGAATTGCCCAACATCAAAGCGACAGCTGAGGGGCAGCTTTCTCCCAGAGAGACGTGCTGGCAGAGGCCACTGTTCCTTTTCTGAGCCCTCCCCCTGCAGAGCCACAGCAGAGGCAGGTGGTGCCATACATCAGACTCCTCCAGCCTGGCTCACACTGTTTGCCTCACCCTGGTGATTCCCTGAGGCCCTGCCCAACCTAACTTTCGGGCCACCCAAGCTGGTTCCAATAGCTTTCCTATATAAATGACTTGTCTTGGCCCTTGCTTCAGCTTTTTCTAATTCTTTCAAACAAGCAACATCTAGCTTCAGTAAGCCCCATACCTCTCGCTAAGTTGCACCAGGACCAGTACTAGCAGCACCCAGCCTTAATTCACAGCTTGGCCTTGCCTGGGTACCTCCAAGCATAGCACCTGCAGATTGCTTTGTAGCTTATGATGTGTAACCCCAGACAGAATACAGGCAGTGGCTGACCTTGGATATGCCTACAGCAATCAAGGCTCAATTACAATAGCAAGGTACACACAGCCCACACAGGGGGCACACTCAAGTACCCAGCTTCGGTAATAGAGGAGGCTGTGCCACTGGACTCTACCAGACACCTACTATATTAGGCCACTCCACCAAGCCTGGGAAATGTAGCAGTTCTACCTGATACATAGAAACAAACACAGGGAGGCTGCCAAAATGAGAAGATAAAGACACATGGCTCAAATGAAAGAAGAGAATAAAATTCCAGAAAAAGAACTAAACAAAATGGAAGCAAACAAACTACTAGAGGCAGATTTCAAAATGATGGTTTTAAGGGTGCTCAAGAAACTTAGTGAGAACCTCAACAGCATAAAAAAGATCCAGTCAGAAATGAAGGATACAGTAATTAAAATAAAAAACAATTTATACGGAATCAATAGTATAGTGGATTAAGCTGAGAATCAAATCAATGTTTGGAATATAAGGAAGCAAAAAACAACAAATCAGAACAGCAAGAAGAAAAAAGAATCCAAAAAAACGAGGATAGTGTAAGCAGCCTCTAGGACAACTTTACGCATACCAACATTCGCAACATGGAGGTGCTGGAAGAAGAGAGAGAACAAAAAATTGAAAACCTATTTGAAAAAAACAATGACAGAAAACTTGCCTAACTTGGTGAAGGAAACAGACATACAAATCCAGGAAGCACAGAGAGTCTCAAACAAGATGAACACAGAGAGGCCCACACCAAGACACATCGTAATTAAAATGCCAAAGGTTAAAGACAAAGAGAGAATCTTAAAAGCAGCAAGAGAAAAGAAGTTACCTAAAAGGGAGCCCCAATAAGACTCTCAGCTCATTTCTCAAAGGAAACTTTGCAGGCTGGAAGGGATAGGCAAGAAATATTCAAAGTGATGAAAACCAAGACCTACAACCAAGATTACTCTACCCAGCAAAGCTATCATTTAGAATCAAAGGGCAGATAAAGAGCTTCCCAGACAAGAAAAAGTTAAAGGAGTTCATCACCACCAAACCAGTATTACAGGAAATGTTAAATGGTCTTCATTAAGAAGATCAAGAATATGAATAAAATGGCAATGAATACATACCTATCAACAATTGAACCTAAAAAAAGAAAACAGACAAACAAGCAGAACAGAAACAGAATCATAGACATAGAGAGCATTTTGATGGTTGCCATAGGGGAGGAAGGTTGGAAGGATGGGTGGAAAAGATGAAGAGATGAAGAAATACAAATTAGTAGTTACAGAGTAGTCATGGGGATGTAAAGTACAGCATAGGAAATGGAAATGGAATAGCTAAAGAACATATATGTATGACCCCTGGACATGGACAATGGTATGGGAATTGCCTGAGGGAGTAGGGGGTAGGGGGCTGGGTTGGGGGGGCAAAGGGGGAATAATTGGGACAATGGTAATAGCATAGTTAATAAAATATAATTAAAAATAATAAACACAATTCTACCTAAGAACATATAATGCCACATTGTATCCAAAAGCTATGTATCATATTTATGACTGACCTGATAAAAAGTTCTTTACCATTAAAATGATAGAAGTAAAGAGAGATCTTATTCTGCTACATAATTACAACCTAAAGAAGCTAGGATTATTATGACCAATACCAACTGTTTGGGAAAGAGCCACAACATTTCCTGTATACCTGACAAAGCAATGTATAAAGATGCAATATGACCTCTTCCAGTCTTTCGTCCCACACCAGCCAACTATAGGGAAGGAGTGTGGCATATCCTGTCCCGTTCTGCCCTGTATGCACACATCCAAAAGCACGCCAAATAGATGCTTCGCAAGCTAAACACTTTGTCTTTCAAAATTAAATAAATAAAACTTGACCCCAGAAAACTAATTTGTCTCATTCTAAAATAACTCAAGTAATATAGGGAAACCTTCAAAAAGCATTGTTTTGATTCCATTTTAACTGGTAGTTTACTGACTTTCTGAAGAAAATTACAAAAAAAAAGCTGTATCACATTTCTCTGACAACTAATGAGGTTGGAATATTTCTTCCATATATTTTAGCAATAATTGTTAATTTATGGCCAATTATCTGCTTAAAGAAGAAATGCCATTTGCACAAGAACTGGTAAAAGTATGTAACTGCTCAGGGAATTCACCAAAATGCCAATAGTTGCTACTTCAAATCAAGAAGAGGTATAATGAATGAAAAAAAGCCCAAAAAACAAGAAATGTGGTTTCATATAAGCTTTAAACAGATTTGATGGAGGCGTTACGGTCATCAGTTGTATTTCTCTTGAGAAATTCCAGTGATTATTTTTAAGAGAAAAGGAGAGAAGCAAATGAACGTAAGATCTCTGTTAAGTCAGCAAAGCACAAAATGTTATACTCAACACAATAACAGCAGTAATGTAATGGTCAAAATATGAAAAGAAAGCTGTGTTCCTCTGACTTTATACTTGAATGGCCTCCCAGCTAAACAGCTCTGATGAGCAGTAAAGACCCCATACATAAGTGGGCAGGTACATGGATGCCTTTTAGGGGTTAATGGTCAAAAGCCTATTTTGGAAACACATAACACCACCACAAACACTTTTCCTCACATCTTTTCACTTGTGATTTAAAATCTCATATACCTCTAAACTCTTTGTATATCTCTAAATTATTTGTGGCCTGCACCTTTTACCATTCAATAACATTACGTAAGTTAAATTTTACCCATGCTTCTATAACAAGCTTAAAAAGCATTGTAAAACTCAGAGAGAAAGCCCCTTACTTCATGAACACTAAAAGTCTAATTTTTATTTTAAAATTCAATGATATATTTTTAAAATATACTTTAACATTGTTAATGATTCTATCAATGGATAATACAAATTGTGGTTTTATTTCCAGTCATTTATGTCTTCATTCAAAATAGTGAAAGCATAGTACAGTGTTTTCTAATGAAGAAACACAGGTATTACATACCATATATCTGAGGTGAAAAAGAACCCAGATTAATAGTTAAAAAGTTAAAACTGTTATAGGTCTCCCTAAAGACCTCTGAATCATTCTAACTCCCCACATTTGTAAAAAATACTGTGGCATATAGCTTCCCCACAAAATGTACTAAAATATAACTGAAAAGTTTAGGAACCCTCTTCAGATCTTCAATAGTTCTATAAATACTGGACTAAAGTAATTTATATGCCATTAAAATAAATCCTGTCATGCAAATAAACTAAATGCCATTAGGTTACATCATTACAGTAGCTACATTAACCTTATCTGTCTGCAAAACCAGAACAAGGCTTCCCAGTGCTGATGATGGCCACTGTGTAGCACGTCAGCTATCATGACAAAGAGGGGGGTGGGGGATGAGGGACACTGATAGCAGGGAGAAGTCAAATTACATTAGCAGCAACCCAAATGTGTATATTTACAAAGTGATCTAGCCCTGACCAGTGTGGTTCAGTTGGTTGGGCACCATCTCACAAAGTGAAAGGTCACCAGTTCAATTCCTGGTCAGGTCACAAGCCTGGATTTTGGGATCTGCCCCCCAGTCAAAGCATGTTCAAGAGGCAACCAACTGATATTTCTCTCTCTCTCTCTTTCTCCCTCCCTTCTCCTCTTTCTAAAAATAAATAAATAAATATTTTTTAGAAAAATAAAGTTATCTAATATGAGGTTGCTAGGTAGCCAGCTATGCTCACTCATTAGCTAAGCAACTCACAGGTGGGATATGGGCCACTGGCTACTTTATCCAGATCACAAATTTCTACATCACTCTTTGGGATCACTAGAACAATTTAAATCTTGAATGTTACATATGAAATGCCAGGTTATTTGGTGTAGCTGACTTATGTAAAATTAACCTCATGAAGTAACTTGGAAAAACACCTAATAAAAGAACTGCACATAAATAGATGCAATAAAAGGTTGTCCTTTCACTCATTACTGCATTAAACATTAAGAAATACTACCAAGACCTGGAGAAAAAAATATTTTCCTTATTATTTGTCTTTTTTGGTACCAAAAAATCAAGGAGTACAGGAAAGCAAGCTCTTGTAATTACTTGTCCATCATAATCATACTTTACGCTCTCACAATAAACAAATAAGTAAACAAATAAATGTAGTCCACTGTTTCCCATCTTCCTGCCTTTGCCTACGGTGATGCCCTGCCTGAAACAAAACCTTCAAGTGCGGGAAACCCTCCATTCCCTCACATTCCTTTCTCGGTGCTCCCATGACTTGTAGCACATGCTTCCATTAGAACACTTAGAATACTGTACTACAACTGAATATTAATGTATGCTTCCCAGCTACACCCAGGCAGAAATCACGCCTTTTTACATAGTTTTAAAGTATTATCTCCTTAGCTAGGCCTTAATATACATCTGATAACTCCCTAAAATATAGTACGAGGTAAAGGCACCTCGTATTTAACTCTGTGTTTGTGTCATAGCATTTCCAGTAAAGTTCGTTCTCAGCACTAGGCTTTGATATGAGGTCATTTCTCACCTCTGGGCTTTGCCATACCAAACTATCACCGCATTTAGTCAAACGCTTAAAACTCTGCTAATTTCCAGTGAGCCCCAATCCATATGTTCCCCTTTCACAAGCCTCCTGGATTAGATCAGGAAGAAATGCCTGCTGGCAGCTGTTGGCCAGTCAATTCTGCTACCACTGAAACATGTGAATATTTCATTGTTTAGGCATTGCAGAGACTTTCAGCAAACATTTACTCTGGGTTCTTGGATTAGAAGAACATTTGTGGTAGGCGAAAGGTAAATAATAAACCACAATGCTACTCAACCAGTGACCTAAAAGCCTTTTGACATCTGACTCTATTGCTTACTAAATCACTGTGCATATAAACAAAGTTCCAACCCTTTGTTTCTACTACAAATTATATCTCTAAAACATAGTTCTTCAGTTATTTCGTTTATTTAAAATAAGCTAAAGTAAGGCACAATAGTTCAATGGCTTGCAAACTAACATTAAAAGCATCAGAATATGAATTCATCTGTTACTGACTTACTAAATACAGCTGGATATGTCACTTAATATAAGCTGTCAGAACTTTGGTTTCCTCCTATACAAGCCTCTTATACAAATTTCAACTATAATGGAGCAATATCCATGAATCTTCGGTTCAGTGTGCCAGAAACAAAAACTAATCCGATGCATTCGAAGGCACGTGCTGAATGCCCTGTGCAGTCAGGCACTACGCTGGGCACATGAGAGAGGAGAGTAACAGCCCTCGCTGCTCTGTAGCGGTTCACGATCTAGTGGAGAAACCAATATAAACAAGCAGTAAGCAATGCACAGTTAGCTCACTCAAGACAGGGGTGGAGTCTTACAATCAGCCCCCTCCCTGATATGTCAAGTAGCTTATCCACTGTGTAACAAACACATTGAAAGAATAAACTAATCAATCGATTCATTGATCAGTTGATCAAACAGCAATAATTGCTCTACTCAAGACAAAATGGCACAGTAAAAAAAGCGATTAATCCCAAGGTGGTGGATCTCACACAGCCTCATGGAGAGGAGGGCTGGAGTAAGGCCTTGAGGAATGAGTTCAGTATGGGCAGGTTGAGACGGGACAGGGAGTGCTGGAGGAAGAGTAAGAAACCTCCTCATTAAAACAACAGAGCCCAACAGTATCTCCTCGGTCTCACCTTCCCCTGGAGTCTATTCACTCTGACAGTAGCTGTCACCATCTCACTGCCACCATGAATTGTGTAGTTTCCCTTATAAAAATTCAATAGGGCTGCCCTGACCACTGTGGCTCAGCAGGTTGGGCATCATCCTGAAAAGCAGAAGGTCACCAGTTTGATTCCCGGTCAGAGCACGTGCCTGGCTTGCAAGTTCGGTCCCCCGTCAGGGCATGGATGACAGGCAACTGATCGATGTTTCTCTCTCACACTGATGTTCCTCTCCCTGTTTTTCTCCCTCCCTTTCTCTCTAAAATAAATAAATAAATAAATATTTAAAAATTTTGAAGGTACTTCGTAGTATTCATTCAATGAATGACCCAATCTAATGGAAGTGGAGAAAACCAACAACAAAATCTTCCTTTGGTTCTCTTCAGTACAGCTGATGACATTTGCAAAAATAAAAATAAAAACCAGTATGACAAGGTTAAAAAAAACTAGGCAGAGAATATTATGAGTTAATTTAATTTAATAAAAAGTATGACTTACATAGTTTCTCAATCTATCTTCATATAGTTAGTTGGAGTTTTATCAGGCCATTCTAATTCCAAATACAGCTACATTCTAACCCCAAAGGATCGCTACAATTTCCCAAGTTTCTCTCCTAAGGCTGCTTTGGCGTACAGTGATTACCTGACGGTGCCCCCTGCAAGAGTTCATTGGAATATTTTGACAAGACTTAAGAGTGTGTTCCTCCCACTCAATTCCTGTTCTTAACTAAGTTATCTGGCAAGGCTAGGAAGAACAGAATCAAATGCCCTCCCTGACCTCCCCTAATCAAGTTCAGAAATGGCTCTTTATCCCAATAGAGGTCCAAGAGAATAACAGCACTCCATCAAAAAAAAAGTAACTAAACTCAACAATTCACTGAAGACAGACATTCTGCTACAGCTCACAGGACCTGCAGCAGCGTCACACTTAGCAGTCCCTTTTATACCACCTTAAACTTATCTGTCCTTAAAAAGTCAGGAAGAGAAAATGCTTTCCCCATTGTGAAATTCTTGAAGGGAACTACGCCCTCTTATCTAACTACATTGTTAAAAAATTGAGTCTTTTAATAATAAAGTAAAACCCTCATAATATTTTTCAGGAAAAACAGTAGGGAAATGTTTTAAGCACTATAAAAAAATTAAATATGAGAAAAGTACTTTGGCACTTAGCAATATTTTCATATCTCTGGGGAAATACTAAATCCAGGAACCTGAAAATGGATTTCACTATGTCCCACTTTAATAACATTTTATAAATTTTACAAAGTAAGTTTCCTTTTTACCTTTTACTGCTGCTACCAAAGTCTTTCTCTCACAGCACTCTGCTCCTGTAGCTGTCTCACTTTCTTCTTGCCTTTCTGTTATCTCTTTGTAATAAATTTCAGCCATAAGAAAAGAATATTTCCATACTATATGTATGAATTCTTATATCTAATCCGAAAACAACGACACATTAAGAAAGCAATCCCCTAAGCATATTTTCATACTGTTTTTACAAAGGTAACATTTGGGAAATACTTGGTTATATAAAGGTAAAGAAGTCCCTCTTCCCCTCCTCTCCTTTCTTTTTTGATTCTTGAACTTCTGAGAACACTCACAGTTTGCTAATGAATCTCCAAAAGAGGCAGTGTGTACACTTCTAACTGTATTTAACTACAGATGTTTTTTTCCTCCTCAGTGACTCTAGTGCATTTTAAGAACTGATTTCCTAAATTTAAAATAAACTAAGAAAAAATTAGTATTGGTATAATACATTAAAAAGGTCTATATATTAACATATTTTTAAAGGACACTACGCCATAAGGCAAAAAAATTAAACATTAAAAAGGGCTAGAGGTAGCACTTGTTTTACTAAGAATCCAGTTGTGAAAACTAATCTAATTGGAGGCGATTATATAGGAAATGCACATTTATCTTCCAAAAGTATTTAAGAGGAAATCAAGCTATGAACAACAATATGATAAACATGGAAATGATCGATGAAATTGTAATGGTAAATCCTTTTAAGATCATTTTAAATTATTTACTTTTCAAAATCATAGTAATAAAAATTAAGGGAGTGAGCTGTGAGAAGGTCTGTGCTCTAGAAATACACGGTGGTGATTAACCTAGATGACTTCCACACATGGTTCCACGGTCGGCTCACCGCGCCCCGCCCCCTACTTTCTCTTGCTTTTCAGTGCTCCCACAGCACCCTGGACGTGGTACCACTGTTATCATATCAGTGCTCCCACAGCACCCCGGACGTGGTACCATTGTTATCATATTGTATTGCAAAAAAATTATTTTCTCATCTTACTTCCTGTCTGGACTGTAAGCTCTTTAAGAATGTGGATCATATTATATCTCAATCTGCACCCCCAAGTCTAACACTTCATAAAGCATTAGAGCGCCTGTAGTTAGTATATTAGTTGGTTCTCTCAAATTCAGTAATTACTAACTTACTTAGTAAACACTCATAAGGAAAACCTGAACTACCCCAAATCTTTACTCACCATTAAGCATTACTCATTTTCCTCCTCATTGTGATATAAATAGCCAGCACCTGACACATAATAGACCCTCAATAAATATATATTGAAATATATTCAATCAATTAATCCAAGTTCAACTGCAAGTTCAGGCCTTAGTAGAAGGGGCAGGACACTTCAAAACCAAAGAACCCTCGAGTCGGTGGTGGCTTTTGCATCTCACTAGCTCTGTCTGATCTCTGCCGAAAAGCTGCAGTTCTCAAGCACGCTTTCTGATTGCTGTTGAGTATTGTGGCTGGCATCGGGGGAGACAGAAATTTTAGCACTACAGCACCAGCCTCGACTCACTGAAGCTGAAAGAAATTCCTGTGTAATGTGAAGGTGCTACTTCAAAAACAGAATTTTTTAAGTCACCCCAGCAGCTCTGAAGACTGAAATCATTTATTTTGGGGGACAATCACAGCCTAACAATGAGTGAATTTCCCATATTTATCACCTTTGTCACCTATGTAAATATATGTCCATCATTTCTTGTTCAATATTCTTTCCAATTAATTACAGTCTGGTGTAACCCATTCTTCCCCTTCCAATTTTCTGTCTTTACCACATACAAGTTACCTTTCCCAAATGATATAATTAAATACTTAAAAATAAAAAAGTAGTCAGAATTCTGTCTTCATAAAAATGCCCAGAGACAGAGCATTCCTTTAAGCCACAGCAATTACCCATCAGCCTCAAGGCCATCTAAATTTAAAATCCCCAGGGAACAGCATGACGGGAGTCTGCTCCAAGTATGAGTGAAAGGCTCTTTTCACCGTCCAGACTGTGACTTCTTTGGAAATTCACTCTTCTAGTAGAGATGTACTATTCTTTTACAATTTGCTTAGCATGGACATGCAAGCCCTCTTCAACAAGGGCTCTGGAATATCATTTTTTAAAAATGAAGACTGCATTTAACAGAAATTCAAACAGAAGCTTGAATTAAAGGGGTAATTTCAGATGTAGTGAAAAGCTGTAATGTCCATTCAAAGTAATGAAGGCACACAGCATTAATCTCCTAAAAAGATTCAAATGCTATGAGTAGAGCAATTCTATTTCTTAGTAGGAACAAATTAAGATGATTTCCCTTACAGAAATTGCCATAATTACAAGTAATTATCTTGTACTCTCTAAAGTTACCACTATAGCATATTCTGCAAATATCATTCTCTTCAAATACTTTATTTGGAAATACAGGAGATATCCTTGCTTTGTGAATTGTGCTACAGACCTCAAACTGATTGTTTAACAGTCATACATAGTATGTGTAGTAAAGAGATGACATTCTGAAGTTGGAAGTGTTTGGAATTCCAAATTTATGATATTTTTATCATCAGGTAACCAATTCTACCCAACGGAGTACAAACAAATGAGAATGGCAAGCATGCAAAGATAAACTTGAGTCAAATGCAGACTTATGCACAAAACAATGAGGAGATTCCTTCTGATAGGCAATCATGAAAAACATGTAAACAGCTGCTTTGGTACTTATAAAAATCCTTGCAGAACCAAATAAAATCCCATCATTTGGAACCTACTCAGTTTTTCATTTCCCTTTAATAAGAAAGTGTGAGAAAAAACAGTTACTCACCAAGCATTAGGAGAAGAATAAGCATGTGAAACTCTAATTTCACCATCTTTGGGGCCAATTACCATCTGGATTTCAGCTGGCATTTGAAGTCTATTCTCCAGCCAAATTGGGATTCCTTACCATGTTATAAAAACATGCTCAGAGCTTGCCTTTCCCTGTATTATTCCCACTGCCTGGAATGGCCTCCCTGTTTCTGTCTGGTAAAAATGAGCCCACCAAGTCTAGTGGAAATGCCACTCCACCATGCAGTCTCTTTTGGTCTACTAATTCTTTTTTTTTAGTATATTTTATTGATTATGCTCTTACAGTTGTCCAGTTTTTTTTCTTCCCTTTATTCCCCTCCATCCTGCACCCTCCCACCTTGCTCCAGCATTCCCGCCCCACTTTAGTTCATGTCCATCAGTTGTACACAGAAGTTCTCTGGCTTCTCCATTTCCCATACTATTCTTAATCAGCCCCTGTCTATTTTGTGCCTACCATTTATGTTCTTATTCCCTGTACCTCTTCCCCGATTCTCCCCGCTCTCCATCCCTACTCTCCATCCCCACTGATAACCCTCCATGTGATCTCCATTTCTGTGATTCTGTTCCTGTTCTAGTTGTTTGTTTCATTTGTTTTTGTTTTTAGGTTCATTGTTGATAGTTGTGAGTTTGTTGTCATTTTACCGTTCATATTTTTGAACATCTTCTTTTTCTTAGGTAAGTCCCTTTAACATTTCATATAGTAAGGGCTTAGTGATGATGAACTTCTTTAACTTGGCCTTACCCGGGAAGCACTTTATCTGCCTTTCCATTCTAAATGATAGTTTTGCTGGATAGAGTCATCTTGGATGTACGTCCTTGCCTTACATGACTTTGAATACTTCTTTCTAGCCCCTTTTTACCTGAAAGGTTTCTTTTGAGAAATCAGCTGATAGTCTTATGGGAACTCCTTTATAGATAACTATCTCCTTTTCTTTGTTGCTGTTAAGATTCTCTCCTTATTTTAATTTTGGGTAATGTAATTATGATATGCCTTGGTGTGTGCCTCCTTGGTTCCAAACTCTTTGGGACTGAGCTTCCTGGACTTCCTAAAAGTCTATGTCCTTTGCCAGATTGGGGAAGTTCTCCTTCATTATTTTTTCAAATGAGTTTTCCATTTCTTGCTCTTCCTCTTATCCTTCTGGCACCCCTATGATTCGGATTCTAGAATGTTTAAAGTTGTCCCGGCAGTTCCTAAGCCTCTCCTCATTTGAATTCTTGTTTCTTCATTCTGTGCTAGCTGAATGGTTATTTCTTCCTTCTGCTCCAGATCATTAATTTGAGTATCCGTTTCCTTCCCTTCACTGTTGGTTCCATGTACATTTTTCTTTATTTGACTTTGCATAGCCTTCACTTTTTCCTCTAATTTGCCACCATATTCAACCATTTCTGTGAGTATCCTGATTACCAGTGTTTTGAATTTTGCATCTGATAGGTTGGCTATCTCTTCATTGCTTAGTTCTATTTTTGGAGCTTTGATCTATTTATTCATTTGGGCCATATTTCTTTGTCTAGGCATACCTGTTAAGTAATAAGGGACAGAACCTTAGGTATTCACCAGGGCGGACAACCCACATTGCTGAGTTGTGGTGTTGTATGTGAGGGAGGGGTCTGATAGGGAACAATGCCACTTGCTGGGCTCTTGACCAGCTTTCAGTCATTTCCCCCCTACCCACAAGCAAACTGGACCCTTCTGGTGCTGATTCCTGGATGGGTGGGTTTGTGTACATTCTAGGACCCCGTGGGTCTCCCCAACAAACTCTCCTATGAGGCTGGGATTTTATTCTGCTGCCACAACCCCCATAGGAATTTTCCAGTCAGAGGTTTTGAGGCTTTATTTCCCTGTGCTGTAACCCTGGGTTGCTAGGTCTGCCTCACTCTCCAGTTGTTCCTTCCAGTTTATCCGCACACAAATGTGGGACTACCTGCTCCACCAGCTGCTGCCTTGCCCACCTGGTCTTCCAGCTGCTGCCTTGCCACTTGTCCTCTCTACCCTAGCTGCCAGTCTCTGTCCCTCCTATCGGTCTGGAAGAATGTTTCTTCTTTAACTCCTTGGTCGTCAGACTTCCATACAGTTCGATTTTCTGGCAGTTCTGATTATTTTTTGTTTTTAAATTTGTTGTTGTCCTTCTTTTGGTTGTCCAAGGAAGCACACTATATCTACCTACACCTCCATCTTGGCCAGAAGTCCAGGGTCTACTAATTCTTATCCCAAACTCAGAACACTTCTCCTCCTTCCACCAACTCAGCTGTGACCTCTCCTTTTAGTCACTCTCTCTGGTAATACGTAAACATATGCCACCTCACATTTCAGGTGTCTGTCAACCTGTCTTTCCCTCCCTTCCAAAAGAAATGTAGTTTATAAATACTTGTATCTCTAATAAATAAGTATTTAATAATGTAATCATTTAAAAGAAATTTGATTTTTAAAATTATTCCCTTTAAATGGTAGGTAGAAAATAGACAGGGGAAGGTTAAGAATAGCATAGGAAATGCAGAAGCCAAAGAACTTATATGTACAACCCATGGACATGAACTAAAGTGGGGGAATATGTGTAGGAGGGGGTGTGAGGGGTGGAACGGAATAAAGGGGGGAAAATGGGACAACTTTCATAGCATAATCAATAAAATATATTAAAAAAAGAAAAAATAAATAAAATAAAATTATTTCCTTTAAAAGTTTATCATTGAAACAGCTTTTAAAATAACTACAGAGCCCATTAAGAAATCATGTATATTTTAAACTCTGAACAAATATCTGGTTTTATTTAAGCAAAATTTGTACATTTTATTTAGTGTTTAAAACTCATCATGGAGATATTATAACCTCTGTACCTATTAATTTTCCCTGGTTTATTTGGTCAGTATAAATGTTCATTATATTTGCAAATGTAATTATACATAGTCAAGAACCTATAATTTAAGATCCTTCCTTTAACTGATATCTCTTAAAGTTAGAATTTTTACATATGAATTTTAAACAAAAATATAAATAAATCTACTCCACATTTTATCCTATTTTAATCAACTTATAAATTCAGTATGCTCTATAGATTCATAATAATTTTAAAATTCGCTTTAGGAATTTTACATTCTCGTTCATTCTTAACACAGTATGATGCAGTACAACAGTATGTTATGAATCCACTTTAAAAAGTAAAGTCAGAGAGTTTTGTTCAAATTGACACAGATAATTTACCATACCTACAGTTGTTTACTGGAAATCCTGGTTCCATAATAGCCAGTTCTTCTAAATCAGCAGTCCCCTACCTTTTTGTCACCAGGGACTGGTTTCATGGAAGACAATATTTCCCTGGCTGGGGCTGGCAGGGCAGGGCAGTGGGGACCGGGGGACCAGGAGGCAGAGCTCACACAGGAATGCAACAGAGGTCCTCAGACAGGGAGAAGGGAGGTTGGGAACCCCAGTTCTAAACGGCTTATTTCATTACCACTATGAATAAGATAGCATTTAAATGGTTTATTAAAATTTCTTGAGAAAATTTAATCACAATTAGAACAGTGACAAGTACATTCTGATGATCTACTTATCAATGAGGTCTGTTTCACATTTGTATAGGTTGTGTTAACCTATATAAACTGTTTACTTTTCATAAGCAAAGCTATCTATCTTTATTAATAGTATTCATTCATTTTTCCCTTTTACTCTTGGTCCATTTGCATCACTTACTTTGACCTAGAGGTGGTCCTCCCTTGAAATTATGATATATGTGAAGTTTGTAGTCAACATCTCTCGATTTCCACTCTCAACTATCTTTTTCTCCTGTCCCCCCAAAACACAGACCCCCTTAATGCTGCTTCTTCCCTACTCGCAGTGACTGTGATCCCTCCCTACCAGCTACCTCAAGAGGTTATAAGACATTTTTTAATGTCTTGCTGGGCAAAGCACACAGGGATTTCAGGAAAATAAGTCACAGAAGATGTGTCTGAAAGCAAATAGATGTCTTGTGCCTTCAAAGTATATCACATAACTGTCTCTTACATATACTTACACACACACAAGCCCAGGCCTGGAGTCTGAACTCCTAGAGAAGAAGCAGAAGCCCTACAGCACAATGGATATGACTCTCTCCTTGGAGTATTTAGGTCTAGGGCCAGTCTCTAAAGAGCTACGTGCTTCTTCTGAAGGAGTCACTTTACCCTACTGGCACTCTGCTTCCTAATCTGTAAAATTAAATGCTCCTTAAATTTCATTTCTAAAAATGTTTTAATCTCAGTATCATAAATACTGTCTAACAAAAGTCTAGGCTAAAACAAAAAGGATTGTTTAAAATAAAGAATATTTGTGCCACAAAAAAATGTGTGGGTTAATTAATATGTAACTGATTAATATTTAAATAAATCCCATACTCCTTGGTTGTTTCTTCTCAAAGGCAATCACATATACTCCCTAGAATATGCATTTCTACCTTTCGCATAAACTACTGATACCAGTTCCTTCCACCATAGCATTTTATTGCTTGTATATATTTAGAGAAGCTATAAATGAAAAAATGTCAGGCCAAATACACCAAAGTATTGTCAGAAAAGAGAAAAGTACAGTAGTACTTATCAACTCATTCAGTTTCTGTGACCATGTATCCCCAAAGAATCAATAGCGCAATAAATAGCTCACTTATAAAAAAAAAAAGTCACTTATTTAACCATCTCAACTATATAAAACCCAGCCTCAAATCAGAAAGTTAAAGGTTTTTTTTTAACTCTAAGCAGTCAAAATGAAAAGCCACAACTCACACTCTGAAGTTCATGCATTCTTAACGGGGACCCTCATTCAGTGTCTACTTGCTCTTTCGCCTCAGTCACAGCTGAGGCTCAGTTCAGTGGCATCTCTTGCCCACCACAGAGAGGAAAGAAATAGAAAACAGAATCACAGGAGGAAGGCACATGACAGCAGGATTCCTTTGGGCAACATGTAAAGAAAGATAAAAAACTGTACAAAGAAGGCATGAAAGTATTTTAAAAGGAACAAAAGGACAATCTGAGGTCATTCAAAGCAGGAACAAATAATTCTACGTTCTTTAAAATCTCCTATATGTTGACATATTATAGCAAAGTAGAATAATTTCATGTTTGTGATAATAATCCTGAGTAATCAGAAGAAGTTTAAATCATACTTAGTACCTTCTACTTAAGAAGGCAAAAAATGTGTAATATATTTTAGAAAATTTCACATAAAAATGGTTGAAATTTAACAAGGGCTGGCAGTTGAATTAAATTTGAGTTAACAGGAAATTCACGAGAATACCACAGGTAAATTAAATATTAGTGTAGCAATTTTCCACAGAAACCATGGTGACTGTGGAATATTAAAATTCATAATTAATCCCTCAAACATACTGTAGTCTTATGATAATTTCAATATTTACCACCACCCTTCCCAACCCCCCCAAAATTAATTGAACCAGAGTGAATTTCTATTTTTGTAGGTAAAAGATGTTCATACGTCAGCAATCCACATGATTCAACCTAATATCTTTACCAAAATTCTTAACAACAAAATTAAATAGTTTGCATTTTATCTTTTATTTCTCCAGCCTACCCTCTCTTGGAAAAAAACTAATTATTAAGTCAATTATTAAGTCTAAAGGTCTAAAGTCCACCGAATGATCATGGGTCCACCGCCGCTAGCCACCACATTCTCGTCCCACTCCCCGAAACCAGAGCAGTCTCCTTACGCCCGGGCGTCTCTGCCCCACAAACAGCTCCAAAAATACGGGACGGATCTGGGTTTGAGCACATCGGTTTTCACAGACACCACAGTGCAGCATGATCCTGAAAATGTGTATATGGCTTCCTGTTATATTCATTTACAAATATTAAAAGTATAAAATATGTCTAACATGCTTAACAACTAATTATCAGAGCAATGAACTAATGATCCAAATAAATAATGGACATTCAAGGTTTTTAAGTTATATAAAACAGGTGAAATTCAGTCTGTTCTCAGATTCAAAATATTGTACTTTTATTTTCCTTAAAACAAGGAACATCTACATTGGATAAGTCAAAATAAGGAGTCATTTATCCATTAAAAAAAAAAAACTTTGTAATCCAGTAAGTGTTTTTATGCCAATAAAGATTACAACAAAGTTATTCCAGGCTGGGCAGTAGTGCTTCCTCGTGGTCCTTCCCTGCTCTCCACTACCGCACGTCCAGGCTCAGTCTGGGTGCACAGCACGTTTGGGGGAACACGCACCCAAATACAACGTGTTCACACAATGACTTCCCGCCTCCCAACCCCACTCTGACCCTATTCCGAACCTTAACTGCCCTCTAGCTCAGAACCGCCTCAGCATCTCTGCTCCTACAAGCCTCAGTCCTCCAACAGGAGGAAAATTTAAAATACTACCTCTCACAAATTAAATAACGCTGGAAATGCGGGTGCAGCCATGAATGGACATTGGCTTACGTGACCAGAAACAAGCGAGAGAAACTGCAGTCCTTCCAGAGCGCAAACTGAGAGACATCTACCAGCAGAAGCCTCATGTGCAGCTTTGACAATTGCCGGCCAACTTACTTCAGGCAACTTTTCTGGAAATGCCAAGTTTATTACACAAAAGGTATATGCTAAAAGAACAGAATACTCAAAATTATAAAGAAGACTAACAGGTTAAATAATAGTGTTCGCAATTAAAGGGCTCCATTATATGAGAATACTCCTCTTAAAAGAAAGTTCAGGACAAAAGCTCATGTAAACCTGAAAATGTCAGTTAAATGATATCATTTTTATAGCTTTCAGTAAAACTACACAGTTTTAGCACATCGATAAAAGCAAAGCCTTAAAGTTGAGACACAACATTGTTACTATTAATGATAGAATGAATTCACTGCGGAAGCCAAAGCTGACAGGATTTCAGGTTTCCTCTCCCTGCCGCGGTTTCCACGGCGCGTCACCATGACGGACTAGCAAAGGGAAGGTGCTGCCGGCTCCTCTCTCGGAGCTGGGCCAATTAGACTCTGGCCGCTCACACCGGGACACCAGTGACTAGCTCCCGAACAGTAAAGGCATCGGAGCAAGTTTCCTCATCACTGGTTTCTTTCACTTCTTATCAAATCTATCAACAGTTCCCCACTTCTCAAACGTTCCCGGAAGCAGTTTTCTGTAGGTGACCATTACCCACCAATTTTACAAAATCAAAAACATTTAGGGCTGAAGAGAATAAAAATTATTCCAGTGTTTTACAACCACAGTGTCGCTGCATTGATGTCTTGTGATCAATTGTGAGAAACATCAAAAATAACTATATTTTTTTCTTTTCAATAGAGGTGAAGTTCATATAACATAAAATTAACCACTTAAAGTGTACAATTTGGTTGCATTTAGTACATACATAATGTATGACTACTACCACATAACTGTGACTTTATTTTTAATAGGTGCTTAATTAATATTATCCTTTTAATAAGATGCCCTTACTCCTAGTGAGTATGGTGTTCTGAGAGGATGAAAAATAGGTAGAGATAAACTTGCAAGTTAGGCATTTCCAATAACGGACAAGTGTGAGAATTTTCCCAACTGGTTGAACATCATTATCCATAATTGCATTACATTTTTCATTAAATGTAATTTATACCATTAGTGTATTACATTTTTTCAAGCATTCACTCGTTGAGTTCCCACTCTGTGCCTGTCCCTCAGGACCGTGCGACAGTGGAAGCAGACACACACACTAACAGTTGCAGGACAGGCCTATGAATGTGTCCCATGCAAATACGGCTGAAGGAGGCTACAGCCAACTACGCCCAGCAATTACAGATGAATTTATACAGAGAAGTGCTTAAGGCATAACCAGTGGCAAAAGACAGACAAGTTAAACAGAGTAGCAGAAAGGCATCCCAGGCAAAGGAAGGAGTACACACAAGTGTAAAGAAGCCTGGTGTACCACATCCAACTAGATCGTAGGGGACAATCATACTAACAGGAAAACACAGTAAGCACGTTTACATGCCAGGTACTCCTTGTCAGCATTTCACATTATACCCTCAAAGTCACATTAAGAGCTAGGTGCCATTCACATTAAATAGATAAGACAGCTGAAGTACAGGGAGGTTTAAGTAACTTGGCTACAGAGCTACTAAGAGACAGAGCTGGAATTCAAACCCAGGCAGTCTAACTTCAGCGATCATCATCCTTTTGTTACTACAGAATTTATAGTACATTCTTGATTTCTTCTCGTTAATAAAATTAATCACTTAAGGCAAGAATTTTTATTATGGAAACTAGAGTAATTCACAGTACAATGTAGGTAAATAAATGACTGACATAAACAATGAGTGGGCCCCTTTAAGAACTCCTTGTGGCATCTGAAAACATAAGAGCACAAGTGTCAAGCTACCTTAAAAGATTACTAAAGCTTTTTTTATTTAAAAATACATTTTAAAAAACAGAATTTCTCATATTTTCCCTATAACCCAGTTATTTTCCTGCACACCCTCTAGGCCAAGGTGGGCTTGCCCCAGTTTGGAGACCTCTACTAGCCCAGGGAGAGACATGGCAGGACTTCAGGAAGATGAACCACGGGAGCAGGTGTGTGTAAGGGGTGTGTGTGCATGTGTGTGTGTGCGTGCGTGTGTGTGTGTGTGTGTGTTTAACAATTACTGTATTTTTCAGACTATAAGACATACTTTCCCCCAAAAAAATTTGGGAGAAATAATGGTTGTTAACACTGCTGTGCAGTTCTGTTTACATTTACATTGGTGAAATATTATGCTATTTATGTTATTAAATATTTTACCACATTTTTGCTTCAAAAAATTTTTTTTCTATTTTCCTCCTCTAAAACCTAGGTGCATCTTATGGTCCAAAAAATACGGTACTCTGAACAGAATAAGAAGGAAAAAAACAACTAAAGAAGAGATAGAAAAATGGAAAATCATTCAGATGCCATTTGCAATAGATCCAGCGAGTGATAATCAGGAGCTAAACTGTAACAGTGGGGAGCTAAGTTGTAACAGTGGGGAGCGGGAGTGAAAGATGAAATGACATGCCCAGGGACGCAAGTCATGGGAACTGTCAGAACTGAAACCTGGGCTTCTGGTTGCACTGATCTGGGAATGGTACATAGGATGTATTTGCAGAAAGACCTTTATCGTGAAATTTCTAAGACTTCTCTTTAAAACCACTTTTGTCCATAATGCTTATTTTTGCAAACTGTGACCCAGGGTGAATAATTTAATAATAACAACCAGCACAGCATTCAGGCAGGTAACTAAGTAATTTACTATAGCTACACCAAAATTTGAGACTTCAGCTTCCTAATCCAGAAAGAAAATACTTTATCACTGAGAAAGTAAAGGGATTTGAAATGCATTCTTTTATAAAAGAAATAAGCTATTCCAGAACATAAATTTACAAGACAAAATCCTTACATGTCAGCTTCCAAACAAGCTTTCTTAATGAAGGTCCATCAGAGAAGTCATTTAAGAAGCCAGATTCACATTATATTAATGTGACAAGAATAACAAGATAAATACATCATATGATTCTAAAATGACATTATTAATGTAGCTTATGTGACAAATTCCTACTAATGATCTTTTATTATGTGTGAACAGTAAAATACATTAGATAAGCAATAAAAAAAATCCAATCAGCAGTAGCTTTCCTGAAGATTTTGACTGCAGTCTTACTTACAACAGTGTTATCTGATACTAATCCTTCCATTTTAAAGAGCAGAAATCAATCACTTCAGAACTGTAAACAAACATGTTCCTGTGAGAGGAACACTTTAATTAATATCATTTCTGCAAATACAAGATTAAAAAGAGTGTGCTGCAATGACAGCCTCTTAATGTAAAAGCAGGGGAAAGTACATTTTGCCAGGCCAGTAGGTTGTGTTAACAAAGGGTCCTGACACAGATCAGGAGCCTGGTCCGTGGAGCCTGGTGGTGTGTCTTAACAAGGGCTCCCTCGGGGTTCTGTGGAGAGTGTACCTGTCCCCTCCCTCGCTGGGGCATCTACCAAAGATCAGAAGTGAGTGCTCAAATATTTTGGTTTCTTTAATAATCTGCCATAGTCTAATATCTATGAATCAACTAAAGTATTTTGAACCCTTTCATATTTAAAGTTTATACCACCTCTTAGAATAAAGTCTAAAAATACAAGTTTTACAAAGTAATAGTTCTTATATACTTTTACATCAAATAAATATTTATTGAGCAACTATATTACCTTTGGCACCAAAAAATAAGTGTAAGATATGGTTCCTGTACTCGAGGAGCTTGAAGTGCAATTGAGAGGCAGGATGTATAAAGAGAGAGAGTTACTACATAAAGAGATATAAAGGTTACTATCCATAAAACACCATCAGCCTAAAAGGGCATAGACTGCAAATGCTTCAAGAAGTCAGACATAGATAACAATCATTGTTTCTTCAAGAAGAAGGGGAGGGAAGAAGAGTGCCTTGGTGCGGGCATCTAGAAACGAGGGACCGAAGCTGTGGCTAACCTCCATACATTGGGATCATCTCATCTTGCAGGCTTTATCTTTCTTGGATTAAGAGCCCTGGGCATCAAAATTCCCAAGTACAATGGTGGAGAAAACATGTCTTGAAGTAAATAAGGCCTGGTCTAATTTTAGATCTGATGCTGTCATGCAGTGTGACCCTGCCTAAGTCACCTCTCTGTATCTATTTCCCTACCTGTAAAATGCAATTTATAACACCTACTACTTCATTAGATAAGAAGTAAATGAATGGATATAAACCAAGCAGAGATGCCTAGCATGGAGCAGGAACCTAAAAAATGGTACCTGCTATTTGCATATTATATGCCATTCTTACCATGATGCAATCACAACTGCGTAGAACCTTGCCATTAGGGGAATTACAGGGCTCTAGGTAGGAGTCCCACTGTTCTCTGGAAGACTGGGTCCTAAGCTCTTCACTGGTCCTAAAGGTAGAACATGACTAATCATGCTTTGCAGGGTTGTTTTGTGTGTGTGTGTGTGCAAAGGTAGCAGACCCTAACTGAATCCTCCAGAGCCCACATCCTGAATTTTATTATTTAGTTTAACCCAGCAAGTAAGCAGAGAAAATCAGAGTGAAGAGCTCCCCTTCAATCATGTACTCCAGCTGCAGGCTCAGTTGGAAACAAAGAAACCTAGAACCTGTGGTCATTCTCTTACAGTGAGACCTAAATCAACAAAAGCCAGCACTGGTAGAGGCAGACCCGGCACCATGATAGCAAGTCACCAAACAATCCTAGTCATGATGTCCAGCTATAGACAGGTTGCTTAGGGCGGCATTCTGTGAATTATCTGCCTAGCTTTGTTAAAGTCACATCGGTGCAGTCTCACTTCTTATCGGCAGTGTAAATGGCTTTTATGAAACAGTTTGGTAAAACACATGGCATGTGACTGTAGCACTACAAATGTGTTAACAGGCTCAGCCAGAAACCATGGCAATGATCTGATCATGTGAGTATTCTTGCAAGAGAAAGAAAATAAACCTAATCTTTATAAAGACTTACTGGTACCCTACCAAAGTTTAATATTGAGTCTCTTCCAAAGAAGCTTCCATTTCCAATATAGAAGCAAGAACTGTTCTCAAGCCACCACCAAATAGTCACAGTATTTCATGGCTCAGCTTATTTATAAATCTTCTATGAACTCTGCAGAATTATATCTGGATCCTTATAACATGATGATTTGGGATTATAAATACAGTAAAGAAACACAACCTTCTGGTATAGCAATTTAAGCATCAGAGAGTGAGTAAATACTGCAGAGTGAATCTTAACACTTGAAACAGAATCTTCCAGAGTCCAAAAATCCACCTGACTGCCAAGAATAATACTTCCATGGTTCAAGCAATACCAGTACCCAGAGGGGTTTCCACAGACATAACCACATGAGTTACTGCATATTGGGTAAAATAGAAAAAACAGACATTTATGAATGTATAGTTTGCAGACATCTTAAAAGTACTCATAAATATTCAACTTACAAATATAGAAGAAATGGGGAGGGTGGCTTCAGGAATACACAGCATCTGTTTAAAATGCTTAATTATATGGTTTTTCCTATGGGTTTTCCTCACCTAACTTAGATTTTAATGAGGATCTGGGGGGGAAGATACATGGATCTCTTAACTAAAATAATTGAAACCGATCTCACTGAAAAGAAGCTCTACGGTGAGAACTAATATATGGGAGATTCTGACTTCAGGATAAGGTACAAATGACTTAGTGTGAGAGATCAAAATTGTATCAATCAGATATCAAAGAAAACCTTTCAATTCACCAGGCTACGCTGAAACAGGGTTTGTTAGCCTTTCCATAAAACAAATGCACAATATCTTCTCGTGCATTTCACACGATTTCCATTTAAGCTCTGATGTAAAACATGGTATCACACATCATGCTACAAAGAAAGAGTCAGTCTAGCTAGTTCAAGTAAAACACCAAGCAGCTGCTAACAGAGACAGGTCACGGCAGGGGAAGGGCACAGCACATTCAGTTCACTGTGTTTTCCTTCAGAAGAATGTCAATAAAAACCACAGCCAACGAAGGTACTGGGGGTGTGGGGGTGGGGGGGAGGTCCTGCTGTGCAGTGAACCCCTGGGTTCATCTAACAGTTAGCGCCAGTCAGACAAGTTAGCAAAAGGAAGCCCTAGCCAAACCTACAGCTGCCAACAACTTGAAGAAAGCTGTCTTTCTCCCTGAACGTCCTGGGGTAAGGACCAGTCCCACATTTAGAAACGTTATTTCTGGGACCAATAGCAATTTATTTTGATAGAACCACTGGATTTTTTTTTTCTTGAGTTCTCAACAAAGGAGCCATATTAGGAAATAATCTTGCAAAAAGCAAGTGCCCCATCCCCCTCTTCCCCACGATCGATGCACACACACCCGTGCACGCTGACACGCACAGACACACACTGGTACACAATGGGCAGCATGCTCACTCAAGGGCCCACATGACTGCCCGGGAGCCCGTGGGCAGAAGGCCTCCCGGGCTGGGCCCGAGGCTCTGGGCAGGAGGCACCAAAGCCGGGACCAGCTGCAAGGCAGTTTGTGCTGGGGATGCTCGCCCCCCAGCGGGGCCCTGGGGGAGCAGCTGCCAGCGGGTCGGAGCCTATTACCCCTTTTGGAGAAGTAGGTGCTACAACAACACCCACCTGCAGGGACTCTGGAATGTGTCAGGGTGCAGTCTCAAATGTACCCCCCCCAGAGAAAGGGGCATCACCAAGTCATTGGACCCTGGCAGCTCTTGGCAGGCTCCTGCAAAGCTAATCATGTCCCTGGTTCCAAGGCTTCTAAAGCCACTGAGTGTTTCTGAGCTGTCACCCTTGAGGCTCAGTCTAGGCTTACGAAGAAGGAAAAACTTAAGTGGGCAGTGGACACAGACCAGACTTGGTAACTCGTCCCTAAGGGAGTGGTACAAGTCCCTAAGGGAACGGAACTGCTTGAACCAGCCAGCCCAACAAACTAAGGAAGGGGTGGAGGGACCCAAGGGCCACCGCTCCCTGTCACCCTTCCCTGGGTAGGGCATCAGGGCCCCGTCCCCACTCCAGGACACTTACCTTCTTCCGGGGCTGCCATTTCATCATATTTGTACAGCCGATATGTGGAACATCAAGATGCTGGCCGGGGGCTGGGGGCAGATGCAGGGCAGCAGCGACTGCAAGTCATGCTGCCTCCCTCCCACCCCCTAATTCTTTCCCATATTCACTGCAAAGGGAAAAAGCCCAGGAGAGTCCAGTCTTTTCGCCGTCAGTTCAATGAAAAGTATCCCAAAACCACGAACACACTTCCCACTGGGCTAGGAAGTCCCAGCAGCCAGCGTACTCCTGCCAAAGCGGGGCATTTTCCACCCGGGCCAGCACCAGCAAAAGGAGCCTGTGGCAGAGGGTCTCCTAGCCGGCTGCAGAGACCCTCCCTCAGGGAAGAGCTTGAGAACACGAGCTGCTGCAGAAACCCAGCCGGGCTTCTGCCATCCAAACCCCTTTTGGCGAATTCTCCTCTTCTCAAAAAAAAAAAAAAAAAAAAAAAAAAAAAGATTAGACAAGCAATCAAACCCTCACGCGCCGCCTGGAGCAATTCCCAAAATTCTGGGTGTATTTCTCGTTTGTAAAATTTAGCAAAGAAAATTCCAAAGATCTGTAATCAGAGCTTCTTTACGCTGTTTTCTCTTCCTTCTTGGATAACTTGGGAAAAGGATCTGCTTCCCCAAATGCCTACCTTCCCTACACACTGTAAATAGGAAAACTTGGTTTGTGTGTTTAGATTTTTTTTTTAATTCCCAAGAACCTTAGTGGGGAAAGGCTGGAAGGAAATCCTGCAAGAACCCAACTCCACAGCTCAGTCTGCACTAATGACTTCCTTCCCTTCAGTGCGAGCACAGCCTGCCCAGCTCCAGCCACACAGAGCAAACGGTTTCTGGGTCTTAGTGCCACGACATCTGCTCCAAACCGAAAAGTAAAACACACGTTTCAGAGGTGCCCAACGGCTCATAAGGAATCAGAGCCAGAAGAGACCTACAAACCAGGAAAACGTTTCAAAAGATGTACTTAGTTTTGTGAGTTACGCTGAGAGAAAAAGGAAATGGGGAAGGATTCTGGGCCAAAAGGCTACAAAATCTTAATGTATGATTTGAACAAAAAAGATTTGAGGTATCTGACAAGATAAAAAAAATCAAAAATACACTCTGCTCTAAACTTAACATTATTTCTTACTATAAAAAATATTTCTATGGAGATTGAGTTTCATTCACCTTCTATAAAATGACCCCACCCTGTTTAAGGAGATACCACCCTAAATACAAAAGTACTGTGCAATCTATTATTCGTTATCCACATGTCTACCAATGCCTGCCCCATCACAAGGCTATTCCGACAGCAGGGACTGTGAAGAGTAGTGTAAGTTACCAGGGGACTACCTGGTGTACATAGTGATGCTAACTGGGATGCTCTGAGTCCAACGTCCCAGCAGTGTTTCACTCATTCTCACAGTTCTGTATGCATTGGCAGGACCGGGTGATGTCTATATAAATGTCATTAAAATAGCCAAAATAGTTAACTAAAACAGATTACTTTTCAGATCTTTTCTAAACCTAAGAGTCTGAAGTTTAATGGTGAAAGCATTATCTTTCTCATAATAATAATGTTAAAAATTACAGCTGAATGAATAGGTATGCTTTCTGAAGCTACTACTGTATGCCAGGACTTATGCCCACAGTCATTCTCTCACAGCCCTGCCAGGAAGGTCTTATTCCCAGGCCTTCCTATCAGCACTGCAAGGAAGGTCCTTATTTTCCACATGAGGACACTGAGATTCAGAGGGGTCACTTGCTCAACCAGAACAACAACATATAGAAGGTGACAAGGCTGAAATTCAGACCTATGATGAACTGTCTCCAGAGCCTAAGCCCTTCCCATGACATGCTACACGCTGCCTTACCTCTCATCTTGATAAAACTATTATTAAGTGCCTATGACTTAAGCACCTGTTATTGGTCAGTCCCTGTTCCAGGGACTCCAGAAATGAGTAACAGCCTGTCCACGCTCCTGCAATTACATACAGCAGGCAGCAGTCACAAATAATACCAATACTCTGTATACATTCCAACATAGGCGATCATTCTGCACAGCTTAATTTGGACATCCTACTAGCAAGAGAAGTTCAATAAATTTCAAACCAAATCCATCAATCTATCCCCAAATCAGATTATCTTCCCAACTTTTCTTTACCTGTCCATAGCGCTGTCACTCTCCCAGGATCACAAGCTAAAACCTTAATATCATTCCTTACATCTAATTTATCACCAAATCCTTTCACTTCGTTCTTAGACATCGCTTTCAAATTCCTATTACTGACATCTGAGGCCAGAACCTCACAAAACAAACACAGATTAAGCACCAACCAATGAGGCAGAAAGCACCATGTAGGACGAAGACTAAGCCCCTACGCTGGAGGAAGGTGTAAAGAGGGTAGGGCAGAGCGGAAGACCTATAAGAAGACAACCAGGCATTGCCTTAGTCAGTGAAACAACACATGAGTTACGTGGTCAATACGTGTTCCAGGAGTTAGAATGAGAAATTACAGTAAACAGGAATGGGTAAGCAAGAAGGTTTTACCAAGGAATCTGAATTAAAAATGCAGAGAAGATATAACTCATTCTAGAGCATAAGGCCAAGGAACCATGGCCAGCAATGCACTTCAGGGTCTGGACCCCTCTACCTTTCAGAACTCATTTCTTACTTCTCCCTCAGCCCCATGCACATTAGCCACCGCACTGACCTGTGATTATGGCGGGCAGATACTTCTTGCACCCTCTGCCTGAATCGCTCTTCCTCTAGACACCCTCTCGGCTGCCTCTCATCATTCTTTCTGAAATAGGAACCCCGTAACTCGTACACAGCCACTTTCTGGCTTCTCTACACTGCTATATCTTACTTCGAAGCCCTTATTACATATATTTTGTTTATTTATTTAATGTCTTAGTCATCCCTCAAAAACAAGAATTCCAAGAGAGCAGGAACTTTGCTGTCATAACACCAACGCCAGTGAACAGTGCCTGACACAATAAGCAATCAATCAATATTTGTCAAATGAAGCAAATGAAAGAAAGAGAAAAAGAAGAATAGTGAGAGCAAGGGAAGCAAGCACGTGTAAGACTCAAGACACAAAATACTGACCTGCCTAAAACGTAAGGCTTAAATGTAAGAGTGTCAGAGGCAGAGACTTTGTCTTGTTCAGTCTCATAATCCCCAGGGCTCAGAACAGTGCCTGGCACGGCAAAGGTGCTCAGCATTTAGGGGGTAAAAGAGCGGGGAATGGGGGCTGGGACTGTGTGGAGGATGAACAGCGAATGAGTGAAACTCCATTCCACACAGAGTAAACGATGTTTTTGCAAGGTATGTTGGAACCAAGTGGTAGGGAATGTTGTAAGGCAAAGACGTTTCTATTGTATCCTGTGGAATGCAGGGCATTGAAGAGATTAACAGTAGGCAAAGAGCACGGTGGAAGGAGCATTCTTAAGTAATCTAACATATAACAAAATATGAACTATGACTTTATGAGGCCCTTTTAATATAAGCCTTTAGATTTTTAAAACTGCTTACATGATTAAATGTTTATTATGACCATTTGACAGATATCAAAACTGAAAGTCAGAGGGGCTAAGTGACCCATTCAATGCCACATGGAGAGTCAATGGCAATGGAAGGGCAAGAACCCAGGGTTTATAAACCCATGCCTGAATGATGACAGCAAAAGCCTACAATTGCTTAGGGATCAGGAGAAAAGGTTCTACTTTCTACTCTGCCTCTGACTTGCTATGTAACAAAAATTTTCAGAATGGCAAGGCAGGTGAGTGAGTAAGTGAAAGAGAATCAGGTATACGACAAAAGGGAACTGTAAGAATTGCGAACCTGGAGACACATGAAAAGAGGTACCTGCTAAGTAACTCTAGTCAATTAGTGTCCTGCCGGAATAGCACCACAACAGTTCCAGATCCCCTAATCTTACAAGAAGCTCAAAACTTCCTGATTTTTAACTGTTTGCTCAAAAACTTTAAAGCATCCAAAGAGGCCAAACAAAACATGCCTGTAGGCCTGAATTTCATCTACAAGTCGTAATTTGTGACTGCTAACTTGAACCACTCATGGCTTCACTTTCTCATATGTAAAGCAAGGGACCTACACGGTTCCTAATCTGTGGGGTGGTTTTCTGAAGGCATCTGTGAATCCATGTGCATACCACACATGGCCTGTGGTCTGACAAGCAATCTCCCCTGCTCAGATGTTATTGGACTTAATAAAACACAAAGTTATTTAAATTGGGGAAAAAGGGGCCTGAGCACAGTGAGTTTTATCAGGAAAAGAGAGAGAGAAAATATATTTATGATTCTATAGAAAGACAGAATCAATCTAAAACTTCAAGGTGATACAAGGCTTTAAATTGGTTTTCAGTTTTTTTATGTACAGTCCCTTTGGGTCACCTATTTGTATCACATTTCTTCCCCTGCTGTCTGGTGTTGCAGCTTTCATTTAATAGGGAACACGCAATAGAAGATCATTACCTACAAGCCTTTAAATACCAATACTACCTTAAATCACCTTTTTCCCTTTGTGTCTTTACTTATTTATTTTGCTTACTCCAAATTGAATCAGTAATTCTACCTGAAATATTTAAGAAATTACTATTATACCAATATATTTTATCCATTACAATTATTTATAGAGAGCTACCAAGGTAACACAGTTCAAAATGGTAATTTAGCCTTTTGTTTCAAAGACCCAATATCAAACTGTAAGAACACAATTTGTCAGATCCGCAGCTACTGGAAAACATTTTTACCACCCCTTCATTGTAACATAGCACTTCGCGAATCACTTCCCTGAAAGAGGATACTGTAACAACAGTCTACTGCAATAGCATTTTCCTCAATAACTACTTGCCAGTTCAAATAATGGGAACAAAATGCAAAAAAGGAGAAATGAATGAGGAAAACACGGCTTTTTACATTGTTGTGAATTTCTTCAAGATTTCCTAAGAAGTGACATGTCTGACATGGATCATAGCATAAATACCTGAAAAACAGGCCTTATACTTATTTAAATGTATTGTGCTTCAGAAGTGGGATATTAAACTCAATGTGAAACAGTATTTGGAAAATGTATTAATTTCCCTAAAGACCTCTAAATTATTTTCAAGTATCTGAAGAGGTAGGTGTTAGAAAAGTAAAGGAATAAAGGTAGAAGCAGATTTGAGACGAAAAGAGTTTGCCTTGTTAGTGATATCTCATACACTTGGGAACTTTTGGAACAAGAGAGGCCTTGCTTTGTTAAAACAGAAATCTACAGTAACTTGTTACAGCGAGAACTCTGCCACGCAGCCAAGCTGATGCAGGCCCGTGCCCGCACTGCCGGGGAGGAACCCACTCCACAGCACCGGGAGGGCATCGCCCCTGTCCTCACCCACCTCCCTTCCGTCCGCCATCCCGCAGGGTTGGAGATGCGGAAGCCCAAAGCTGTACATTCAGCACGCACTGGCTCGAGTGCTCATTACGTACAAGGTGCTCCACTGGGCACTGTGAGAGGGGACAAAGATAAATCGGGTGATTTCTGTCCTGGAGGAGAGAGCAGTATGGTGGGGGTCGAAGGAGAAAACAGATACATAACTAATAAAAATAACAATAACAGCTCCAAATACTTACTGATCTTGCTATTCCTTTGACTCTTTAAGAGCTAGAGGAATGGCATAACTAATCACGTATTCTCTCATTAACACTATAGAAGCCCCAAAGAGTAATTAATCCTGACTGTGATAACTAAAAAAGGCTTTGCAGGAGAGCGAGCACCATAACTCCCTTCAAAAGGCAGGGAAAGGGTTTGTGGAGGACTGCTCCAGATTAAAGGAACAGAGCCAAAACAGGGAGGTATGCAAGTGGGGGCCACGTTAGCAAGTTGTCTAAGAGATCTGAAATCTGGAACACAAGACAACAAGCAGTGGAGTGAAGAGTACAGGGCTGTGAATGCTATTATCTTAACAATGCTAACGATAACTATCATTTATTATGTGCCAAGTACTTTTGTTGTTGTCGATTATTCCTACCACTTTACCAGGAGGACTATTATTATGCCCATTCCATAGAAGAGGAAATCCAGACTAAAGTGTTAAGTAAATTCCCAAAGAATCATGACTAGAAAGTAGTAGAAAGAAAATTCAAGTCAGTTGCACTCCAAAGCCTTGTTCTTAACCCCTGACTTAGAATACAATGATGAGTGAGCACTGAATTTCAAGCGAGGTACTGGCAGATCTATCTGAGTTTTACACTAACTCTGGAAATATTGTGAAGGACAGAAAGAACAGAACAAGTAAGACAGGAAGGCCAAATAAGTTTCTGTTGAAATACATCAGTAAGGAAAAAAGCAACCTTGAATTACAAAAGCAGAAACAGAAAAAAGAACTTTCTCGAAAGACATTTAACAAGTAAAACAGGTCCTAAAAACCTGTTACATAAAAGGACAGAACAGAAAGGATTTAAAGATGATGCCAAAATTTTCATCATGTTTTAGGAAAAGGAGATTACCTCACTAACAGGTATGAATCACAGAAAGAACAAGTACATCCTGGATTCAGTTTGAAACTTACAGAGTCTGAGGCAGTGATAAGAGACACACAGGGTATGGAGTAGGTAGGCGGAGTTACGGTCTGGAGCTAAAGTTTTAGGAGGTCTGTCCAGAAGGTATCCAGCCACGTAATATGAAAAATAGAAACATTTATTGAAGAAGATACAAGATATAAGAAACATTACACATAGGACAATGACACCTCAGCCCCCTTCAAAATAGTCACCTTGGGACCTCACACGGTTCTCCCAATCACCATCAGCTGCCCCATCCTATTTTCCTGAATCTCATCGACAGTCTGAAATCTCTCCCCTTCCAAAGGTGATTTTAGTTTGGGGAAAAGCCAGAAGTCACAGGGCACCAAATCTGGGCTGCAATGGGGCTGAGTCGCCTGGGTGATTTGACGTTTCATCAAAACACCTGCAGACGTGATGCATGAGCGGGCGTGCTGTCGTGATGAAGCTGCCAATCACCAGCTGTCCATAGCTGCAGCCCTCTCAATCATCCAAAGAGTTTCCATGGAAGAATTTTCAAATTTAGTGCAAAATTTGATGCAGATTTGTTGCTCTACTAGCTCAGTCATTTTGAATACGAAGGCCACACCGTGCACATCCTCACTGGACAGCGTCTACTGCCTCCACTGACTCGTACAGTGAGGTTGTCATTGTTCACACATGTGCATTGCCGTCCACCCTTATTGGCTGCCAGGTTACACCAATGTCGTGCAAACGGTTCTTGTTATATTAACAATAGTTGGACTTCCAGACATACCTCGTATATCTAAAGCTGTAACTATGAAGAGATTTGGTGTTCGTTCATATAATGATGATATGTAGAAAGCTTTCAGTTAAAGAAAAAAAATGATTCCCCCAGGGATGGTGTTTGGAGCAAGAAGATAAAAGAGGAGTAAGGGGCCCTGACTGGTGTGGGTCAGTGGATTGAGCACCAGCCTGTAAACTAAAGAGTCGCTAGTTCAATTCCCAGTCAGGGCACATGCCTGGGTTGTGGGCCAGGTCCCCAGTAGGGGGGCGCGTGAGAGGCAACCACACATTGATGTTTCTCTCCCTCTCTTTCTCCCTCCCTTCCCCTCTGTCTAAAAATAAATAAATAAAATCTTTTTTTAAAAAAAGAGGGGTAAGGGTAATAAAATCTTGAATAATACTATACTTCTAAATATAATATAATTTATTGCCTGGTAAGGATGGGAGGGAGAACTGCCTAGGTCCTCAAGATAGCAGATTTTATTCGGCCAGACAGCCTGGTTCAAGCCTTAGATCCACCCTACACTAGCTATGTGACCTTCTGTTACTTCACTTTTCTGTACCTCAATTTCCAGCTCTATAAAGTGGAAATAACAATAGCCCCTACCTACATACAGTTGTTGGGAGGATTAAATTATATATGTAATCATACACACACACAATATTTCTTATACTGATGCTGTTTAGTATTGTTGTGATTATTATTATTTTACTGCACTAATCCTGATTTTTTTCTTTCTCCCTTGTACCATAGATCTTTGTGTTGATTATATTTTAAGGGCCACAAACTGCAAGAACTAATGCCCATTTATTTCAGTGGTATAATCATTTTTTTAATAAGACTTCTGCTTCTGTTCCTGACAGAGCAACTGGATCCAGGCTTATTCTCCAGGCATAACTAGAAAACTGGATAAAATACAGAAAAAATACTGTTTTCATACTGTTTCAGACAACAAGCAGCACAATGCCACATGAACCTTGAGGGAAACAATACAAATGAGGTAAGCTCTATGACCACCCTGGCTTTCTGCCTAGAAACACTTTCTCGACCACAGAGCAGGAAGGGGATCCCAAACAGAGAACAATGACCTTGCTGAGCTGAGGGGACAGAGATCAAAGTCTGGAGGACAAAGTAGCTGGCACATTCAAAATAAAGAAATGGGGAAGATGAACTCTAAGAGGGCTATACAGACAAAGTACTTCAGAAACCAACACAGTGATCTTCTGGAGTTCCGGTTGAATATGAATTTGCCCCATGTAGGGTGAAACTCCACAAGGCTAGAACAACTGCCAGGGCTCACCAGGGCTGTATGAATGTCAAGTTCCAACCAGCCAGAAAGGAACACTGGGACATTCAGTTCAGACCTCAGAAAAGTCATGTCTTTATAGAAGACAGGTAAACTAGCCTGAAGTACACTCTAAACTCAACCTAGCAAAGCTTAAAAGCAAACTTTAAAAAAAAAAAAGCAAACTTAATCTACAAGTAACTTACCTGCCTGAACAAAGTTCAATACTCTTTAAAGGAAGACAACAAAATCTAGCACTCAAACAGAGTCCAACATTCAATTATTTTCCAGTGATAGTTATTAAAGGACATGGGTGTTAACCTGGAAATACTGTATCTCTTTAGCAAGCAATTAATCTTCTATCATAAGAATGCTGACTGTGCTACAAATTTCCACATATAAATCAGATCCATTGACTATAATGTTTTGGGCTACAATCTTTTTTTATTTTTGAGTGAGAAAGATTGAGTTGTTGTTCCACCTATTTATGCATTCATTGGTTGATTCTTGTATGTGCCCTGACTAGGGATCAAACACGCAACCTTGCCATATAAGGGCAATGCTCTAACCAACTGAGCTACCCACCCAGGGCTTGGGCCACTATCTTGATACCTCTCTCTACCAGGTTCGTAGGCAGCATGCATCATTTCGTTGTTATATAATTTATTAACCTGGGAAATTTTTCAGCATATGTTATCTTTCATTAAAATGTAGAGAGTAAAAAGGAAAAAGGACTCATGGACATGGACAACAGTGTGCTGATTGCAGGGGTTAGGGTGGTGTAATGGGGATAAATGGTAATGGAAAAAATACAATAAAATGTTTTCAAAATTATAGACGTTATCTGGAGTAAATTCAGTGGTCAGATATTTGGGCCAAAATATGCCATTTTGATTTATTAACCTTTCTAAAGAAATCATGGGAGTGCAGTGATAGTAATTATGTATAGGGTGTTTCAATATCTGTTTTACTTTAACAGATGCTTGAACTGGGGGTTTATTTATTTGTGTGCTTTTAACCAAAAGAGGCTATATTTCTCTGGCTATAGCTAAATAAAATGTAGGGAAAGTGGATTTCTTCATTATCCTAGGGCAGGAAACAGGCTATCAGAAAAGAAAGTCATTAGAGATAAAATATTATTCTTGAGACCCATTTGAAGGCCTTCTAATGACTTGTTGCTTAACTTCATGAATTTATAAACAACCTTGGATTTTATTCACAAAATAGACACTATTTTATGTTAGCTGTTGAACTGCCTGGTATCTGAACTCCCATCTTCTGTTTCTGTCTCATTATCTGAGTCTTGGTGAGACAGAGGAAATATCTCTCATGACAGAAACCAAAAAGGTCAGATAATTACTTTCCCCAACACATAGGTCCAATTCTTTGTCAACGTTGGCTATGAAACTAGTGACCCAAAGAATAGTGAGAGAATTTATTCTGGGAGTAGCCACAGCAACACCCAGTTATTCCAATCATGAGTGCCAGTGGAACTCATCATGGTATCCAAAATCCAGCTCCCGGAGTGGTGGTCCCAGCTCTGTCACCCAGGGCACAGCAGCTGCTATGGCACCTTTCTGGCTGAGATCCAGGTACCTTTTGATTAAAACAGTCATAGTTGTTCACTGTTACTTGCAACTAAGAACCCTCGCTGACTCACACAGAGACATATGATTTTGTTTTTATTCGGACACAAATGTTTTTCGCATGAACATAGATTCACAAACAGATATGTGTATGTGCTGGAGAGTTCCAAGGCAGAGTCTTCTGCCCTCTTTTCTGCCATGAACTGCTCCCTCCAAGATCATAGTCAGTCCCAAGCTTCTAAATACCATCTCAATGGATGACTCCCACAGTTAAGCTTCAAACTCTCTACTGAGAGAGAGCACTCTACGGAGCTTCAGGCTTACCTGCCTGCTCAACATCTTCACCAGGGTGTCTAACAGACACATCAGACTTCCATAGCTGAAATGAAACTCTCGATTCCCTCTGCCCCCGCGAGAATCTAGTTCTAATTCAATCTTATTTTATCTCAATTAATGGCATCTGTATTGATCCAGCAGCTCAGAACAAAAACTTTACCATTGCCCTTGATTCCTCCCCTTTCTTCGCCCCCCACATCTAATCCATTAGCATGTCCTCAGCTCTCTACCTACAAATTCTAATCCCGATCCTATCACTTGTCATCGCCTGTACCCCTTCTTCATTATGGACATCATTAATAGCAACTGGATTACTACAATAGCGTCCACTTGCTTCCTGTAATTCAGTTTCTTTGTTTAACCAGAATGATGTTTCCATAATGTAAATCAGATCATGCATTTTCTGTGTTCAAAACCCACTTACGGCTCTCCTTTGCAACAAGAATGAAATAGAAACCTTTACCATGGCCTACAAGGCCCTACTAATACAGCCTCTCTCTACCTTTCACTTTCATCTCTTACCACACTTTCTTTCAACTGTGCTGTGGCCAGACCTGCCTTCTTAAGCTTCCCTTCGTGACCTTGGTGATTGCAGTTATGAATGCCCAGAATTCTCTTCCCCCATAACAGGCATTTTCTTCTCAATATTCAAGCTTATTTTCAAATAGCAAGTCATCAGGGAGGCCTCCTGGCCAAAATTAATTCCCCTCCCTACAGTCACTATATATGGTTTTCCTTTGCTTTGTTTTCTTCATTCCGCATTTTATCATTTGAAATTGCATTATTTACTCATTTGATCTCTATGTTACTCAGCAGACTATAAGTGCTATGGAGCGGGACATGTATTGTTCACCACGGAAAGTTCAGTACTTAGAACAATTCCCAGCACATATTAGGTTCTTATTAAATATTCATTAGATGAATGACCAAATTTAATGTCAGCTATAAGATTAAACATACAATATTTACTTTTGCAGTAAAATTTTCAGCATGGAACTTATTCATTTATCTAGGCCAGGGATACTTACAATTACCTTCACTTCTGAAAGACACTCTCTCCCAAGTGGCACAAAAAGAAACTGTTCCCCTTAAATCAGTACTATGCCCAGGCTTAAGTCTGCAGATGTTCAAATGAAAGAAGTAAAAGCTTCTGAAAAAAAAAGCATGATTCTGAAAAATAATTACTGTCTAATAATGTTTTTATTGCAAGAATTCTTGTACTATCACTTTCTATTTTCATTTGTATTAAAGAGAAACTTATATTCCCCAGAAATGGATGAACAAAATGATCTTTGGGTAGTTTAATAAATACATTTAAAACACTTTGAGATCCTTAGATGAAGTACAAATCACTTGTCAAAAGTATAATCTCATTTGTCAAAACATGAAAATGAAGAAAGAAAAGACAGGAATAACAGTCTCAGAGCTGCCAACTGACAGGCTGCCTTAAGTGAGATAGTCAAAACATTCATATGCTAATTTTTAAAAGTGCTGTCTATCGTGGTCATCCACATAAAAACATAAAAGGGACTTTTCTTCCTATTTCAAAAGTATATGTTTGGGTCAGACAGTGGACACTCTGGTTACCAAATTAAGCAACAGCAATTAAGATCATAAAGAATTTCCGTTTAAGTTCTGAATGCACATATAAGACAACTACTAACTGACTTGCATGGGCAGTAATTCAGAAGATCCTGCTTCCACAATAAACTCATCAATTATACCACCTAGCACTGCTATTGTCAGTCTTCTGCACGGAGAACACAGTACAAACAGTAACTTTCATGTTACCAGCTGCGGTTAGCTACATACTATAAATGGCAAAAATCAAATATCAAAAATCCACCAAAATAGGGGTAAAGACTTAACTAAAATGTACAGATTTTATTTTTAATTATTTTCCATTTTCGTGTAGTATCTTAAGGTGTTTCATTGTTCACATTTCTCCTAAGCATTTCTCTCTCGTGCGATACTAATAATTCTAAACAAAAGAGCATCTCCTTGAAATGCTCCCTTTACTGGGTTGATGAGTTCACCACATCTACACTTTCATGCATCATCCTACCTCATGGGATGTGGAATCCAGTCTAACAATAAAATAGAAGTTTTGCTCAAACTTGCTCTGGTAAGAAAGCTGTTATTTCTAGACTTGGATTCAGAAGTAAAGCTACTAAAAATGAAAGTGACCGTGTATTGTACAAACCCATTTATGTGAAATGTCAAAAATAGGCAAATTCATAGAGACAGAAAGTAGATCAGTGATTGTCAGGGGCTGACGGGTAAGGGAAACAAAGAGTAGCTACCAATCAATACAAGTTTTCTCTTGGGGAAGATGGAACTTACTGGAGTTAGATAGTGATTGTACAACTTTGTGAATACACAAAAAACTACTGAATTATGTACTTTAAAGGAATGAATTATGCAGATTTATGTGGATTATATCACAATAAAGCTGTTAAAAAAATTATATTGCAGTAAAGCTGTTAGAAAAAATGTGGTCAGCTTGCCCGGCCAAGCATCATCCAGCGCACCAAAAAGTCTGCAGGGTTGGTCCCCGCCCGGTCAGGGTGCACACAGGAGGCAACTGACCAAAGTTTCCCTCTCACACTGATGTTTCTCCCTCTCTCCCTCCCCTCCACATTGCCGCTTTCCCCAAACGCCAGCCCCTTTTCCTCTTTCTAAAATAAATTTTTAAAAAATCCTTGGGTGAGGATTTAAAACAAAAAATGTCATCAGCTTTCCCCAATCACAAAAAAAATTAAATGAATATATAATCCCCTCTGCTTAAAACTTTTTCTCTATTTTTTTTTGTCTTTGACATGAGCTACCACTCGTCTTCTAGTTCCAGACAACAAAAATAAAAATTAGCAAACTAGTATCAGCATGAAAAGTTGAGAAAACATTCTTGGTTGAATGGGTTATTTTATTCACAGACATGTGTTGATAACATAAAGTTATTATAAGTATACACCACCGAATCATTCTCTGTAATTTAACTGTCTGTAGTAAATCTGAAAGATACAATAAAATATGTCAATACTTCATAGCATCTACTAAGAGCACCACAGCTCTGTGTAGTGTCTTGTTTCAACACGTTAGAACCAATGAAACAGAACAAAAGCTAATGAGGCCAAATAAAGATGAAACTAATCTTTATCATAACATATCCCTTCTATGACTATAAGCTCTTAAAAAAAAAAACTTGCACACAAAACTTTTCTCAAAGTCCCCCCCAAAAAAAAGTAGAAAAAAGGTTGTTTCCCACAAATTTTAGCACCATGACCACTTCAAAGATAAAATTTTAAAATTCCATTCCTAAAACACAGTTACTATTCTGTGTGTCACAATAAGATCCACCTGGAAAAGAAACTTAAATGTCAATCAATGAAACAAAACAAAACCAAGGCACTTTTGCTTCCTGAAACACAGCCATGCGTTAATGACCAGTAGTCATCTCATACCTGAAAGTCCAGAATTTGTGTTTTCCATAGAAATTTCTAGATTCTTTTCATAATTAGTGTTATGTATGAGTATTAAATCTTTATAATAATCAAATAGTATCATACAGTTTTAATTATTGCTTTTTAAAAATATATGCCTTATATTGCAGAATTAATCCCATTTCATTAGCTTTATTTTTTTAAATAAGGAAAATAATCTTTGATATTCTTTTGTATTTAAGTTTTATTTTTCAATTACAGTTTACACTGAATGTTACTTCATGTTAGATTCAGGTGTAGAGCACAGTGATTAGATAGCCATATCCTTCACAAAGTGATCCCCCGATGTTTCAAGTGCCCACCAGGCACCATACATACCTATTACAATATTGCTCATTATATTTCCTATGCTGTACTTTACATCCCAACCCTTGCTATTCTAACCTAACATTTCTTCCACATAAATTTCAAACTAATCCTGTCAAACTTCAGGACAAATTTACTTGATATTTTTACTGTCGTCATTATATAAAATCATACGTAGTTCTTATTTGCATTATTCTTCAGTAATTTTTGCTCTGATAAACGTGTCGCTTTTGTTCTATTATACTTTCTAACTTGGGTGAAGTGCTACTTATTTTATTGAACTCTTACTTTTTCTAGTATCTTAGTCAACTTATTTGGACTTTCTAGGTATAAAATATCTTTGCTATAAATATTTTCATCTTAATTTTATACAAAAATCTGTTTTAAAGTTTTGCCTCAAAAAACTTAGAATACATGGGTGGAGTGGGGCAAAGAGGGAAAGCTGGGACAACTGTTAACAGCATAAACAGTAAAATATTAAAAATAAATAAAATCATTAATGTGTTCTACTAGAAAATGTTGTTTCCCAAGGTCATGAAACTCAGCTTGAGAATTATTATTTCTTTGTAATCAGAGCTTAAGAAAAATAAAACAATATTTTAAAAACTTAGAGCACAATTCAAAATAGTAATAAAATACATTTAAATGGATAAGAAAGTCACACCTGAGGACAAGGAGAGGCTAGAAAAGACAGCTAGAACTTAGTCTCTCCTATGCAGAAACTGCAATGGAGAAGCTCCTAAAGGGTCTTCAATATTCATACACGTGCTCCCATAAGAACTAGCATCTGCACACTTGCCAGTGATGACTGGAGAAACCGCAGCCACCAACAGGGAGTGATCTGCAACTGTACCAGTAAAGCAAGAGACATTTAACCCTTCCTGTCTCCTTCCCGCTGGCGCACTGGAAGAGCCAGAGACCCAGAAAAGGTGGGGAAGAAAAGTGCTCCTGATGAAGCCTGGGCCACTGGCTCTGGAAAAAAGAGGAAGGAAGACCTTTAAGTTGGATATAATAGTGGAGTTTTAAATTAAGCCAAAATGAATTTTTTAATACCCAAAAGCACACAGAAAGTTATGGCGCCTGGAACTGGGTCAGAAGGAGAACTCTGGCAGAGCTCGGCGGAAGGGAGTGCGCACAGGAAAACGAAGCTGTGTCATGTCTGTGCCCCCTAAGATTGGTGAGGAAGGCAGATGCCAATTTAGTGCCTCTGTTTTCCTGATGAGATGCATATCTTTTATAGTCTCTTAAGGATGCTTACTTTTCCATTTTCTTCAGAAAGTGTTTTTCTTATTATGAAAAAAAGACTAAATTAGAGTGTGATAAGATTCTATTGATCTTCATTTGCTCACTTCAGAAGGGAAAATACTGTCAAATTTGTATCTTCTTTAGAGGAGAATTTAAAATAAAATATCTTTCTCTCTCAGTATCAAGAATTGTATTTTATTTTACTTTTTCTACTATCTCTAAGTTCCTAGCCCCCACTATCATTTCATTTTCAAAACTGGAAGAGATGACACTACGCACTGTTGACCTCCAAGAATTTTCACACCCATCCAACTGAACTATAGCATTCTTCACTGTTTTAATATCCTCTTCCAGAACAGAAGGAAGCAATACCACTTGGAAGCCATTTATATTAAGCCAAATTTCAATTTACAAAAGAACTTGAAATGACCTGATATTGTGGTCTTTTATAGACTTCACACCAGATGCTTTCCATTTTATAGACTCCCCAAAACTTCAATTTCTTACTGTATTTCTGCACCTCTGTGTCCAATGATCATATATAATGAGAAGAACTATAAAACATCATAGATTTACATTTTCTGGTTACTGACTTAGGTTTACTGACAAACTCTGGTTTCTCTCATTTGGGAGAAAACTATTTTCTTCAGCTGTCTTAGTGAAATACAATTTTTAGGGTGATTTATGCATGTAGAAAAATTACAGAAATACAATAGGTTAGATACAGATAAATAAGAAGAAAACCAGAAGCTACATTTTAATTTTTAAAAATACGTATCTGAATTCTAGAAATAGTCAATTCTCTAACTTTATAATAGGCAGAGAATAAGTCTTAGAATGATTATATTGGTCAGGGTTAGATTTAGCTGGATATATTAGATGACTCAAATTAACAGTGGTTTAACTAAGAGAAGGTTAATTTTCTCCAGTATAAACAAGGTCCTGAGGTCAGGAGTCCAAGGCTGATCTATCATCTTCACCATCACAAGCATCCACTCCCCTAGCATGCCTCCCTCCATCACCAACACACAGCTTTCAACAGTGCAAATAGCTACTTAAGCTCCAGCCATCTTATCCACGTCCCAGCCAGGTGAAAGAAAGGTAGAAAGGTCAAAGACACGAAGAAAAGCACATCCCTCCCTATAAAGGTATGTCCTAGAAATTATACTTCGCACTTCTGATTACACCCCACTGGCCAGAATTTGGTTTCATCAACCCACCTTAGCTGTGAGGTTGGGAAATACAGTCTACTCTGGGTGGCCAAAGGTCCAGTTAATAATTGCCAAGTTTATTGCTACAGAGGAAAAAGAAGTTAGCGATTTCTGTCACAGGAATGATTACATTTCATTGTTTCTGAGCACCAGGGCTTAAGTTGTGACCTCAGGCAAGTCAATTTACAGTTTCTCACTCAAAAGTCTCTCAACTCTTGACATGAAGAATATCAACTAGGAAAAAATGTTAAAAATACAACCTTCCAGTTATAATATGAGTAAGTTCTTGGGATCTAATGTATTAGCATGGTGACCATAGTTAACAATACGGTATCATAATCTTAAAAGTTGCTATTAGAGTGGATGTTAAATCTACTCACCCTCCCCCCCCACACACACACATACACACAGGTAATTATGTGACATGACAGAGGTTGTTTTTTTTTTTTAATCCTCAGTCGAGGACATTTTTTCATTGTGTTATTAGAGAGAGAGGAAGGGAGAGGGAGAAACATCAATGTGAGGGGCAAATATCAATCAGTAACCTCCTATATGTGTGCCCAGACCAGTGTCACAACCCGTAGGTACCTGGACCAGGGTTATGGGGCGAAGCTCCAACCAAGGGAGCCACACCAACCAGGGCCATGAAAAAGATGTTTGCTAATGCTATGGTGGTAATCATTTTATAATATATAAGTATCATATATAATGTAGTATTCAATTATGTCTTATAAAGCTGGGGGCAACAAATAAAGAAAAATGCCAGAAAATAAAGGGTTGTACTTGAAAATGCCAAGAGATTCTTAACTTAGAGTCAGCAGTACATCTACTAAGGATTTTTGTGAATTTGAGCAATGAAAGGAAATAAAACAATGCTGATTTGATGCTCTCTGCTCCTTCTTTCCCTTTAACATCCTTCCTCTGTGCTGCAGGTACAGGCATCAAAAACTTCCACTGTAAAGCTTTATTTAACGTTGCATAAAAGATTGTATACCAAACAAAAGTAAAAATCTAAAGAAATCACACACAGCACCAAGAATGAGAGATGTGACTTGGCACTAAGACCAGAAAGGGCTGCACGATGTGTGGTTAATCCTGCATGGCTACATTTACATCTCTAATCTACTCGTATAAATGCATTAAGCCAGATGGTTTTAGAGCCTAGCACTCTGCATATACTTGTGGGTCAGCACCCACATCTTCTGCATTTTATAGGTGCCCAGACTTTGGCAGTACCCACCCCTCACCCTTCATTAGTTTCCTAGTATAGCCCCTTTTTACTTATTTTTCCCAATTTACCATAATTAGCATTCTAACATCCAATATACCTATGTCAACATCAGCTGTACCCTACTAAGTAATATACTTAAAATACATTAGGAAGACAATCTTTAAATGAGTATTTTACTCAATTTGTGAAAAATTAGTATCCCCTACTAAAAAGAGGAATCATGCATTTTACTAGTATAAATCCTATTTCATTTTTTGAAGAATAATCCATACTAATAACTGGAATTCTTGAAAATTCAATAAAAATTACAAAACCAAGGCTTTTATTTGTTAAAATCTAATACTGATTTTCAATTACTATAATAATTCTGTACTTACTGGTCTGTTGGCATCTAGGTCCAACCAGACATTTCGTGTGAGCCTATTCAGTAAGGCAGCTGTGGTAGCAATTTGCTTCTAGACTAACAATATACTGTTGAATATGGTCATTTTCTTCTATCTCAAGTGTCATCAATTATGGATCCTCAATTAGTCTTCTGTATGAAACTGTCATATTAGAAAATATACATGACAAGCAGATATAAAATAAAGATGTCTCAAGCATTCGCAAGCTTAGAATTTCGGTTATTTCCTAAAATAAACCTGAAATACCCCAGAAAAAAATTTAAAGAAAGTAAGAATGCTATGCAAATATAATCATGTATACAAAAGAAAAACATCCTCAAAGAATATGAGCATGTTGTGGGGACAACAGACACAATGCACTCTGCAAAGAAGCTGAACGGATCCCTACGGCAGATCTGTAGCTAGCTGGTCTACAAATGGTGGGAATGGTTAAGGAAGGGTATCTTCAGGTGCGTGATACAGCTAGGAAAGGTCCAGGTCACAATCCCAAGACCCACAGAATCTATTTATTAGAGTGATGGCAAAAGCTATTTAAATCAGCAGTCTCAAAGGAAATATGAACAGTAGACACACGACTATGTAATGCTAAGCTTATGTGCCCTATTCCTCCTCTAATTTGGACTCTCATTTCTTTCATCATCTACTCGTTTCATACATATGAGTTTACCAAAAAGATAATAATAGATAATAACTCTAAAATGTTATTTTTAAAAGTTTCTCTCTTTTGATGCACAATCATTGGGCTGGCTCTCATTCGATTCTGAGAACAAAAAGATAATAATCATTAAGTGTCTGTCATTCCTTGTTAGATCCATCCTTCTTGGTACAACCAAAACACTCCAATTATGATTTTCAAGAGCATTTATTTATTCTGTCTCTAGTTATTGCTACATTAACAACTTCAATTTAGACCCCCTACTTATCCTTCTTACCTTGAAAACTGTATCCCCTCAATAAGATTGAGAGTCTGAAGCATGTTTGTTCTGCATGAATCTGCCTCCTAGCTGCAGGAAGCTAACCAGAATTGGACATCTGACCAAGTTAGGGATTCAAAGCTCTTGTAGGAATCTGGAACGGACATTCAATTCTATTATCTACTATCCTATCAGTCTGGACTATTTTCTTGTGAGCCCAGGACCTAAGGCCACCATTGTATGTTAGATATGCCAAAAAAGAGAAAGCTGGTTTTCAGAAAAAGAGAAAAAAAGGCATAAACAGCTGCAGATAGAGGAGCAATGACAAAAGACTGATAAACTGAACATCAGCCTGCAAAGATATCCAGGTCCTAATCTCTGAAACTTGTGAATGTTATATGGCAAAAACTACTCTGCAGATGTGAGAAAATTAAAGATCTTGACATGGGGAGAATATCCTGAATCATCCCTGTAGGCACTAAATATAATTCGAAGTGCCTTTTAAAAAGAGGGGCAGTGGGAAATTTTACTACAGAAGAAGGTAATGTGATGACTGAACTAAGACACCATATTGCTCTGAAGATGGAGGAAGGGGGCATGAGCCAAGGAATGCAAGAAATGTAGCTCTAGAAGATGGCAAAGGTGAGGAAACATGTTCTCCCCTAAAGCCAGTGTTGCTGGTGGAAGTGGGGCCCCTGTGGTGTTGCCAGAAAAGCAGTCCAGGAGACCACGAGAGAGGATGAGGTATGGCAAGATTTATTTCGGTGGAAATAGAAGGCTGCCTCTGTGTTGTATCTCCAGCTGTCCCAACATGGAAAATATACAACTGTGTCTTCAGCAAGACCAAAACAAAGGCCAGTGTCCAGAGTTTCTGTTTCATTGTTCCAGTATTAGCAGTCTCCGTTCCTGTCCAGGTAGCTTAGAGCTATTCCCAGCTGTGTCGCCTGTACAACGGCTCCCACCTGGAGCCCACATTCTGAGTCTACATGGCTGCCAGGCCTGCACGAACAAACAGGGCAAGGGTGTGTTCCTGGGAAGAGAGAAAAAAGCATGGGGGCAGGGGAGAGGGAACACTTCTTTGTTAAGCTGGGTTGTATTATCTCAGGCTTAAAATGGACCACGTGCTTTTTTAAAATAACCAACCAACTTCCCAAGTTTTTGAGGGCTTCTGATGGGTCCTTCCCTAGCCAATTAATCCCATTCTCAGATTGCACTGACAGATCTCTATGGTCAAGCACCTCCCCCTGCACCATTTTTACTTCTATTGCATATATACTTGCCCCACTCCGCCTCCCCCAACAATTCGGTACTGGAATAGGGATGGGAGGGGTATTAATCCTTGGCAGGACAATGCTGTGATCCCCTGAGGAGTGTGTGACACTCCTCCCTTAACCTTCTGGCTAAGCAAACCTATACTCCCCAATTAGTTATGGTTAATATCTGATTCCCTTTGCTTTCTTACTTTAATAATATCTAGCTAACTACCTACATTAATACCTCCAGAGGGAACATGACCCTGACAAAACCTTGATTTGAACCCAATGCATTGATTTCAGACTTCTGAGCCTCCACAACTTCAAGAGAATAAATTACTGTTTAAGTGTGTAATCATCTGTTATAGCAGCAACAAGAAACTGATACCGAGGTCATCTGGCCCTAGACAGAGAGACTAAAGAAAGTGGTTGTATGAATTTCTAACTGCTTTTTTTTTAAATGATTCTAGAGTGAGAGGAGTGGAGGGAGGGAGGCAGGAGGATATGGGGGGAGAGGGAGAGAGAGAGATCAATCTGCTGTTCCATTTACACATTCACTGCTTGCTTCTTGTATGTGCCCTGACCAGAGATTGAACCCACAACCTTGGATATCAGGGCTATGCTCCAACCGAGCAACCCAGCCAGGGCCTAACTGCTTTCTATTTCATTCCCTCAAGTGACCTAGTTTGCAAATCTTGCCATTAGGTTCCATGAGATACCAGAGTTTCATTACAATAAATCAATATTTTGCTAGGCCAACCACAATCTTAGCTAAGATGTAAAGCAAGCCCAATAAAGTCAAAGTATAAGAAGCTATGCAGTGTATTTGATAACCATAATGCATGATCTCCAGATAAAACTGTATTTGCCACAAAGTTGAAAACAGTGACCTCAAAATTCTACCACAATAGTCACCTTTGTAGCTTTAGGTATTATCTTTGGCATGCCGTACCTTACAATGGAACTCTTTCTACCTGAAAGTGGAATTCCCCAATATAATTACATCAGCATGGCTTTATCAACAAAATAATGTAACAAAGCTTTGTATTTGGTCCTAAAGAACAGGATAGAGAAAAGGTACATTTTCAAGAAGGAAATTGGAAGAGACTAGAACCTAAAACACGTCTAAAAAGGCAAAATTCAGCAAGGTGACTGTGATACAATAAGAAATGAGAAATATATATTTGAAAAAAATTTTAAATTCTTAAAAAGAAAGAGATATATATTTGGTCTTTGTCCTAAGTTTCTCTCCACAGCTCCAAAAACCTTTGGCATGTCTGGGGTGGTAAGAGTCTTTTATGTGCTGATGAGATGGCTAGTACCCAGGAACCAGTCTCCTGGGAGACCATGCCATGATTATTAGAGGACTAGAACTTTCAGCCCTACCCTCTGACCTCTAGGGTGGTTAAGTTAATCACCGAGGTCCATTCACTTAATCAATCAAACCTACAAAATGAAGCCTCCACAAAATATAAATGATGAGACCCTGAAAGCTTCTGGGTTGGTGACACATTGAGGTGCTAGGAGAGTGGCATGCTTAGAGAGGACCTGGAAGCTCTGTGCCCCTTCCCTCATACCTTACCCTAAACATCTCTTCCAAAAAATGTTTCCCTGAGTTATGTGAACTGTTATAGTAAGTTATCAAACCTGAGGAGGGGTCATGGGAACCCCCAATTTATTTTCAGGTGTTTAGGAGTACAGGTGGCAAACGGACTTGTAACTGGAGTCTGAGGTGGGAGCACTCTTGTGGGACTGAGCCCTTAACCTGCGGAGTCTGTGTTAACTCTCTGTAGTTGGTAGACCCCCACTGGCATCTGGAGAATCAGATATTTGGTTGTTGGTATGGGAAAAATCCACACATTAGCAATAAAAAAGGAGAATGTTTTAGCTCACAGAGAACAGTATAAGAGAAGTGGATACGCAGAGAAGGTAAGATTCAAAACCTGGAGATGAAGTGGCCAGATTTTCCCTACAGCTCAGCCTAAGGCCTGACAGATTTAGAGGATCAACAGAGAATCCAAAATGCGCTTCACAAATCAACCCTATCTGAAAAGCTCGGTACAGAAATTATATTCTCCCAACGTTATCACTTGATCTCAATAAAGTGAGAGAGGCAGTTTTCCACTTTCAACAATGAGAGACTGGATCACCAATCCCTTCAACTTTCAAAACTTGAGGAATTGTACTTGGTGAATAATCATTAGCCTATCAGTCTCTTATTTACCTTCTTAATAATATGCATATACAGTTCTTTTTCCAAAATGTGTTATCCCTCCTTGTAGTACCTTTACACAGTAAGTCATTATAGTGCTGGAATTCCTGATTCCTCAGGCTTCAAGCTACATGAAAAGGCAAGATGTTGTTATAAACTGTGTGATTAGTGAAGGAGAAGAACAAGATCCCAACAGAAACCCAGTCCAGGCTGAAACGCTAGAGCTGAAGACCACAGGAGATAAAGATGTGCGCGGTCAGAGACGGCCGCGACGGAAGAGAAGACCTCGCGAGGAGAACGCACGCTCAGCATGAACGGGGAAGATGCTCTGTCTTCTGGTGAAGCAGCAGCGGCGTCCTGAACAACAGATGACTAAAGCGCCCACTTATCACTTGAAAACAACAGGGGGCACGGAAGGTCAGAGAGGAGAACAGTCACCCAAATAGGATTACTCGTGAACTCTAAATGCTTGTCACTAATTACAAATTATCCAGTAGTACTGCGAAATGATCAAATGGGTTAATGCAGGATTTGAATTAACTTTCTGGTTTAAGATTTTCCTCTAATCCACTAAACCTTAGAATCAGTGAAGTGTGATTTCTGCATAAGATGAAAAAGAACACTGAGAATATTAACATAATATTCCAATCTCTGGCCAGGCCAGGCTCAGATGCATCTCCTTTTCTTGGGAAAAAAACTTAATACTTTACGTTCTGACCTTTATAAGGATCCACCTTTTAGAGAAAGGTCCATCTGAAGTCAGAGAGCATCTTTGAGCCTCTGGAGGGTAGTGACAGTGCTTCACGCATCTTGGAATCGTCAGTGCTTAATAAATGATGTATGGTTGGTTGATAAATGGATGACACAAGTTAATATCAAAAACCTTCCTTCACAGATTTTGCTTTTCTTTCCCCTATAACTAATTAAAGCCCCAAATATACAAAACCATACTCCAACCAACCAAGAAACACGAGAAAGCATCTACTAGTATCTATCATTCCTTTATACTAATTTCCATAGAACGGCACATCTACCTTTCATGTTTCGAGTCTCCACCTGGTTTTCTTCCTGATATCCCTATCACTCTTTTTTTTTTAATACAATGACATTTCTTTTGTTAAATGGCTGCTAGTCTCAAAAAGAATAATGGTAAAGACTGACTTGCATCATTGCTCTTTTACCAGCGGGGGTTATGAACCTCAAGGAGTAAAGAAATAATTCTTGTCAGGGATGGGAGGTAAGAAGGAAAGAATAGAAAAACTGCACTCTATTACTTGTCCTGGGTGGTAATTACGCAGGTGTTTGCTAAACGATAAATTATACATCTTGTTTTGTATGCTTTTATGTTTGTCGATTACATTTTGATAAAAAAAAATATGTATGCGTATCTTCAAATATATAAAAAGAGAAACTACAACCATGAAATAAGAACAGATTACTTTCAAAATAAAAAACACTTCAGAGAATAAAAAAAGAACTTTTTGAAATTAAATATAAAATAAAAATTAAGGACTCACCATGAGGATAGTAAGAAAAAACTAAGGAAGTCTCTCCAAAGTTAAATAAAACAAATTTGAAGGCAAGAGAGAAAAAAAACGAAGAAAATTCAAGGGCCAGTCCAGGAGAGCCAATATTTGCATAACAAACCTTCCAACAAAAAAAACAATTACAAAAACAAAGGAAGGAAATCATGAAAGAAATGATTCAGGAAAATTCCAAAGGATATTAATTTTCAGATTTAAAAAAATTAACCAAGTACTCAATGCAATGAATGAAAACACTCACATCAACACTCACATCAAGGCATCATATGAAGAAATTTCAGAACAGTGAAAATCATATTTGTTTCTAGAGAAAGGAAAATAGTAAAGGATAAATATGAGTGTGTGTGTGTGTGTGTATACACACACTTAATTTATTTTATATATACAAATATATAAATCCCTTCTTTGTGACCCTTTATATATATACATATATGTCTATATGTTTATATGTGTATATATGGTTCTATATACATATATACATGTGCATATACATATATATGTTTACATATATAAAGGGTCATACAGGATTTGGAATCTGAATGACTTCAGACTACTTAAGAAAAACACTATTTAAGCTAGTTTGGGTGAGTTTCTAATTCTTACAAAAGAATGGCAAAAGAGCTTTAGCTTAAAGCATAGCTCAAAAATAAAAATTGACCTGTAATTATTCCTAAAAAATGAAATATTTCTTTATACTATCATGAAATGAAAAGGTATTCAAGCTGAAAATAATAAAATCAATTCAGTTCATAAATGTTAAAAAATATACTTGTTATGGGCTGCACGTTTAAGCCCTAACCCCGAGTACCTCAGAATGTGACTGTGTTTGGAGAGAAATGTTTAAAGAGGTAATTAAGGTTAAACGAGGTCATGCAGATGAGCCTAACCCAATACAACTAGTGTTCTTGTAAGAGGAGATTAGGACACAGGCAGGCACACAGGAAAGACCACGTGGAGACAGTAGAGGATGGCCATCTGCAAGCCCAGGAGAGCGCCTCAGAAGAAATCAGTCCTGCCGACACCTTGGTCTCAGATTTCTACCCTCCGGGACTGCGAGAAAATGAATGTCTTTTTTAAGCCATTCGGTCCGTGGTACTTTGTTATGGCAGCCCTAACAAGTTAACACAATTCTCTTAAATACTCTGCCAAAAATAATTACTATCAGTTTAACATGGTGGATTAAACACATGCAATTAGGTCTCCACTCTTCTAAAATCCCACTAAAATGATTCCATTCAAAGGGTTTTATAAATGACATAAACTCACAATGAAAAAAAGACCAGGAGAGGAGACAACAGTGGCAAAGTTTTAAAAGTTAGAAAGTGATAACTGACTTAGCAGAACCAAAACTGAAGCCAATGAGAAAAGCTGTGAAACAACCCAATTTATATTGCAGAATCTCTTCTGGGTTCAGGAAGTGGCAGCGCCATAGGCCTCTGGAAGCTGAGATGAAGACAGGTTGGAAGCAAAAGGACAGGTGAAAAGTCTGTTTAAGAAACAGCCACACTCCGAGGACTGTCCCTCCTACTTGTGGCAGAAAGTGGAAGAAGGCCAACAGGCCTGGCCGGCGTGGCTCAGTGGACTGAGCACCAGCCTGCGAACTGAGAGGTCACCACTTTGACTCCCAGTCAGGGCACAGGCCTGAGTTGCGGGCCAGGTTCCCAGTGGGGGCATGTGAGAGGCAACCACTCACTGATGCTCCTTCCTCTCTCTTTCTCCCTCTTGTCTAAAAATAAATAAATAAAATCTTTTTTTAAAAAAGGCAAACAGAGGTCTCTGTGCTGAGAGGCAATTTCAGTCGCAGGGTTCCATACTGAAAACACGTAGATGAATTAAAGACTTACATGTCTGTCTCTCACAACACTGACAGACCGCCAAACAAATCCTCAGACAGAAAAGGGAAGAGTTGGTACAAATGAATCTGACTAAACCCAAAAAAGAAAAAAAAGAAGAAAAAAAAAGACCCAAAGGAATTCTATAGCTCAGGAAGAGCAGCATGTGGTGAAAACCACTCAATCATTCTCACCTTGCTTAGGTAGCTTCCATAAGTTTTATTGTACCTCACTCTTAAATCTAAGCAGAATAAGAGATAGTAGACATTTTCTAGAAAACATCTAATATAAAAAGTAGATTATACCAAAATAAACAGAGAAAAATGTAACAGGGAAAATAGAGGTTATGTACATAAACAAAATTTTCAAAAAATTATCATTTATACCTTCAAAAATAATAAGAGAAAAGACTGCTTGAACAAAACAAGAATGGAGTATATTAAAAAAGACCATTCAGGAAAAAAAAAAGACAAAATACAACATGAACTGACCTTGAAAACATTACGCCAGAAGTGAAAGGCCACACTGCATGACTCCACTTACATAAAACATCCAGAATAGGTACAACCATGGAGGCACAAAGCAGATCAGTGGTTCCCAGGGATGGGGAGTGAGGGAAGAGAATGACTAACAGGTAGGGGTTTCTTTCTGGAATGACGAAATGTTCTGGAATTAGATAGTGGTGATGGTTGTACAACCTAGTGCATAAACTAAAAACCAGTGCATTGTAATTTCTTAATGGTAAATTTTATGGTATATGAAATATGTTTTTAAAAAAGAAATTTTTGAAATTAAAAATATATAGAAGAAATTAAATATTCCATAGAAAATTTGAAAGATGAGATAGAAGAGATGTCCCAGAAGGTAGAGCAAAATAACAAAGTAATGAAATTAAGAAGAGAAAAAAATTAAACAACAGGTCCATGAGGTTCAAGTAACAGAAATTCTAGGAAGAGAGAATAGAAAAAAGCAGAAAAGGTAATCCATCAAACTATGTGCCTATAAGTTCCGTAAAAACTGAACATAGAACACAGAACATAGAACATCAAAACAGATCTACACTAAGGCATACTGCTGTATAACTGCAGAATGCTGGAGATGAAGGATCTAGTAAGCTTCTAAGGAAGACAAGGAAAAAACCCAGCCTTCCTTCATACAAAGAATATGGAATCAGGACTTCTGAACTGCAACAATGCAAATGAGAAAACAGTGAACCAATGATTTAAAAATTCTGAGGGAAAACAATTTCTGAACTAGAACTAAATTAACTGTGAGAGTAAGATGTGTCTCTTCAACCCCCTTTCTCAGGAAGGTACTAAAGAACAGGCTTTACCAAAATAAGAGAGTAAACCACAAAGGATGAAGATGTGGGATCCAGGCAAAAGAAGATCCAAAAAGGTGAAAAGCAAACAGATTCCCCAAATAACGACAACAACAGTCCTCTGACAACAGATGGAATGAGGACGATACGGAGGGAGCTAAAGGAAGGATTTCAGAAATGCTACTTCAGGCCTTAGCGGGGTAGCTCAGTCGGTTAGAGTGTCTTCCCGACACACCAGGGTTGCCAGGTTCCCAGTCAGGGCACATACAAGTGTCCCATGTGCACAAATAAACCCATGAATGCACAAATAAATGGAACAACAAATAGATGTTTCTCTCTCTCCCTTCCTCTCTCTCTCTAAAAAAAAATCAATAAATAAAAAAATTTTTTTAAAAATACTACCTTTTTTAGTTGGCTCTTAAGAATCAAACTCAATCAGTCCATCTATACAGGTTTATTGCTACTTATATTCTAAGTGATAATAAATTCTGTAAGTAAGGAGATGCCAGACACTGAATGAATTAATAAGGGATGAATTAATGCTATAAATGTACTTTACATTGTTTCCAAATTTCTAAATGCCTGTTTCATGGGTATTTGGGCATACACATTAAAGAAGTATGAATGGAGAATCACTAACCCAAGTGATTGCCAAGCCTGTCCACTCCTGTCAAATATAGTCTTCTTCCAAGGAAAAGGCATGAACTATTTTTTTCCTGAAATACTTGCAGAAAATTTTGCTTTGAACAAAATCAGTCCCTCTTTTGCCTTATTTATAATCCATCCTTCCACACAAAAGCCAGAGTAATTGTTTAAACTGTATGATCTTTTTAAATGTAATACTTGATATACCAAGAGATATTAAATATTATATTTGTTATAAAGCAATCCAAGATCATAAATAACCTGCATCTACCTGTCACTCTATCCACCTGCCTCCTGCCTAAGAAAATATTCTTAACGCTGTTTATCATCACCTTGTCTTTTCTGACACAGCTGCACCACATTGTGCCCGAACAAAACATTATTTAGCTTCGCTTGTTTGTTGACTTTATCAGTGGTGCGTGTGACTGTAGTTAATTCATGCCCCCGAATGTGAAGTGCTGTAACTGTGTGAAAATGCACAATTCATCCTTTGTCCTGTCAATGGACACTTGGGTAGTCTCCAGTTCCCACTATTATAAATAGGGTCACTCTCAAAACCCTAACGCACAACTGCTGGAGCACTTGCACGAGAATCTCTCCAGGAGTGAAACTGCTGGGTTGTAGAGTATAAAGTTCAACTATCAGACCGTTGCCATACTGCTTTCATAATCAGTTATGTCACTTAACATTCCTGCTAGCAAATTATAAGAGTTCCTAGTGACAATTGTCCCCCCACAAAACTGTTATGTGACACTTATATAAATCTATTACATGAATGTAGTAACACACTGATATCTTAATTTGCATTTCCTTGATTAGTAATGGGGTAGTACAATTTTGGAAAGCAGTTTCACAGTTTCTTACAAAATTGAAATACACTAAACCATTTGATTAAGCAATTCCACTCCTAAGTATTTGCTCAAGAAAACTGAAAACATGGTTTCCAGTCAAGATGGCAGTATAGGCAGACATGGCTTGACTCTTCAAACAACCACATCAAAATTACAACTAAATTATAGAGCAATCATCACTCAAAACCGTCAGAAAATGAGTTGAATGGAAGTCTGACAACTATGGAATTAAAGAAACCACAGTCATTCAAACCGGTTGGAGGGGCACAGATGTGGAACATGCTGGTCCCTCACCCATGTGTGGTGGATAAGAATTCAGGAGGAATATTTCAGGAGCAAGGAGCCCCAGCCCCACACCAGGCCCCTCAGCCTAGGGTTCCAATGCCAGGAAGATAAGTCCCCATAACTTCTGGCTACAAAAACCAGTGGGGATTGAGTCAGTGGAAGAAACTTCTGGAGCCTCAAGCAGTTCCTCTTAAAGAAACCACATACTGAATCACTTGCTCAGACTCATGCCCTCTTAGTTCCAGCACTGGGGTAGCAGTTTGAAAGGACCCGTGGCATAAACGGAGAAACTGAAGTGTCTGGCATCAAGGCAAGCAGAGGCCACTGTCCATTTTGTAAACCCTCCCCACACAGAGCTGGCAAGCTGGTGTCAATCTGAGACACCATCAACCTGGCTAACACTATTTGACCCACCTTGGAGATCCACAGAGCCTCCGCCCCACCCAACTTACAGACCCACCCAAGCTGCTTTTCCGTATGAATGGCTGGTCTTGGCTCACGCTTCACAACTTCCTCAATCCTATCAAACAAGCATCAGCTGGCCTCAGTGAGCCCCAGGCCCAGCACTAGCAGCAGCCAGCCTAGATTCATAGCTTGGCTTCACTTGGGAATCTCCAGACCCAGCACAAGTAGCAGCCATCTCAGATGGCTTTATAGCTCAGGCATGGTGGTCCCAGGCAAAACACTGGTGGGGGCTGACCTTGACCTCTACTACTTCGGAAACCCTAGGTCTAGCATACCTGTAGACAACTACAGACCACATCTGAGCACCACCATCCTGCCCCTGCACAGATGATCTTCCACGGAGGGCAGAGGTTGGTGGTCAGTGGTCACAGCCAATCCTTACAGCTGACTAACCTGTATAAATCCCTCCCATTGATCTGCTAACAGCAACTAAGGTTCAACTACAAGAGGGGGGTGTACTAAGCCCACAAGGAAGGTGCACCTCAAGCACCCAGCTTGGGTGATAGGGGTGGCTGTGCCACTGGACCCTACAGGTCACCTATTCCATTAGGCCACACTAGCAAGACATGCAGTCAAAGCAGCTCTACTTAATACACAGAAACAAACACATGGAGATGCCAAAATGAGCAAATAAACATGGCCCAAATGAAAGAACAAATCAAAACTCCAGAAAAAGAGCTAAATGAAATGGAGTAAGCAATCTGTCAGATGCAGAGTTCAAAACACTGGTTATAAGGATACTCTGGGAACTAAGTGAGGACCTCAACAGCATATAAAAGATCCAGTCAGAAACAAAGTAAACACAAATTGAAATAAAGAACAATTATTTCAATAATTGAAAATATTTGAAATACAGGGAAACAATAGTAGAGTGGATGAATCAAGAATCAAATCAATGATTTCAAACATAAGGAAGCAAAAAACAACCAATCAGAATAAGAAGAAAAATGAATAAAAATGAGGATAGTGTAAGCAGCCTCTGGGACAAACTTCAAGAAGTCAAATGTTTGCATCATAGGGGTGCCAGAAGGAGAAGAGAAAGAGCAAGAAATTGGAAATCTATTTGAAAAAATAATGAAAGAAAACTACCCTCATTTGGTGAAGGAACTAGACATGCAAGTCCAGGAAGCACAGAGTCCCAAACAAGATGGATACAAAGAAACCCACTCCAAGACACATCATAATGAAAATGCCAAAGATTAAAGATAAAGAGAGAATCTTAAAAGCAGCAAGAGAAAAGAAGTTAGTTCCCTACAGGAGAGTTCCCATAAGACTGTCAGCTGATTTCTCAAAAGAATCTTGCAGGCTAGAAGAGATTGGCGAGAAATATTCAAAGTCAGGAAAAGCAGGACCTACAACCAAGATTGCTCTACTCAGAAAAGCTATTGTTTAGAATTGAAGGGCAGATAAAGAGCTTCCCAGACTAGAAAAAAACTAAAGGAGTTCATCATCACCAAGCCATTTTTATATGAAATGTTAAAGGAACTTATTTAAGAAAAAGGTCAAAACTATGAACAATAAAATGGATATATATATATATATATATATATATATATCAACAATTGAATTTAAACAAACTAAGCAAACAAGGACAGAGACAGAATCCTAGATACAAAGAGCATTCTGATTTTTGCCAAATGGGAGGTAGGTGTGGGGAAATCGATAAAGAGGTAAGGGGATTAAGAAGTATAAATAGGTAGTTACAGAATAGACATGGGGGTGTAAAGTACAGTATAGAAAATGGAGAAGCCAAAGAACTTACACACATGACCCGCGGACGGGAACAATGGTGGAGGCATTGCCTGAGGGAGTGGGAGTGCTGGGTGGAGGGGGGCAAGGGGGAAATATCAGGACAACTGTAATAGCATAATCAATAAAATATAATTTAAAAACAGATCCTACAGCCCCAAAATTAATTAATTTTAAAAAACTAAAAACATGTTTACAGCAAGACCTGCTTGTATACATATGTTCATAGCAACTTTATTCATAATAGCCAAAAATCTGGAAACACCAAATGTCCATCATCAGGTGAATAAATAAATTGTGTACTGGCAAAACTATTACATATTTCATAACAACAAAAATAAATGAATTGCTAATACCTGAAACAACATGAATGAGTTGTATAGACATTATGTTGACTGAAAGGAACCAGATACAAAAGAATATATTAGTATGGTTCCATTCATATGAAATTCTGAACAACTAATCCGTGATGACAGAAATCAGATCAGTGAACACTAGAATGCAAGTGGAGAGGTTCACCACAAAAGAGCGAGGGGATACTTTCTGGAGTGATGGAAATGTCTGACACTTTGAATGGGGTAGTGGTTACATGAGTGTACCCACTTGACAAAACTCATCTGAGTATTAAACTACATGTAAATGTACCTCTGATTTATCAAAGACAAAACAAAAGGTAAATCAGATCACGTATTCCCCAGTCCCAAATCCAGCATGGCATGACAACTGCTTTTAGAATAAACCCAAACTCCTTCCCATGACCCACAAGGCACCAGGTGAATTAAACTGTGCTCTCCAAACCTTGCCCATCATTCTATCCCTCATTACTAAATTCTAGTCCATTCACCTTTTCATTTACTAGAAATTCCAAATTCTCTTCTAAATAATAAAATACAATGTAAAAAAGAAAAGGTGGGATGACCTAGAAATAGCAACTAATCACAATGTGTGGACTTTATTTAAATTCTAATTCAAACAAAATGTAAAAGAAAATCATTTACAGAATTTATTAGCTTGATTGCATTAATAAACTTGAAGGGCTTTCCTGAATTCATCCCACTTTGTTCTGCATCTTCACAGTCCCCTCCAACTTTGACTGACTTTGGCCAATGAGATCTTAGCAAAGGTGAGCCAAGCAGAGGCTTGAAAAGCACTCACTCATTCTCACCTGCTCTTTGGCACAATTTGACTCTGCTCTTGCTCCTTTGCTTTCACCATGAAAATATGCCCAAGATTGCCCACTGGGGAAAAGACATATGAGGCAGAATCAGGACAGCCCAGTTGAGACCCTAAATACATGAAAAAAAAAAAAAAAAACCCCAACCAAGACCAACAAAATCACCTAGTCCACCCACAGCTGACCACAGATACATGAGTCCCTCCAAGCCCAGCTTAGAGACACAGAACCACCCAGCTGATCCCCAGACTCTTTATTCTTGAATCTTCTGAGGTTTTGTGGTTGTTATACTGCTACATTGTAACAATAGATAACTGATAAACATTTTGAGAAAACTAAAAGTCAAACACTGACTCAGCATTCGATGATATTAGGGAAACATTGCTAATTTTCTTCTAGTTATGATAATGACATTCTTGTCACATCTGTTTTAAAAGCCCTTATCTTTTAGAAACACACTGAAATATTAGACAAAACAATACGCTGCCTAGAAAATAACATGAGGGTGGAGTGGGAAGGTTCATCATTGAAACTAACGATGAGTACAAGGGTTCATTATACTTTCTCTGTACTTTTCTATATGTTTGAAATTTCCCATAATAAAAAGTGTTTTTTAAAAAATCCAACCCAACCAACCTTGGGGCCTTTGCACCAGCTACTACTCCTTCTGCCAAGCTTGTTGAGGCCTCAGTTAAAATGTTACTTTATCAGGGTAGCTTTCCTTGACTACCAGCTCTAAAACAGACCCCCTCCCCAGTCACTCCGTGTCACGGCAGCCTGATTACCGTCTTCTCAGGACTTACCACCATGTGACAGCACCTTGATCATTCACCTGTTTACTTTGTTTCACCACATCCACCCTCCCAAAACATAAACTCCGTGAGGCAGCGGCCCTCCTCTCTTGCTCACTTTTCACTGCCCAGCATCTAGCACAGAGCTGGCTCACTGCAAGTGCTCAAAGAAGAAGTCAAACCACAGCTGACTGAACAAGTTTCAAAAGCACAAGTCAAAGCAATGTGCACGGGCTAAGTTACAAGGGAGAAAACACCTCTGACACAGCTTCACAGAACTACAAGCAAAGGGTGCTCGGTGATGAGCAGCAAGCTAACTCAATCAAAGCATCTCTTAAAAATATACAAACAGTAGACGGGATGGGGAGAGCCCTTTGGCTTAGGTTGTTAACTGCAAGCAGGCTGGTTTCTCCATAACAACCTCTGCGTTTCTGGTGTTTGCGTCAGAAGTGAGTATAACCCATCAGGGTGACTTTCAGTGCTACGCACATGTATCCTCACGATACACTCTCATACAAAGGTAATGTGTTTCTTTTGGGGGGACTCTAAAGACTTCTCCAATCACAAGACGACGGGGATTTGACACTCATCACTGCTGTTGCATGTCAGAGAATTTCCATGCTGGTAGGCTTCTCTGATTTCCCCAAATTTGAAATGAAATTGGGGACTCTAGTGACTTAGGCATTAGAACTGGTAAATCATAATTCATTAATAAACATTTTCAAAAAACAATAGGTAACAGGTAATAATCAGAATCTTAAAGCTTAAAATGAGAACTGCGTAAATTCTCACTGACACTAATGTCCAAATAACTGTCTTTGTTCTCTCCCTCCCCCTCCCTGTGTCCTACACTCCCAGTCTCTTCATCTCTGCCACCCTGCCATCCACTATCAGCTTGTCCATTCCTTTCCCATTCTCTTTCCTGAACGTCCATTCCAATCCCCTTGTCTGAGCCCCTCTTTCTTCCCTTCTCCTCCAAGCTTCCACTAATATGAACTCATTCATATTTTTATATATTTATTGAATAATATAAGAAATGAAAAATAAAACTATAAAAGATAGCATTTTTACCTAAGAGACTGAGCATCTCCTTCCTGAGGGAGGGAAAAAGGCAAGCAGCAAGCTCATATTACAGAAGATGAGGCAAAGCCAAATGGGGGTTATCAATATGCAGATTTACAAGTCTCCAGATGTGAACTGTCAGTCACAATGATTACCGCGGCAATCTCACCAAGGCTGCGAGCGAGGAAAACAGTGCTGCTACCAGCCTTCGTTCTAAAAGCGCTTGTTTAATGAGTTGGGGAAATTTTTGCAAACATATCCAACAATTTTCTTTCTCTTGTGTTTCATACACTTGTTTCTCGTGTAACTAAGCTATACATAGATTGTAAGATTTTATGCCAACTGTCTTGCCATAAAACTCACATTTTACACTTGTGACCTCACCATCAACTTTCTGGCAATAATATCAGGTCACAGACTCCACAGAAAGGCTTAGGAATATAAACTCAGTAGGGATCTTGAAATGTTCAGAAAATTAATTAGTAGTTGGCATGCTGTTTAAAAAGCCTTTCATTCTGGTTCTGTCAAAAGCAGTCTGGCACATTTCTCTAACGCACTAACAATCTGATGATTGGTAAAACCAAAGTTTTATTTAGGTCCTTTCTACAGTTCTTCAGTGTTTCATTTGCATACATACATAGGAACCAAGTCAAAAGCTGAGGTTCCAGACACTACAGGAGCAAAAGGCATTTCATTCTTAGATTAGCCTATTTTTAAATTCTTTTAATTCTTTTTTATGCTTTTAAGACTGTTTCTTATAAAATGGGACAATGGTGAGAATAGTTATGGAGGAAAGCAAACCAAAGGAAAATATGTAGGCAAGTATTCACAGGCGCAAAAAAGAGAAGTTACTGTGTGAACTTTTCTTTTCTTTTATTGAATGTATGGGGGTGGCACTGGTTAATAAAACCATACAGGTTTCAAGTGTACATCTCAAGAGATCTTCATCTGCACACTGCACCTTGGGCTCACCACCTAAAGTCTCTTTCCATCCCCATTTACCCCCACTTCCACCTCCCCCGCCATTTTATTTTTGAAATAATAATTTAAAAAATTAATCACCCCCCAAAACATCAGGTCCTATTTTCTAAAGTGCAGGCGACCACTTTGTGTGGTATCAGGAACTGTAGCCCCACGTAAGCCAGGTCTTGAATAAGGGCCTGTAAGTCTTGACCAGAACACTGGGAATGCTGGGAGGCAGGCATGACCTGATACTGTCATCGAGGGTTCCTGTGGGAAATCTGGCCTAAAGAATGCATCACACCCTGTGAGACCCTGGCTGGTGTAGCTCAGTGGATGGAGCGCGGGCTGCGAACCAGGCATTGCAAGCTCGATTCCCAGTCGGGGCACATGCCTAGGTTGCAGGTCATGGCCCCCAGCAACCGCACATTGATGTTTCCCTCTCTCTCTCTTTCTCCCTCCCTTCCCTCTCTAAAAATAAATAAATAAAATTTTTTTAAAAAAAGAACATTATTAAAAAATCAAAAACATATATTTAAAAAAAAAAAAAGAATGCATTACACCCTGTGAGTCTTGCTTTGCTTTGTGGGGCCCTGTTGCCATGAATCAGATCTCTAAATCCAAAGCAGAAGGAGTGAACTCCTAGTTTCATGAGCCTTAATGACCCTTTGGGGCCAGCACGTCTAACAGACCCTGACCTGAGGCAGATCTCTGTGTTTCTTCAGTTATTATCTATAGATAATATCTGTTTTCTGTAGCTATGGCCTTCAGACATTGATTGATGAGCTTTGCGTGTATGCTGTGTACCCCTGTACATACTGTTCTCAACAAAAGCCCCAGCAGAAAGGGCTGCGGGGCTCTTCTCCTCTGAGAGATCAGCCAGCCTTTTGTCCCCAGGCAGATCTTGTATTGGTAGCCTCATTTCATCTGTGACTCCGGGGGACACTGCAGGATGGGGTCCCCCACACTACAGGGCTTTACACACCACAGAGATAAGATGATCATCATTCTATAAGTGGATAAACAAAGAATGAATGAGGTTAAATGATTTCTCCAAGGTCACACGGCCAGCAAATAGCAGAGACAGGGTGCGAGTTTAGGTCCGATCCCAGACCCTGTGCCCTAAACCCCTGCCACTCTGTTACTCTCTTTTGGTTGTTACACATTGCATTACATCCATAAAAGTTATCCAACACAAACATCTAGCTATTTCAAGATAGGTACTTTTAAAGAATGAAATGTTTCCTTTTAACCTTAAATTCTGTCACATGACAGGCGACATACCATAGAATTTTTGGTTGTTCAATATTAATTTCCATAATAAAGCAGTTACAATCTACATTTGAGAATAACCCTGGACTTACTGCTTAGATTATTCCCATTTTGAGAGATTCCTATAATAGAGAAACCATTGCTAATCATTAAACACATGGGGATATAAACAAAAAAAAATGGAATGTAGGTAAAATTTTTAAAGCACTTTGTGATTATAAAACATACACAAAAGGCTGTATTTTAGTACAGAAAACATCAGGTCTGGATGCTTGCTTATAATTTACAATAATCCAAATACTTCTAGATTCTAATTGGCACAATTCATGAAGTCTGCATATGACAATCATTGTGGAGCCCAACAAAGCTACAGAATGAAACTAAGTGAACAGATGGAATTAGAAATTTGTTCTATTTTGAAGAAGGGCGAGCTTTTCCAGCTGCTGGGATAAAATGACTCGATACAAATGTTGAGAGAATTGGATTAATTTCTTGGTACTGCTCTCCTCCTTCAGTCCCCTAGAAAGAAAGATCATGTCACTCAGCTGTGATACTTATAGCCAATTACAGGGTGGTTTGAGGCTGCCAGGCTTCTACTGCATCTCCAAGCTGAAAAGATTTCAGCTGTAATGTAAGAGCCACAATAAGAATAAAGTGAGGAAGAGTAGGTAAAATGAACACTGTCACACTGGCAGCCAGTCTCATGGGAAGGTAAGAGCCAAAGAATTAGCATTTCTGAACCTGACAGATGAGTGTCACAGTCACAGACTCCGCGCACCAGCGACCTTACTCTGCTCTGTCCCTCGCGTTACACCAGGTTTTAGGAACTACTAGTCCAAGTGTGCCCCGTGTCAATCAAGGGTTTCCCTTCCCTCCTATCAATCAAAGAGTTCTGCAGAATTTTAGTCTAATCATTGCTTGTACCCACTCTCCCCTTTTGCTCAGGTAGCAGAGCTAGTAATTGGCAATCTTACATACAATACCCTACACACCTCAGGAACTCAAAACAAACTGACCACACTCATTCTCCAGCAAGCAAGCACTTTTAAAAATAATTTACTGAGGTAAAATTTTCCATAACATAATATTAGCCATTTTAAAGTGAACACTTCAGCGGCATTTAGGACATTCACGATGCTGTGCAACCACCACCTCCGTCTAGTTCCAGAACACTTCCGTCACTCCAGAGTAAAGCCCCATATCATTCCCTCAGCCACTTGGAAACCACTGATCTGTATTCTGTCTCTATGGATTTATCTATTCTGTTCACTTCATACAAACGGAACCATACGCATCCTTTGTGTCTGACTTTTTTCACTAAGCATAATGTTTCTGAGGTTCATTCCTGCTGCAGATCTTCGTTTCTTTTATGGCCAAATAATATTTCATTGTAATGTATACGCCACAATTTCTTTAATCATTCTCCCATTGATGGAAATTTCCATCTATTGGCTATTTTGAAAACGGCTGCTATAAACGTGTATGTGCATGTATTTATACTTAGGAGTGACACTGTAGGGTAACACTACGTTTAACTTTTTAAGAAAACTGCCCAAGCCTTGCCTGGTGTAGCTCAGTGGATTGAGCGCAGTCCTGCAAACCAAATGGTCACCAGTTCGATTCCCAGTGGGAGCACATGCCTGGGTTGCAGACCAGGTCCCCAGTGGGGGCCACATGAGAGGCAACCACACACTGATGTTTCTCCCCCTCTCTTTCTCCCTCCTTTCCCCTCTCTCTAAAAATAAATAAATAAAATCTTTAAAAAAGAAAAGAAAAGAAAGCTGCCCAACTATTTCCACAGACAAGCAAGCATTTCTGAACAGCAACCATGTACCAGATAAAGTCCCAGCTCTTGGGAAGTTCACATTCTAGTGAGAAAGGAATAATAAACAAGCTAATCACTAGTTATATTATATGTGCAAATATATGTACATATAAATGTCATGTCAGATGGTGGCTCATGATATGAAAAAATCAGCTAGAGTAGAGTACAGAGAGTTATAGGAGGATATATTTAATGTACGGTAGTCAGGAAAGGCCTCTCTGATCATGAACAACATGAAAAGAGATCATTAGATACTTTTAGACACTGCAATAGTCAGTGAAACAGTATTGATTTTTCATGAAACATTTCTTGTATAGCCTTTTTCCGAAGTACTTTCATGTTTTTGGCTTGAATAATGTTCCCTTTGTGACTTTATTATCAATGTTAATTCAGACTGGTTACTTTATAAAGTTTTGTGCTTTTTATTTTGTCCAATACAAAATAAAACTGATCTGGTGAGTTTTTTTGATTCCTAGTATGTCATGTAGCAACATACCTATATTTCTTATAGGATTACCGTTAGTAATCATCAAATAAAATGCTGTGGGATATCAGGACTCTATAATCTCAAACCATCAATTTCCAAGAAAATTGTAACTTGCAAATTATGGGCATCGCAGACAAACTACTAAAGCCCGAACGTGGCGCAAACCCCTTCTGCTAAGGGCTAGGAGCCCCAGTTCTGCTTCTGGCCCTACTACCCTGGGCGCGTTGTTGACTTTTCTGGAGACCAGTTTCCAGAAAGTGTTTGGGGTGGGGGAAGGGGAGGAACCATGCCTATGGTCCAATCTAAGAAATGAATCTTGAATAGTACATCTGGAAGCCTCAGAGACTCGGGTTCTTCTGAAGGAACCCAAACATAGCTGCAGTGACACAGTGTGTCAGATGTCTTCCAGTCGATTCGGTTGAGTGAAAAACGGCCGTCCATTATCCTACTTTAGAGAATAGCCCCATTTTAAACAGAAGTCTACACTCCAAACCAAGGAGCACAATCTAAATTGCTAAAGAACTCTAGATCAACAAAATATATGTTGAAGGGTAGTAATATACAGAAAAAAGTTATAAGTACAGCACAGAATATCATAAAGCTATCTTTTGAATGCCTATTATATGCCTGGTACAGTTAAGCAACATACATATATATCATATACATGTATATGGATACATAGAGAAAAATGCATATCTAATAAGGATAAAAGCACCATTATTCAGATCTTACACAGAGAAATGAAGATTCAGAGAGATAAAGTAAATGTTAAAGGTCATACAGATACTCACAGTAACAAGGGATTCTGACCTAGATAGGCGTGAATGACTCGAAGTCCGCTATGATAGTTAAAGATCTTAACAATATGACTAAAGATGTTATGCATTTAAGTTCGTAATATTTTATTTATATAGACAAATCCAGGATCTAAACAAAACCCAAGATCCTAGCTAAAATCAAATCAAATCTCTTAAGTTTCTTCACCTAAAATTTGCCTCTATTATTTTTTCAATCTAAACTCAAAACTATTTTATCAACTATTTAATTGACTTTTTTTTTTTGCAAACACGTCCTTTAGAACGAAATCCTCCAATATAGAAATGTACTAAATCTGAACATATTTTCCACTTATACTCTTCTCAGGGATTTCATTCCCTTCCATCACCAATTTGCTTATAACTCCCAAATTATATCTTGAGCCTTAACCTCTCTACTAAGGTGCAGGGGCTTTTGTATCCAATTATGTCCAAAACATTTCCAGTTAGGTATTTCAGAGAATCTTAACTCTAACAAGGATAAGACGATTTTATATTTTTCTCTTTTTAATTGTCATTTTTTATTGTTGTTCAATTACAATTGTCCCAATCCCCCCCCCCATTGCTCTCCCTTGCAAATTTTGTATTTTTCCTTGCCATATCTGTACCTCTTCCAGTCTTCCTATTACAATAAATGGCACCTCACCCTGCCTGGTGTGGCTCAGTTGGTTGGGCATCATTATGCAAAGCAAAAGGTCACAGCCTCGATGCCCAGTCAGGGCACATGTCTGGGGTTACGGGTTCAGTCCCCAGTCGGGGTGCATACAAAAGGCAACCAATCTCTCTCACGTAAACATTTCCTCTGCCTCTCTTTCTTCCTCCCTTCTTCTCTCTCTAAAAATAAATAAATAAAATATTTTTAAATAGTGAGAAATAAACTTTAAAAAATAAATAAATAGCACTTCTATCCAACTATCACTGAAAACCAAAACTTAGGATTCATTCTTATCTTTCCATCCTCCCTCTATCCATCCTGTCACTGAATCCTGTCAGGTCTACAGCCAAAGCACATTTGAAATGTGTCCCTGTCTCACTACTGCCTCCACTAGTGCTACTTCCCCAGCTCAAGTCATCACCGTCACTCACTCAAACTACGGCAACAGAACTCACCCCTTAGCTGCTCTCCCTTCCGACCCCCTATAATCCACAGCGCGGTCACAGTCATCTTTCACAACCAGAACACCTCGCCATACCCTACTACAAATTCCCGTGACCTGGCCGCTGCCAAACTCCGAGACCACCTGCCAGCATACCTCTCCGTCCTCTCCGCTCCAGCTCACTGTCTTTTCGCACCCCAGGCACAGCAGGCTCACCTCTGCTCAGGGTCTTCGTATTTGCTGCTTCCTCTGTCAGGAAACTGCCCCCAAACCTTCACAGAGCTGACTGCACCTTGTCACTCAGTTCTCACTTTCAATGCCATCTCCTCAGTGAGACCAAATCACTCTCTAGCTCATCAAACACCTTATTTTCTCTAGAGCACTGTAACTGTCTGGGGGGTTCTTCCTGTGTATTTTAAGTAGACTGCTCCCACTAAATTGTAAGTTCTTTGAGAGTTGAAATCTGGTTTGTTTTGTTTATTGTTGTATCCTGAGTACCCAAAAAACTCCTTGTCACATGGCAGACATTTATTAAATAAATGAATACATGAACAAAGAACCTATAGACACAGTGTTTTTTACAAGTTGAAATTATTACTACTCCATCCCCTATCAACTGGAAGACAGAATCTGTGTATAATTTATCTTTCCATCTCCAGAGCATTTCTACAGCACCTTGAACATTATAAGTGCTCAAAAAATAATGACTAAAATTAATGAAGGAAATTTTATTCTAAAATGTTTAAAATACATAGCAGTCCCTCCTTATCCATGGAGGATACATTCCAAGACCCCCAATGGATGCCTAAACCATGGATAATACCAAACCCTATATGCACTATGTTTTTTCTACCTATGATAAAGTTCAATTTATAAATATGGTACAACAGAATAGCAATAACTAATAATAAACTAGAACAACTATAACATACTGTAATAAAAAGTTATGTGAATGTGGACTCTGTCTATATGTCTCTCAGCAAACTAGAAAAAAAATTCTTTTTTCCTTTAAGATTTTACTTACTTATTTTTAGACAGAGGGGAAGAGAGGGAGGAAGAAAGGGAGAGAGACGTGTGGCTGCCTCTTGCACTCTGCGCACTGGGGAACCTGGCCTGCCACCCAGGCACGTGCCCTGACTGGGAATCAAACCAGCAACACTCTGCTTTGTAGCCCAGCGCTCAATCCAGTGAGCCACACCAGCCAGGGCAAATCTCTTTTTTCTTTTTCACAATTTCATGGATAGAAGATTTGTTCTTATTGCAGCTCTTAGCAATTCACCTTTTCACTTAAAGGAAGCACTTTACAGATTTTCTTGGCATATTTGAATTATCTGTAAGACTCTTGTGCTTTGGAATCATTATTAAATAAGGGTAACATGAACACAAGCACTGTGATACCACAAAAGTATTGGGTTGGCCAAAAAGTTTGTTTCGTTTGTTCTGTGCGATGGCTCTCGCAGTGCTCAGCTGTCTTAAACTCCATTCAGCACAATTTTGTTGGACTGTATTGTGACAGTTGTCATATTAGTGTGCATTTTTAAAAACATTAATTAAAGTTGGTGAATTTCTATGCAGCCATTTTACTACTAAAGATAGAATATGCAACATTCTTGGTGTATTATGCTTTATTATTTCAAGAAAGGGTAAAAACACAACCAAAATGAAAAAAAAAAAAAAACAGATTTGTGCAGTGTTTAGAGAAGGTGCTGTGACTAACCCAATATGTCAAAAGTGGTTTGGAAAGTTTCTTGGTACTATTAACATTTTGGCCAAATAACTCTTTGCTGTGGGGCTGTCTTATGCACTGGAAGATATTTAGCAGCACCCCTGGCCTCTACCCACTGGAAGCCAATAGCAGGACATAATCAACATACCTGAAATATCCAAATAAGTGATACCCATTAAAGTGATTTGTGAAAATGAAAAATGTGCCTTTTATTTTACAGAAAAAAACTAAACAGACTTTTTGGCCAACTCAATATTATCCATCTACTGAGACAACCACTAAGTGACCAACGGGCACATGGTATATGCAGCATGGATACACTGAACAAAGGAATGATTCACGTCCTGAGCTGGACAGAGCTAGACACCCGAGGTTTCATCATGATACTCATAATAGCATGCAATTTAAAACTTATGTATTGCTTATTTCTGGAATTTTCCATTTAATATTTTTGGACTGTACTTGACCACATGAAACTGAAACCACAGCAAACAAAACTGTGGAAAAGAGGAAAATGCTGTGCTTAATTATATACTTACAATATTACTTAATTATATATATATTAACATTTATTGAGCACTTAGTATGAACCAGGCCCTGCTCCAAATGCTTTACATATTATCTCATTTGATACTCCTAACAACTCCGTGAGGTAAGAAATATCATTATCCACATTTTACAGATGTAGGATCTAAACAACAAGAGCTTAGGTAATTCGCCCAACTAGTAGGTGGCAGAGCTGACATTTGAACCTGGACATTCTTCTTCAAGACTAGTATTAGTATCAGCTAAACAAATACTCTTTAAAACTTGCCATTTTAACTATTTGAATTTTGGGTTCTTCTAAGTAAGCAAAAAGTTTATTTATAGATGTGACATAAACTTACCTAATTATTACTCGATATCAGAAAAGGGTAATCTTCTAAAATAATATTTTCTGCTGTAAGGTCAAGGGCAATGCCAGAGGGTCTCTGCACAATGAAAGAAGTGCACAGCATAAACTACACTCATAGTCACTGGAGGGAGAAATTATGTTTATATTTTACTATTAAGTATGTGATCCAATACAAAACTTTAAAAGGTACTGGAGAAATGTAAGAACTTCTGAAATGTTCGGCTACACATATGAAAAGTAACATAGAATATACCACTTCACAACAGGATCAGTGAATAGTTAATATAAGGTTATTTTTTCCCTAATATATAATTCAACTTTGTAAAGATTGATAAGCAGTAACCTTTAGTCTTTGCTCATCAAAAGCTCTGCAACAGTCATCCTCCATCACCTCCACAGCTTACGGACTTTGCAAAGTATGAGACTATCCAACTACTATGCTATATATCTGAAACCAATACAAAATAAAACGGAAGGTATACTGTAATTGAAAAAAAATTAAAGCTTTATGATTCCAGCACTTCAGAATGTCAAACTTACTTGTACGAACAGGCAAACTCCATGGTTTGTCATTTTTAATATTCGAAGTTCTTATGACTCCTCTCTAGAAGCCTCAGAGGTGGGGTACAGACCCCAAAAATGTCCCCTCTACTCATGCCCTAACTCTAACTCTACATAATTATTCTCTTCCCGTGCTCCCCAGGTCCTCTACCACGGACACTAAACTCGTGATAGACTGGGGCGAGAAAGGAAAACACTCCATCACTCCAACCCAAAAGAGCCCCAAGTGACAAAACCATATAGATTTACAATGAAGGAATTCAATGAAAGTACGAAAAAGAGGAGTAAGCAAGCAAAAGGTGAAGCGGAAAGAATAACAGACCAACCTCAGAACTATTCTCTGAAATCTGAAGGCTCTCTTCTGGATTATCACAAAATCCTCAAACGTGATTTATGTGCCTGATGAGCCTCCTCAACTTGACACTAAGTGTAATGGAATAGCATGGCATTTGTGAATCTCCCTAATAAAAAATTTTTGTAAGCTGCTTTCTCTAGAATGCCCCTCAAAGTCCAGTATATTTTTACTGTCCTGTCAGTTTTCCGCCATGACATTATGACAGGGTTATTTCATTTTAAAAGTTGCCATTCATTCAACTGACACATTTCAGCTATCACAGAGGCAAATGATGGAATAGTATTTCTGTAATATATACAGAGTCGACTTTTTTTGAAGACTGTGAATGAATGAAATGATCTGATAATTCTAAAACCTAATCTGCTGGGAAAATTAGAAAAGACCAAAAATTAGGAAAACTAAAGCCCTTCCACTGGTAGACTGGTGCCATATCGTGACGGAATCAAGCCACCCACATTTCATCTTCAGCTATGCAGACGTCCATATCCCCTGTGTAGTGCAAAATAACCTGAAAACCGCTATCACCTGTAACAGTGACTTTTGTATTGCTTTCACTTAATTTTAATATAAAAATACAAACTGCTATCTTAACATAGGAATTTGCTTAATTCCTAATTCACTTCACTTCCATCTTTTCTTTCCCATATCTGTTCACATTCTGTTACTTTAAATATATTCATGCAAATTATCCATGTTCAGGCCGCATAATTTAAAGAATTTCACATGATATTGGTATGGGAGATGATTGATAACGATAGCAATCTTATTTTTTCAAACCGATTCCTTGCTAGGTCTGCGGGGTGGAGAAAAAATGTTAAAAGTGATTTAAAAGCTAGATTTACTGAAATCCCACTTTTTCAGATGAATATCAAAAGAGAAAGAAAATGAGCATGTAATCATTCTACCTTTAAAGTAAGAAAATAGAGAAAAATTATATGCACACTGTGAAAATGGAGAAAAAATACATTCAAAGAGACTGAGTAACAAACCAAAAAGAAATTGCATTTCTGCTTATAACTCAAAATTACAGAAAACAACTTCCTGTTATTTAAAACCCACTTTTAAAAATTGCCCAAAAATCATTGATATTATTTTTTTAATTTAAAGATATTAAGAATAAAATTATGTTGTTAATAAATTTAAGTAACGAGCTGTTATGCTACAAGACAACTGTAGTAAGATGTAAACAATACTAACCCATCCTGTCAAAAAGAAGACAATGAGTAATAAAGACAATTACGAAAGAAAATTGATTGAATCACTTTTTCAAAGGGTTGGTGCCTTTGAAATTCTTTAGTACAGAATCTTTTTCCTACGGGATACTGCACAAATGCTTCTGTCTCGTCTACAGTGCACTAAAATCACAAATGCGCACTCGCACCGAGGAAGATTGCTGTTGCTTACCAGGTCGAAAGAAACAAGAGAGCCTTGAAAAACAGGTATCTCCAGGGAAGAAAAGTAAAGCAGGAAGGTGAAGGTATAATAAAAAGGACTATACTCAGAGATATGGGAGGAAGACAAACTGCATTAATTAATTTTCTTTAAGAAATGAGACTAGCTGCACACTGAGATGAATTGTCTCATTTGCCAAGTGTCCCGAGTGGCAAAGTCAAACAAATAACTCTGTAATTCTTCATTAGTGTTTCATCAAGTTTAACCCTTTGCAGACTGACAAAAGCGGGGAGGGGTCCCTCAAATCTTAAGAGAATTACAACTAATCAATTTTTATGTGCATTTTTTAATATCTTTTTTTGTTGAAATACCCAAGTATCAAGTGAAAATGGCATAAATACAGAGCAAACCAAATAAAATAAATGGCAGGAAGGACCTACTGCTTACGAGAGACCATGCTGGACAGAGTAAAGCCTTTCGAATCCTTCAGAACTGGGTTTGATTTCTGACTCTTCCACTTGGTAGTTCAATGACTTTGCCCCAATTATTTAATCTCTTGAGTCTCAATTTTCGGTGAATGTACAAAATGAAGGAACATCATGCATGGCTGTGAAATTAAAGATGATTGTGGCATCAAATATCATATGCATATAGTGCCTAGCTTTTTTATCAGTAAATATTAATTACTCTAATAACGTATACAAGTCAGAGAAATTTAAATATTTGACATTTACTGTTAGATGATAAAAAAATTGAGTATACTATGTGAACTTCTGAAGCCTAGTGACTCTCACTGAACATTTAATTGAGAAATTTAGTCTTCAATTGTCATGTAATTTCATCACGGAGGTAAGAGTTATAGAAAGAGTCATTGTAAATTTGCTTTTATTTTGGACATAAGCTTTTCTACCCTCCACCCCAGTAAAATATGAATTTTAAAATCAAAGTCTAGTTTTTATAGTACATGGGACATTTATTCCAAACTAAAACAGTTTTATCATTTCTTAAAATTATAAAATAAATTATCCTTACTGTTAAAAACTGTACATTAAAAAAATATCCAAGTATACATTTTTAAAAATCAGTTGACAACTTACCACCAAGATAACAGTGGTTAAAATTTTGATATGTAAATAAACATATACACACACCCATCTTAGATTTCTTTCTCTGTATAAATGAATATGTAGATTTTAATGAGAACTGGGAAATAAATATCATTTGAATACATTTCAGATGTCTTTAACTGTACAATCGTAAAAATAACACTAGAATAAAATGAGCAAAACTTCCATAATCCCAACACTTTAAACCAAGTGTTTTTACCTTTGCCCTGTACATTTTTAATGGTTACCCACATGAATATATAATTGACAATTATAATCATAAAAGATATAATTTTATTTTCTTTCTTCATCCATTGGAAGCATGTTCTCTGTTGCTACATGAAAATAAATAAAATACAAGAAACAAGACACCATGTTAGAGATACTAATATCAAAATATCCACCCTGATTATGATTTATAAAGCCAATTCCTCATTCTTGGAAATGACTAGTTTTAACAGTATCCATGCCTACCTTTGTTTTTAAACTTTGCTGCTATAGAGATTAAATGAGAAAAGACATGTGAGAACTCTTAGTAAATCCGTATTATATGAATGTAACATAACCTTATTATCAATGGAACCTAGAATGAACATTTCAAGTGCATATGATGTCTCTCAATACTCTTAGGAATGACTTTCTAGGACTTTTGCCCATGGCAAACAAAAAAAGACCTTTGTTATATAACTACATCCAGGATATGCTATAAAAATATTTTTTATGTATTTCTGAGCTTCTGAGTAAGTAAGGGAAAGGTCTAAGGTAGAGAAAGGAACAATGAACTGAGAGAGTGAGAGGCATTGAGGAAGGAAACCTGAATGAAGAGAATTAGAATCTCCCTCCTGAAACTAAGTCGAGACTCTTGAATAGCACTAACAAGGTCTCAGATGTACACAGCCTTTGGTTTCTGACAGAAATAAATGTAAATCCTACATGAAATCTACAAGCCTCAATCTAGGCCCTTAGGATTACATTTAAATAAATATGTACTAGTAAATTGTCTTATTGTTACAGGGTGCAGCCAAGAGGGGGGACCCCAAATGGACATTTAAAATGGGGCCCAGAACTCAAGGTGTCCAGGAGATTCTAAGATTTTTTTTTTTTACCCCTTCCCCCGCCACAGGTGTGAGTTGGGGGAAGGGGCACACAGAGCAAGAACATGCAGGGCAGCTTTGCAGCTATTCCATGGCATGGTCATTTAACATACCTATAGCCTTGGGCCAGTTGCTTGAATATGCTAAATAGCTATGGCCATGCTCTGGGCCAGGGGGATGGAAAGGGACACCTCCCCGAGATGTGACTGGGGGGGCAGGTCCCCTGAGTTACAGCACTTGCGTGGGAGCTCAGAGGAGATTGGTTCAGAACATGAGGTGACACTTGCCCAGACCCATGATGGTGACCAGAAAAGCTGTAAAGGACAGCAGATTGAGGGCAAGCGTGGCTGAGTGTAGGAGGAGTCGGAAATAGGGCTGCAGAGGAAGATTGGCGCGGGGATTTAAACCCAGACACAGCTGATGGTGCTGAGAACCGAGAGAGGCCTACCAGCCAAGCACAATTACTGGGAATAACCAGACATTGCCTGAGACTGGACTTCTATTTCCTTTCCTGAGATATAGTACCCCATACTGGGCAAGGGGGGAAGGAAGGACTGTGTGCGTTTGTGGGTGTTTTAAGGGACTTTAAGATTTTGATAAAGACATTAGGTCACTGCCTTAAGTTTGTATAGCACTAAATAAACGTTTTCCTTTCCTTTTCACAAATCTCTGGCATTGAGAGATATCTTTCCTTTAAGGCGGCGGACAAGACGGACCTGAGTCTCTTTCCGTAAGAGTATTAACGTTCCAGGCCCCCTTGTTTTGTTCTGTAACATTTTTAAAGAAATTTTTATTATTTTTTAAATTATATTTTATTGATTATGCTATTATAGTTGTCCCAATTTTTCCCCCTTTGCCCCACCCCACACAGCACCCCCTACTCCCACAGGCAATCCCCACACCATCATTCATGTTCATAGGTCATGCATGTAAGTTCTTTGGCTATTCTATTTTCTATACTTTACATCTCCGTGGCTATTCTGTAACTACTCATTTCTTCTTCTTAATCCCCTCACCTCTTCACCCATTCCCCGACAGCCCTCTCCCATCTGGCAACCATCAAAAAGCTCTTGGTATCCATGATCCTGTCTCTGTTCTTATTTGCTTAGTTCGCTTTTTAGAGTCAATTGGTGACAGATATGGGTTTTTGGTGGGGTGTTTGTTTGTTTATTTGTTTTTGCCATTTTATTGTCCATAGTTGTGCTCCAACACGGTCTGCAGCTGTCTGTCCACCGGGAGCACAGGCTCTGGGGTTTCCCGGGTAGTACAGCCCAAGGTCAGCCCCACCTGTGTTTTGCTGGAGTCACCCTGCCTGAGCTGTAAAGCAATCTGAGATGGCTGTTAGTTGTGCTGGGCTTGGAGATTCCCAGGCAAAGCTAAATTGTGAATATAGGTTGGCTGCTGTTAGTGCCAGGCCTGTGGCCACTTAGCAAGAGGCATGGGGGCTGGTGGCTCCCTGAGGCTTGCTGTTGTTTGTTTGAGAAGATGTAGGAAGTTGTAAAGCATGAGCCAAAACCAGCCATTCATATGGAAATGCTGCTTAAAAATCGCTAAACCATTTAAGGAAATAAGACACCATGAGTCAGAGATACCAAAAACAAATAATACAGCAGCAGATTTAAACTTCCAAGCTTAATGCCACTCCCTTTAAAAGAAAGCTATATTTGCCCTGGTTGGTGTATTCAGTGGATTGAGTGTGGGCTGAGAACCAAAGGGTCACCTGGTTCAACTCCTAGTCAGGGCACATGTGTGGATTTCGGGCCAGGTCCCCAGTAGGGGGTGCATAACAGGCAACCACACACTGATATTTCTCTCCCTCTCTTTCTCTTTCCCTTCTCCTCTCTCTAAAAATAAATAAAATCTTTAAAAATATATATCTCAAATAAACAACTTAACTTTATACCTCAAGGAGCTATAAAAAGAACTAAGTCCAAAGTCAACTGCAGAAAGGAAATAAAGATTATAGCATAAGTAAATAAAAAAGGAAAGCAAAACAATTCCATAAAACTAAGAGTTAATTTTTTTAAAAGATCAACAAAATTGGTTAACTCTTATCTAGACTAAGAAAAAGAGGTGAGTGAAGTAGCTAAAATCATAAACATATATGATATATATCTGTAAATACACACATATACATACAGATATATATGTATGTGTATGCATGTGCATATACATACATATATGTACAAATACATGTGTGTGTGCGCACATGCATGTATACATAGAAAGAGGGAGAGTACATAGAGCATATAGAGAGATTGCTGGGCCCTAGAAATAGAAGAAAGTACTAATTCATGGCTCCTGTGCTGGAAGAACTTAAAATATAGCTGTGGAGACAGTATGCATAGATAAGATAAAATAAAACTGCCATTCTCAATTAGCCCATTAGGTAAACCCTAATACCATGACTTTTTAAATAATAGCTTTATTGAGATACAATTCACACAACAGAAAGTTCATCCTTTTAAAGTACAGAAGAGAGTACAATTCAATGGTTTCAGTATATTCACTGAGTTGTACGTCCATCACCACGATTAACTTCAGAACACTTTCATTACTCCAGAAAGTCCATACCCGTCAGCAGTCAGTCCCCATTTCTGCCTCCCCTCAGCTCTTGGAAACCATTAAACCACTTTCTGTCTCTAAGGATTTGCCTACTGTGAATGTTTCATATAAATGGAATTATACAGTATGTGATCTAGTGTCTTCCACTTAAAAAATATTTTGAAGATTCGCCCATGTGGTAACATGTATTGATACTTCATTCCATTTTATGGCTGAATAATACTCATTATTTGGACATATCACAATTTGTCTGTTCATCAGCTGATTAACACCTGGGTGGTTTCTACTTCTGACTATCATGAATAATGCTGCTGTGAACATACTTGTGAAAGTTTTTGTGCATACCTGTTTTCGATTCCTTTGGCATACCTCCAGAAGTAGAATTGTTGGGTCACATGACAACTTTCTATGTTTTGAGGAAGTGTCGAACTGTTTTCCAAAGTGACTGCACCATTTTAGAATCCCAACAGCATTGTATTAAGGTTCTTTTTCCATATTCTTACAAATATTTGTTATTATCTGCCTTTTTTTAATTTTAGCCATCCCAGCGGGTCCAATGGTATGGTTTTGAATAATATAATATGCCTTATCACTTACATGTATATAAATTCATCACGTTATACACTTTAAAGCCACATAATGTCAACATGTGTAAAGCTGGAAAAAATGAAGCACACATACTGTGGAAGTGGAGGGGTCACACACTCACACATACCCCATGGGGACTGGATCAAAAGAAAATGCTTCTTCACAGCAAAGGAAACCATCAAAAAATGAAGAGCAATCTGCTGAATTAGAGAAAATATTTGCAAATCATATAACTGATAAGAGATTAAGATGAAAATATAAAGAACTCATACAACTCAACCTCAAAAAATAAATAATCTGAGTAAGAAATAAGTAGAAGAACTACATAGAAACTTTCCCAAAGAAGACATACAGACGGCCAAAGGTACATGAAAAGGTACTCAACACCACTCACTATCAGGGGAAGGCAAATCTAAACTATGAGATGTCACTTCACACCTATGTGCCTCTTCATAGTGACTATGTCACTTCACAACTTTTATCAAAAGGATTAGAAACAACAAGTATTGGCGAGGATGGGGAGCAAAACGGAACACTTATGCACTCTCGGTGGAAACGTAAATCGGTGCAGCTATTATGAAACATAGTTTAGAGGTTCCTCAAAAAATTAAAAATATATTTACCATATGATCCAGCAATCCACTTCTGGGTATACAGCCAAAGGAAATGAAAACAGAATATCAAATCAATATCTGCATTCTCGTATTCAGTGAAGCATTATTCACAATAGCCAAAATATGGAAACAACTTAAGTGTCCATCAAGGGATAGATAAAATATATGTGATATATATTCAAATATATCGTGAAGATTATTCAACCAAGAAAAAGAAGGAAATCCTGCCATTTGCAACAACATGGATGAATCTTAAGGGCATTATGCTGAGATAAGCCAGAAAACAATTATTTCATGGTATCACATATATGAAATTTAAGAAAAAAGTTAAACTCAAAGAAACAGAGAGTAGAAATGGTTGCCAGGGAACTGAGGGTGAAAGAAATAGAGAGAGGCTGAGAAGAGGGGCACAAACTTTCAGTTATGAGTACAGTCTGAGGATTTCATGTAAAACATAGCAACTGTCTAGATAACATTGTATTGTCTGACTGAAATTTGCAAGGCAGAACTTAAATGTTCCCACCAAAAATAAATAAATTAAGTGAGGAATGTGTTAATTAACTAGATGAAGGGAATCCTTTCATCATGTATATGTGGATCAAATCATTGTGATGTACACTTTAAATATCTTACAATTTTATGTCAATTATATATATCTCAATAAAGCTAAAAAATGACATACCTTAATTCTAACATCCTTCCAAACAATACAAATAATAAGTACTAAATAAGTATTTGTTCAATTGATATGCTCATGTTAACCCCTTTGGAGAGCCTGCAAAAGTGAGAGAAGTCTCCAAGAAGAAGCCATCACCACCTTGAACTAAAAGACTACCACGAGCTGGATGACAGCTGCAGCATTTGTTTGATGTCATCCATTCACACGTTTTGGTGTTAGAATTCCACTATTAGTGTGTTTAAGGTCATTCATTTTAATCATTATGTCCATATGGCTTTATCAAGTTTGCTCACAAAATAGGAAGAATTCAGAGGTGATGTGAGCTACATGCAATAATCTGTCAAAAATATTTTTCTTATAGAAGGATCCATCATTACAAAGAAAAAATGATTACAAAATGTTAAAGTAGTAGTAGTCTAATATAGATCTAATTTATCCTTAATATTCAATTTTATCTGTTGAATAATATCTTGCTAGGACACAGATAATTAAATTAAAGTCTACAATATGCAGAAACCTCAAAATTTATGAGACAATTCCTTATCACACTAATCCCATAACTTTCATTAACAGTAACGATTTTAATTTGTTAGCAGTAAGAATCTTCTGCATGATTCCTGAAAACTGAAGTTTCATAAAGCCGTACAAAGAATAAAATAAAGATTTAGTTAGCAATTTCACAAAATGAGACAAGGGGAAGATAAACTAGAAACAGGTCACTTGAGGCACTGCACTCTGTGGTTGGAATAAAAATATGTTGAGTACTCCATTACAGTTGCCTGTAATTTGCTTGCAAAATGAAAAACAAGGTACCTTATTTGATAAAATTTCAAGGCCAGAGGAATATTTCTTACTGGTGTGAAATTTAAACATTGTGAATAACATTCCTCAGGGCCTATTTCCAGACCTTTTGCAAATACTCATGAAACAAACTTGTGTAGCGCACCTACTACATACCAAGCACTGTATGAAGCACTAACTGTATGCACGCACGCACACACACACACACAATGCAATAAAACTGTCACTGTTCTCAAAGAGTTTACAGTCTAGTGGATACAGGAAATACAAGCATCTTAGAAACTAACATTTTTTGAGCAACTATCATGAGAAAGGCACTATATTAAAAGCTTTAGATAGATTCAAATCCAGGCTGTCGGACTCTGGACCTTGTTATTAATCATATGAAAATGCAATGTGTAAGGTGTTCCAGGAAAGAAACCACATGAGTTTCAAAGCATGTAACAACATGGTGTGTGAAGGGAGTCATGAATCATTCAGTGTACACGGAAAAAGAAGTTAGAGGCGAGGAGTAGCAAGAATCGGGGCGGAAAATTCTAGCAGAGGTTAGATCATGGAGGATCTGGAATACCCTGGTGATGAAAAATTAAGAAAGACCTAAATACATGGAGTATATAAATAAATACTATGTTTGTGGATTGAAAGATCTAGTATTACTAAGACATTAGTCCTCACCAAATTTATCTATAGATTCGATGTAATCCAATCAAAATGTTAGCTAGTTGTTTGTAGAACCTGAGAAGCTGATTCTAAAACTTATATGGAAATGCAAAGAATCTAAAATAGCCAAAACGATTTTGGGGGGAAGAGAAGAACAAAGTCGGAGGACTCAGACTATATGACGTCAAGGCTTACTATCCAGAGACTGCAAACAAGACAGTGTGAGGTTACCGTCATGATACATGCATACATCAAAGGAACAGAATAAAGAATCCAGAAGTAGACCCAGGTATATACAATCAGTTCAATTTAAATAAAATTACCAAGTTAATTCACTGGGAGAAAACATAGTTTTTTGATCAATGATACTTTAACAACTGGATATCTACATGGAAAATAAACTGCACCTCAAACCTCATTTCACCCACTTAAAAGTTAACTCAGAGTCAATCATAGACCAGATGTAGAAGCTAAAACCATGGAACATCTAGAAGAAAATATTTATAATCTTTGAGTCTACAAATACTTCCTAGACATAACACTAAAAAGCGTGAATCATTAAGAAAATACAAGATAAATTAGACTTTACCAAAAATTACATCTATTCCTTGTAAGATGCCATTAAGAAAATCAAATGGCAAGGTACAGACTGCAGAAAATATTCTCAATGAATATGCCTAATGAAGAACTTGTATCCAGAATATATTGTGTGACTCAAAAAAAAAAAAAGAAAATCAATCCAATTAAAAAGTAGGCAAAAAAACTGAACAGATATTTCCAAAAGTAGATATACTAATGACCAGTAAAGCACAGAAAGAGATGCATAAGGTTGATAATTAGTTAGAAGAGTTAAACTTCATAAACCACAATAATACACCATTACATATCCACAAGAATGGGAATGGGTCAAAGGAGAAATCACAAAGTAAATTAGAAAATATCGTGAAATGAAAATGAAAATATAACATAACATACTGAAATGTATGGAATATAGTAAAAGTAGTACTAAAAGGAAAGTTTAGTCCTGAGGTGGTGTGGCTCAGTGGATTGAGTGTGGGCCTGTGAACCAAAGGGTCTCTGGTCCCAGTCAGGGCACATGCCTGGGTTGCAGGCCAGGTCCCCAGCAGGGCCCATGTGAGAGGCAACCACACATTGATGTTTCTCTCGCTCTCTTTTTCTCTCCCTTTCCCTCTCTCTAAAAATAAACAAATAAAATCTTTAAAATAAAGGCAAGTTTATAAGCAGTAAAGATTTAAATTTAAAAAGAAGAAAGTCCCCAAATAAACAACCTAATGTAATACCTCAAAGCTACAGTATTCAAAACAGGAGGTACTGGCATAAAACAGACATATAGACTAATGAGACATAATTGCCCAAGAATGAACCCTCAGGACGTCTGTCCAGAAGGTATCCAGCCATGTAGTATGAAAAACAGAGACATTTCTTGAAGAAGATACAAGATAAAGAAACATTGTACATAGGACAATGACCCTCGCATACCATCAGCTGCCCTGTCATTTTTTCCCTGAATTTCATAGGCAGTCTGAAATCTCTTCCCTTCCAAAGGTGATTTTAGTTTTGGGAAAAGCAGAAGATTCGGAGCACCTAATCTGGGCTGTAGTGGGGCTGAGTTACCTCCGTGATTTGATGCTTTGCCAAAAAACCCTACACAAGATGTGACACACAAGTGGGCACAATGTCATGATGAAGCTGCCAATCACCAGTTCCCCATAGCTGTGGCCTTCTGAGTCATCCACATGGTTTCATGGAAGTATGTTCAAACTTAAGGCAATATGTGATGCAGATTCACGGCTCTACTCACTCTGCCATTTTGAATGTGATGGCCACACAGGACACATGCTCACTCAATGGCACCTACCACTCCCACTGACTAGTACAGTGAAGTCACCATTGTTCACGCATGTGCATTCCAGTCCACTCTCCTTGGCTGCCAGGTTACATCAATGTTGCACAAACCATTCTCATTACAGTAACAGTGGCTGGACCTTTTCCAGACAAACCCTGTATATGGTCCAATCTTCTTTGACAAGGGTGTCAAGACCACAAAATAGTGAAAGGACAGTCTCTTCAACAAATAGTACTATGAGGACTGGATATCCACATGCAAAAGAATGAAGATGGAGAGTTATCTTACACTACATACAAAAAAACTCAAAATGGATTAAAGACCTAAATGTGAGATCTAAAGTTATAAAACTTCCAGAGGAAAACACAAGGAAAAAACCTTCATGACGGTAGACTCAGCAAGGATTTCTTGGATATGACAAGAAAAGCGCAGGCACCAATAGCAAAAATAGACAAATGACACCATACAAAACTTAAAGACTTTTGCACATCAGAGGGAACTACCACAAGAGTGAAATGGCAAGCTATAGAATTGGAAAAAAATAATTGCAAATCATATTTCTAATAAGGATTTCATGTTCACGATATATAAAGAAATCTTACAACTCAACAACAATGATAAAAAAACAAGTAACCTGATTAAAAATGGACAAAGGACCAGAGCAGACATTTCTCGCATTTCTCCCATAAAAATATACAAATTGGCCAACAAGTATATGAAAAATGCCCAACATTATTAATCACCAGGGGAATGCAAATCAAACCCACAATGAGATATCACCTCACACCTGTTAGGATAGCTACTATCAAAAATAAGAACCCTTAAAATAGCAAGCCTTGGTGAGGATGTGGAGAAATTTGAATCCTTGTCGACTGGACCTTTGTAGAATGTCTAGCAGGAATGTAAAATGGTGCAGCCACTATGGAAAACAATATGGAGATGCCTCAAAAACCGCAAAATAGAATTATCATATGATCCAGCAATCCTACTTCTGGGTATACAACCAAAAGAATTAAAAGCAGAATCTTAAAAAGATATTTGAATACCCATGTTCACAGAAGCATTATTCACAACAGCAAAAAGATGGAAGCAGCAAATGTCCATAAACAGATGAATGGGCAAAGAAAAGGTGAGATATGTAAAAAATGGAATATTATTCAGACATAAAAAGGGCAGTCCTGGCTGGTGTGGCTCAGTAGATCGACCACCGGCCTGCGAACCAACGGATTGACAGTTCAATTCCCAGTCAGGGCACAGGCCTGGGTTGCGGGACAGATCCCCAGTAGGGGGCACACAAGAGGCAACCACACATTGATGTTTCTCTCCCTCCTTCCCTTCCCCTCTCTAAAAATAAATAAATAAAACCTTTAAAAAAAGAATTTTGTTTATCAAAAGACACCTTTAAAAGAATATAAAGTTAAACCACAGAGTGGAAGAAAATATATGCAATGCATATCTTGACCAAGAGTTTATATAAAGAGCTTTTCTAAAAATCAGTAAAAAGCACACACACAGTAAAATCAACAAAGTATTTCATTTGGCACTTCGCAAACTAGGATATCCAAACAGCCAGTAAACAAATGTGCTCAATTTCTTTAGTCATGAAGGAAACATAAATGAAAGCCATAATGAGATATCACTACACAGTCACCAGAATGGCTAAAATTAAACAGACTGAAAATACTAAGAGTAACCAAGGATGTGGAAAACCTGAAAGGCTCATAAACTGCTTAAGGGAGTTCAAATTGGTACAACTGATCAGCACTCCCTATAAAGTTGAACACACACTTACCCAATGACAGTAATTACATTCCCAAGTATACACTAAACAAAAATGTGTATACATGTGCATTTGAAGGTATACCCAAGAAATGATCATAACATAATATAATAACCAAAACCTAGAAACAATCCAAGTATCTAACAACAACAGAATGGATAAGTAAATTGTTGTATACACAGCAATCAAAGTGAACAAACCACTGTTACATGTAACCTAGGTCAGTCTCACAAACACACTGTAAGCTAAATGAGCCAGAACACACAGAAGCCACAAAAGAATGCATATTATTGGATTCCATTTTTTAGAAGGTCAAAATCCACAATGTTAGATTTCAGGACAGAGGTTAGTTACCTTTAGAGAGGAGTGGGTAATAACTGGGAGGGAACAGGAGGAGGTGCTTCTAATGTTGATAACATTCCACTCCTTCCATTTCAGTGATGGTTACATGAGTATGCTCACTCTTATATACATGATTTTGCACTTCTCTGTGTACTTATATTATATTATATTATATCTATTATATATAAACAAAATAGAGGTTTTAAAGTTAATGTGGGTCAGAACTGGGGGAGTGCCAGTGGAAATGAAGAGGAGAAGATGGAATTTTTTTTAATCGCAGGATGTTATATCTGATATAATAAAGGATACAAAATAAATGTAAGATCAGGATTGCTTCAAAACACATATAGCTTATACTTCACACTCCTGTGCAGAAAGAAGCTTCACATATTGAATCTCGGAATGTCTGTACTACAGACCTGATAAGTCAGTTTGAAAATATATTTATTCATATTCTACTTCCTAAACAAGTTCCCCTCCAAGAACAACTTTCATATGTTTGAAGAAATCTTATTTGTTGATCCAGGTTTTTAAAAGAAATTAGACTTTTACTGAGCAGTTTTTTCTCAAGTAAATTTCAAAACTTCGTATTTTCTTGATAATAGAAATAGATGAGACAGGATTCTCTTCATTACGCTATTCTTTTTGCTTTTTTACACAATCTATGCAATGTTGGAAATACACATTTCAAAAATTATTACTTACCCATTCACTTTTCATATCTATTCTCTTTGGATGCAGTGAATTTTTTAAATGTCATTAAGTTCCAGGTTTTATACATGTTCTGCTGTTTTAAGCGGAAGAGCTGATTGGTACTATAAAAGTATTCTCTACCATCTATAAAAAGCATTATTTTTTTAATCAAATGTTCTAAGACTTACACTGTTAATATAGTACTTTCATACATATTTTCACAAATGAGAGAGCATAGAATTACTATTTTGGTGATGGTCTATAACTAAAGCCTTGAAAATCCACCTGGTAACAACCAGTTAAGAGACGGCCACGCTTCCACAATGCGCAGCACTGATATCCCCATTGTCCCTGGCACCTCAGAGAGCTGCAGCTTAGGGAATGTTCGTCAACTGATTTCAATATCACTACATGTCACTTACTGACCGGCAACACAGTAAGAATCATGCAGACTCCTTTATGAAGAAATTATAAGAGAAAAGTTAAACATAGCAACCAAAAGTCTTTCTAAAGAGCTTTCCACAAGACTCAGCCAATAAGGCTGTCTACTGCAGAAATCTTGAATAGCACTCCTCCAATTTTTATGCAAGCCAAAGGAAAGGGATGAATTCTTAAAAACAAGCCAAAAGCAAGTATATCTTCATTTAGGTTATATATTTCATTAATAAAAATTGAGGTGCCCTGTCCAGATGGAGGCATAGGTAGACACAGCACTCAGAACCTCCTAGGCCCATTTCAAGACTACAGCTAAAGTACAGAACCACTGTCATTCAGAACGCCTGAAATCTAGCTCAACAGAACTTCTGTTATTTAGAATATAAAGAAGAGGACACATCGAGGCTGGTAAGAGGGGCAAAGATGCCACACCCACATGTGGCATTTAAAAATCAGGAGGGATGTAGAATCTAAAAAACAAAACAAACAATCAGAACAGAAACAGACTCACAGATACAGACATTTTGACAGCTGCCAGACATGAAGGGGGTTGTAAGGATGGGTAAAAAAGGTGAAGAGATTTAGAACTACAAATGGTAGTTACAGAACAGTCACAGGGATGTAAAGAACAGCATAGGTAATATAGTCAATAATACTGTAATAACTATATATGGTGTCAGATGGGTACTAGATTTATCAGGGTGATCACTTCATAAGTTATATAAATGTCTAATCACAGGGTTGTATACCTGAAACTAATATATTGTATATCAAGTATAATTTAAAAAGAAAAAATGATTTAAAAAATTGATCATATAATATCAAAATGCCCATAAAAGTCCATGGCTGGCTTTTAGCAGCACTTTTTTTTAAATTATTTTCTCATTTAGATTGAAGGTTTCGTACTCTTTCGTACTGCATCACATCATCTCATAAATGGTTGGCGTGAGACAATTTGTTGAATTTTTCTGTGAAAAAGCATGTGATTCGGACACTGACCCCTAACTATCTCAACAGACATCTTATTCATTCATTCTCTGTGACCCAAATATACTTGCCTAATTTCAGTTGCTCCACCTAGCGATATTTTTTCTCCCCCAGTACTACTGCCCATGATGCCCCCTCCACCGGAAACACCCCCCCACCTTCTTCAGGCTGCAGGTGAAATACTTCCCCAGGGAGCTCCACGCCAGGCAGGCGGGTCTTCCTGTTTTGTACGCTCTCATTTTTGCATCGGTCTCATTTTTGCATTGTACTCCTTCACATCATTAATCACAATTGTAGTTAAATAATTAATCCCATGATTGATTAGTTTAATATCTGGCTCTCCCTTAGGATGTAAGTGCCATGAGTTTTCACAACTTTATCCCTAGTGCTTTCTCCAAATCAATATTTGTTGATAAATAAATGAGTTTGAACCCTGCCTTTACCACTTACTAGGTAAATTTTGAAAGGTCACTTACTATCATTAGGCTTCAGCTTCCATATCAATGAAGCAATGATAAAAAAGGCTAACTTACTTCATTGTTAGGATTTATGGCAAACTCTAAGCTTTAAAATACTATAAAAAAATGTTAATCTATTACTCTCAGTAAGTACGTTTCACATAGGTAATGCTGGCTTTAGCTAGATATGTCTTAATAGTATTTGCTAAGGCCTTTAAAAATCTCACAGGTTATCGAAATGCTAATAAATAATGGGACCGCCTGACGAAAATTAATAAGTAGCCATCAGTTCCAGTCAGCAGCATCCTGTGACAGGCCCTTAGCACTGACCTAACAACTCCAGGTCGCAGTCACTGCCCGTCTCACACGAGAGCCTGGCAGGCCTCCTCTAAGACGTGCCTCAGAAAGAGGCATTTCCCGTGGAGTCGGCCCCATGAACAAATACGCCATTTAAAGTGTGGATCAATACTGGAAAGATGAGCTTCTCCAGTTCACTCACAACTACACTTGAGTCAATATACTCATGTAAATCGATAATTTGTTATATTTTCTACAGTTACAGACTTTGATCTTTAATATAAACCTGGCAATAACAACATACATTTTTTTTCCTATGTTCTACAGTAACCTGAGCAGGAATACAGTAAAGAAAAACACTATTTCCCCTCTCATCTGTGCAATAAATACAAACAAAAGTGGTCACTAACCTCTTTCAGGTACCTCTTTCTGCAAACCACCTTCATGAAAAGATTTTTTTTTTAAAGATTTTATTTATTTTTAGAGAGGGAAGGGATGGGGAGAGAGAGAGAGAGAAACATCAATGTGCGGTTGCTGGGGGACATGGCCTGCAACCCAGGCATGTGCCCTGACTGGGAATCGAACCTGCGATGCCTGGTTCACAGCCCGCACTCAATCCACTGACCTACACCAGCCAGGGCGAAAAGATTTTAAAAATTGTACAAAAACAACTAAAAGCAAGACACACAAAGAGTAACTATTAATCATACTTGTATGTAATTTTATAACTTGGGCTATATAATTCTCTTAGGTATTCCTATAGTATCCTATATGTATATGTATGTGTGTGTATGTATATATTCATCTCATATATACACTGATATACACACACACACATGTATAAACAGGGCGGGGCAAAAGTAGATTTCCAGTTGTTCATATGAAAAATAATACAATAATTAACAAATAATAATATAAGAACAATCTGTTTCACATAAACCTTTTGTCCTCCTTGTAAACTGTAAACCTACTTTTGCCTAACCCTGTGTATAAACTCAACATTTGCTCTATTGCATTATAAAAATGTAGTGTTTATTACATGGGGGTATATTCACTCCTAGGTCAAAGTCTTTTAAATCCACATCCTCAGCACCTAGTACAATGTTTCAACATAACAGGTATTCAGCAAATGTTTGCTGAATGAAATTTACAGTTCCTCTCCATCATAATATTTTTCTAACACTGAATCATACTTTGTAACAGTCAATCCCTGGGGTTATCCCTTCCCAGCTCTGAAGGAAGAAATATTCTTAATAAAAATATTTTCCTGATATAAAGTCTGTTATTTGCTTCAAGAAAATCCAGTGTGTGTGTGTAGTGAGAGGAGGGGTGGGTAGAGTGACATAAAAATGAAATAAGATTGTCTATGAACTGATAATTTTTGAATTTTTGATATAGATTCATTATACTATTGTTTCCACTTTTGCATGTTTGAAATTTTTTATAATAAAATTTTTTTAACTGAAAAAAAGTAATTGTCCATATTAACTTTTCATACTGTGTTTTTTAATAGTCCCACCTGGAAATTTCTTCAATATTCATATTCAGAACAACACGATGAATGGTGGTTATTAACCAGCCCCCCCTTTGAACTTCTGAAGCAAAGTCAGGATGATATTAGCTCTTGCTTTACACCTATAGTGTCCTGCCCTGATACAGGCTGAAAACAGCCCACATAAGAGTTAATGTGTCAAGTGATAGCTTCAGCCACCTCATGATTTAATCCTGCCCACTGTTTCCTTGGCTCAAATTTTAGGAGCTGAAATGGAAGGGGTATTGACCATTTTCCAGTCCAAAAGGCAGCATTTCCTTTTTAAAACAAAAACTCATTTCTCATTAAAAATCAGATTTCTAAAAACATTTTAGTAACATGAGAAAATCTCATGATATGCAAGTAAAAATGGTCTGGAAAGTATTAATTTCAGAGGGTTTCCAAATTTTATTAAAATAAAAATATACACACGTCTACAGACACATATATGTGTGTTCTTGCTCACATGCGTGTGCACATACACAGAAAAAAACTAGAAGGAAATATATCAAAAGCATAACAGAATTCTGTCAAAATATATTTATTATTTATATTATGTGTTCTCATATCCTATATGAGCAAATATTGCTTTTATTTTAGATAACTTTAAAATCATACTGTTATATAAGGTGGTCTTTGGATATAATACAACACTGCTTAAGATTTCAAGCTTAAGAAAAATCACATTGGACTTTTACTAAGGACACTGTGACTGGTTAACAAAAACTTAAGAATAAAATACCCAGGTACTTCACATTTTTGCATCTCCATGTATTCTTCTTTCTGTCTTACAGGCACCACATTCAAAATAGGAAATCGGTTGCTTTATTTATTCAACATATCCATAACTGTACCGTTAGAGCATAATGTCTTAAATAATAGTAATGAGAATAATTAAAACAAAACAATTATATCCTCTCTGATATATTAATGAGTGGGAAAATGATTAGCAGTACAAATCTCTCAGATAATGCTTCTCTACTGGGAAAAAGAGAAAAATTTGGCAAGTTAGCTAAATCAATTAATCATTTCCATCTGCTGCAAACTATGCACACTAAAATACTCTCCCAGCTTTACTTAAATAGAGAAAATGGGACTTTCATTTGGTTTTCATATCATATCAATAGGAAGAACATGCTGAATAAGGCCTTCCGAATGGACTACTTTGAGAGCCAACAAAAGGCCGGAAGCTGGAGAATTAAGAAGAGAAAACCTTACAGGGAGTATTCGTACTTGGCAGCTACTGGTGATCTGATCAGGCCCAGGACAGAACATTCTTGTTTTACTTCTCTGTATTTTCATAAAAATGATTTTTCCATTCCAACACTTACATATGCCTGCGCACGGCAGTGAGAATAGCATTCACTTACTCTCAATACATATGGTATGCATTCAATGACATCATTCACCACTACGTTTGCCAAGTCGAACCTCTCCTATAGACCACCAAAACACAGTTTCACAGTCCCAGCGGGGCAGAGAGGAGTTCCAAAGCAACAGGTCAGTCCTGCAGAATGGAGAGGTTATTAATGTTTCATCCCATGTATCCCATACGCTCCCTGTCCCCTAATAAATAAAAACCTTCGTAACTGTGTAATGTATTCAGCTTTTATTAACTCTTTCACTGTTGTTTTGCACAGTAGAGTGAATACACTCTTGATGGCTCTTAGCACCGCAGTGCTCTGGCAGGTGCTGTTTACTCTGTGAAAGAGATCAGAGTAAATTTTCTTATGAAGATAGAGTAAAATTACTATGTGAGCTGTAAATCATAACTCATGTAATTGATATTTTTAATTAATGATTATGAAATAAAAATCAAAGCAGCTCTTCTCGCAAAGAAAAGCTTTCAATAATATTCTGATTTTCTAATTTAGAAACCCCACTTAAAAGATTTTAAAATGATTATATAATGGATTCTATGGTTTTATGATTCCAGAAAGTTAAAAACTTTGATAATTATTTTCAAAGAGGTATTAAAGGTCCTTCTTAATTGTTTTTTTTAAAGCAATTTTAAAGCAGTTTTTTTTGAAAAAACTGGAGGAAAAAGCAACATCACTCACAAAAATAATCGTATTTCCCACTCATTGGTCTCTATATACAACCACCGTGCAAATACAGGAAAACTGGAAAAGCGCTGCTGAAAGACTTCAGGTGGGGTCTCGCTTCACAGCATGCTGGTTACGGAGGTAGCTGAACAAATAGCAGAGCGCTTAGTACAAACTGTTCAGGGTTTTAAAGCAAATGTCAAGAAACCTAATCCTTGGGCAACACAACGAAGTAGAGCACTCTTTTGAAAAGCCTCAGTATCTGTTCATTTAACACTTCTCGCCTGAGGCTGAGATGCAGGCTAGCCACTGTACATGGTGCATGTTGTGAGGTCTGAAATTATGCAGATCATAAAAATGTCAGGTATTACATAACAAACTTATTACATTCTTTTTGTAAAAATGAAGAGTAACATATTCCCATTTACAAGAAAATTTCAATGAATTCATGTGATTTAGAAAAATGATTTTATTATCCATATTTTCATGTAAACAGTAAACTACTATGGCGATGCTATGAGTTTTCTGAGACGTGAGCAGTCTGACAGGCACTGTGATACTATGCGGAACTATGTAAGCATTTCAAAACCACAGTCTATTTAGAAGTGTAAGACACAAGAACGGTTCTGAAAAATCAATGATCGAATTGTAAAATGCATGCCTGCTCCAAGAGCTAGAATACTATCAATTATACTCACTACAACTCACTACTCTGTAATGAGTAGATAATACTCGCCACAGCCCATGTTACAGGGGAGGAACCTGGGCTCGGAGACAACACATATCTTGCCCAGGGTTGCATAGTTAGTAAGTGGCAGAGCTAGGTTTTCAAATCAGGTGTTTTCTGACTCAAAGGCTTTCCTCTACATCAAACTGACCAAACTGTAAGTAAAAGGATAAAGCTCAAATCCTCTAAGGACTAGTTAGCAGAGAAGACTGGGACTAGAATTATAGTTTCTATAATATGAATGTAAACAGGATAAAATAAAACAATCTAGCATTCTTTGACAGCCAAAAGTAAGGATAAATCTATTGACTAAGATGAAAGATATATACTAACTATTGGATTAAAATATATGTAAATCAAACTGCTCCCTAATTCCCATGTGTAGTGGACTCCCTGATATATTCCATTTCTAAAATTTTGTCATTCTATTTGTGTCCAATGTTTGAGGATAACAGTTCCCTAAAACCAGGAGAGAAAATTTTCTTCCCAAAAGTAAAAATTAATGGGCCCTAAATATTAAAACAAGTAAATATGTAGCTAAAAGGTTTCTTCCAATCCCCTTTGCACAACTATAGGCAAAGTAGAGCATCATTAAAGACACAGCATTCTTCAACAAAATTAGCAATCTAAAGAAAAAAAATTTTCACAGAACATAGTCAATATACCCACCCTCCCCTTTGCCCACAATAGGAACAGAAACAGAGAACTCCAGGCAGAGCCTATGGGACCCAGAATCTCGGCCAGTGAACTTCCGGTTGGATCCAGTAAACAAGTGAGTGGCAAGACTATCTCTGTGGGAAGGACATTCTTACAGGCTACAGAATACCTCAACCACCAGACTTCAGAAAGGTCCCTTCCCAATAGACCTAGAGTCCCACAATTCATCCTGAGAAAACTACATAAAGTCATTTAAATTTCTTAAACATACTTGTTAATACTTATTAAAACAACATTCTGACTATTTTAAGTAGGACCGCAGGAAGGAAATGCCTTCAACTCGTTACTTCACCAACGAGAGAACACTGAGTACATGTTAAGTGGCAGCTGACAAAGGAGGAGGCAACTGAAATATTTTGACCATCAGATGCAGGAACCCTTGCAGTGGTCTGAGTCTGTGCAGAATAGAAGAACACAACCCTTCAAGGGTCTTATTCCTCTTCTGGCACTTCGATTTTGCTTTGGTCATTTTACTAAATTAGAGAATGAAGAAAAACAGATAAGATAAAAGCAAAATTTATTACTTTCAAATGTTAACTGTTAAAGCAAGACACAATGATTTGTGAGCTGATGTTCTACTTAGGACAAATTAAAGAGAAAGAGAGAAAGTGTATCCTTTGAGTATATCTGCGTTACACACTGCTTTAGGGTTATAACACTATACAGTACTCTAGTAGGCAGTAAGACCAACTGATTTACACAAACGTCAGTTTCTAGAGCTCCAAATGCATGCAGGTGGAGAAATACACGGGATTTGGGATCAGATAAACTGAGTTGGAAACCTAATTCTACCCAAAAGCAACAAACGAAAGACAGAAGACAAGTCACAGTCTTTTCAAGCTCAACTTTTCTTTGAATAATGGAAAGATAATGACGCTTATCCTCACAAAGGTAAAAGCACCAAATGAACTGAAATGTTTGAAAATGTTTTACAATTATATAAGAGTCTTTCACCAACTAGTGTCTCACATATACATCTTATAAGCAAATCTCCATCTCCAGGGTTTACAGTGCTCTATATCAACACTTTACCTTCTTACAGTGAAAAACCGGAAGTCACTTGCACAGATATAAATAAACTATGAAAGTGAGTGTTTCTTCGACCAACATTGCTGACTCACTCATAAACAAAATGAGATTACCCAGTTAGACCAAACCACTGATTTTTGGTATTTACGTAGTAGTTGGTGGCAGACCAAAACATACATATGTGTGTGGGTGTATTTGGGAATATATATTTTTTCCCAAAAAATCCAGATACAATATTTTTTTAATTGCCTGCTTAACGGCATCAGAGCTGATAAAGCAACTAGAATCAGAGAAGCCAAGACTCCAGAGAAAAGAAAAGGATTGAGAGGTGAGCGAACATTCCGCTGCCCCTCTGTCCCTGGGGGCATCGCTAATTCTGGGCAAAGGTCAAGAGGCTGAGAATCCATCCAGGCTTTCCTCCAGACAAAAGGTTGCTTCTGGAAAACAGAAACAAGCAGAGCTTTTTGCCTGTCTCTTGAGGCCAGTAAAACAAAATTAGAAACTTGAGGGGCCAAGATCCAGAGAGAAGAGAAAGGTAGAGAAATAAGCCTGACACATTGCCAACTTTCTCCTTAAGACATTTGCCAAATAGTGTAGGACTAAGAGGCTAAGCAGAAAGCCTTCAAAAGCAGGAAAAAGTTTTCAGCAGTCTCAGAATACTGAGGAGAAAAGAATTAGAGCTCAGAACCCATTAAGGCAAGAAGCCACGGTGAACAGAGCTCTCAGCTGAAAGTTCTAGAAGGCTAGCCTCAGCTCAACCTCTGGTTAAAATGCTTAAGCCCCACTCTACTTGCATAGCAAAGGAAAGAGAGAACCTCTCCAGAAGAAAACATTATCTGCAGATGCACCAATTTTTATACACAATGTATATACACCTTTCTATCAAAATTTACCAGATATGCCAAGAAAGACAAGGCAGACAACCAAGAGAAAAAACAAGAGAATCACAGGTGATTCATAAAATAGAGTTAGCAAATAAGAACTTTTAAAGTACCATGATTAATGCATTTTAAAAAATGAAGAAACAGATGGAAAATATTGAGAAAAATTGAGAATTTCAACAAAGAATTAAAATATAAAATTAAAGTAATAGAAATAAAAAACTACTGAAATTAGGATCTAATAGATGAATTAACAGCAGGTTATTGATGAACTAGAAAGAAGCCACTAGAAAATGACTTGAAGCAGAACAAAAAATAAATACTTAAAAAGCCCTATTATATCCTAAATATAGACGAGACTAAAACACAATCTAAGTGAAAGAAGTCAAAGACCAGATACTGTATGATTCTATTTATATGAAATGTCCAGAACAGGCAAATACATAAAGACATAAGATTAGCAGCTCCCAGAGCTGGGAGGTTCAAGGAAACAGGGAAAATGGGGAATGACTGGTAACAGGTACAGGATTTCTTTTTTGAATGAAACAAAATGTCCTGCAGTTAGTCATAATCCATACATATTTGTAAATATGCTGAAAAACTCTGCATTAATATACTTTACAAAGATATAATGGGCCCTTCTGATCAGGACGGCAACGTCGTAGGGAGATGTGACACTCAGGACCTCCCACAATTATGTCCAAGTTACAACTACACTGCGGCACCTCTACCTCCAAACTGCCTGAAACCCAGCTGACAGGAGCTCTATAACCAAGGGCGCAAAGAAGAAGCCACAGGGACACAGGTCAGAGGGGAAGAGCCTGGGAAAAGGCTGGTCCCATACCCACATGTGTTGGTTAAAAATCAGAAGGATCTCTGGCTGCAGGGGTCCCCCCTGAGGAGTCAGGGGTCCCAGCCCAGGGTTCTGGTGCCAGGAAGAGAAGCCCCATAACTTCTGGCTGTAAAAACCAGTGGAGATTGAGGGTAAGAGGAGGGCTGCTATAGTCCCAGGAGTTCCTCTTAAAGGACCCACACAGACTGACTCAGACACACTAGCTCTAAGCTCCAGTGGCGGCAGCTCGACAGTCACCAGGTACTAAGAGGGAGGAACTAAATTGTCTGGCATCAAGACAAGAGCCGGAGGGGTAGCTTTCTCCCAGACAGAAATGCTGGCTGAGGCCATTGTTCTCTTGCTGAGCCCTCCTCTCACAGAGTCTGCAGGCAGGTTCCTATCTGAGTCTCCATTAACCTAACTAACAATGTAGCCCTATGCTGGTGACTCCCTGAGGCCACATTCAACCTAAAGACCCATTCAAGCCTTTTCCAATGGATTTTCCATATGAATGGCCTCTCTTGGCTCATTCTTTGGACTTTTCTAGAATTTCTCAAACAAGCAGCATCTGATCTTTGCATACCCTGTATCTATTGCTAAGTGGCCCCAGGCCCAGTGCTAGTGCAGCTGGCCTTGGTTCACAGCTTAGCCTCTACCAGTTACCTCCAAGCCCAGCACCACCTGCATATCCTTTTGTAGCTCATGCTGGTGGCCCCAGGCAGGGCATAGGCAGAAGACGACCTTGGCCTGCACCATCCAGGAGGCCCCTGAGTAAACCTACTCAGTGGACAGCTCCAGACCAACCAACACCTCCACATGCAGACAAGGGTACCTGAGTCCTGATAAAGTGATTTAGCTGCTCTGTGGGATCAGCCTCTGCAGAGCAGATCCTCTAAAGTGGTTTTGGCCAGTCCTTGAAGCCAATCAGTCTGGGGGTAAATCCCTCCCATTAATATAGCAATAGCAATCAAGGCTCAACTACAACAAGACGGGGTGCACACAGTCCACATTGTGGGGGTGCGCTTGGAACACCCAGCTCAGGTGACTGGGGAGGCAGTGCCCCTGGACCCTACAGTACACCTACTACATAATGCCACTCTACCAAGTCCGGGAGACATAGCAGCTCTACCTAACACATGGAAGCAAACATGGGAGGCAGTCAGTATTCGGACACAAAGAAACACGGCCCAAATGAAAGAATCAGAACAAAACTCCAGAAAATGAACCAAACAAAATACAGACCTGCAATCTACCAGATGTCGAGTCAAAACACTGGTTATAAGGATGCTCAATGAACTTAGGGGAAGAGTAGGGGAATTTAGTGAGAACTTCAGCAAAGAGATAGGAAACATAAAAATGGAGATAAAAGAAAAACAACCAGTTAGAAACGAAGAATACACTGACTGAAAAGAACACATTTACAGAAATAAACAGTAAAGGAGACAAAGCAGAGAATCAAATCAAGGATTTGGAAGATAAGGGAGCAGAAAACACTCAATCAAAACAGCAAGAAGAAAAAAAGGAATAAAAAAATGAGGGTAGGTAGCCCTGGCCAGTTGGTTAGGGCATCATCCTGATAAGCCAAGATTGTGGGTTTGATCCCCAGTCAGGGCATATACAACAACCAACCATGAATGCATAAATAAATGGAAAAACAAATTGATGTTTCTCTCTCCCTTCCCCAAACCCCTATTCTCTCCCTTTTTCTCCTTCTGTAAAATCATATTTTTTAAAAATGAGGACAGTGTAAGGAGCCTCTGGTACAACTTCAAGCATACCAACATTTGCATCATGGGGGTGCCAGAGGGAAAACAGAGACAGCAAGAAATTGCAAACCACCCTGCTGGTGTGGCTCAGTTAGTTGGAGCATTGTCTTGTGGAACAAAGGGTCGCAAGTTCAATTCCCAGTCAGGGCACATGCCTAGGTTGCAGGTTCGGTCAGATTTGCCCAGTCAAGGCGCCTATGAGAGGCAACCATTCCATGTTTCTCTATCATATTGATATTTCCCTTTCTCTCCCCCTCCCTTCCCTTCTCTCTAAAATCAACGGGCATATTCTTGGGTAAGGATTAAAAAAAAATTTTCAAAGTGAAAATCTATTTGAAACAAAATAATGTCAGAAAACTTCCCTAACCTAGTGAAGGAAATGCATACAAGTCCACAAAGTGCAGAAAATCCCAAAATAAGATGAACCCAAAGAGTCCCACACCAAGACACACAGTAATTAAAATGCCAAAGGTTCAAGACAAAGAGAGAATCTTAAAAGCAGCAAAAAGGAAAGCAGTTACCATATTTTGCCATGTATAATGTGCACCCATGTTTTTGGCTCAAACTTTCAGGAAAAAATAATTTTAATTTTTTAATTCAATTTTTATGTATTTATATTTAGATACTTGTTTTCTGTATTATAAAGAAATTTTAGCGTTTATTTTTTAACATATTATGGTACAAGAAATTTTATGTAACAAATAATTACAAAACACAAGAACAGAGACAAGGTATTTCAGGTACTACCAATGTATAATGTGCATCCTTATTTTTCCCTCAAAAAATTGGGAAAAAAAGTACACATTATACACAGTAAAATATGGTAGTTAATTGCAACTGAGCTCTCATAAGACTGTCTGCTGATTTCTCAACAGAAACTTTGCAGGCCAGAAGGGATTGGCATGAAATACTCAAAGTGATGAACAGCAAGGACCTACAACCAAGATTACTCTACCCAGCAAAGAAATCAATTAGAACTGAAGGGCAGATAAAGAGCTTCCCAGACAAGAAGAAGCTAAAGGAGTTCATCACCACCAAACCAGTAATACAAGAAATGTTAAAAGATCTTTAAGAAGAAAAAGGAGAAAAAAATGATAAGAAATATGAATAATGAAATCACAATAACTACATATCTATCAACCATTACTTTAAATGCAAATGGATTAAATGCTCCAATCAAAAGACACAGGTGGCCCTGGCTGGTGTAGCTCAGTGGATTGAGTGCGGGCTGCGAACCAGGCATCGCAGTTTCGATTCCCAGTCAGGGCACATGCCTAGGTTGTGGGCCATGTCTCCCAGCAACCGCACATTGGTGTTTTCCTCTCTCTCTCTCTCTCTCTCTCTCTCTCTCTCTCTCTCTCTCTCTCTCCCTCTCTCTCTCCCTCCCCCCCTCCCCCCCCCCCCCCCCCCCCCCCCCCTCCCCCTCTAAAAAAAAACAAAAATAAAAAAATAAAAACTTAAAAAAAAAAAAAAGACACAGGT